>JAFIRS010001569.1:0-332379 GCA_018342105.1 Gonioctena quinquepunctata
TGAAAATAGAGTGAGATCGGGCATCTTCCATAGAGATGATTTCATCGTTGTCTCTGTATGGGAAATAGCCCACATCTTCTACACTGCTCAGCACTTTTCTAGGAATTGATACTTGGGCTGGTACAAGGATTTCGAATAGACGTAGATATTTGCGAATTTGATTGTCATTCGCCAACAACGACATCACAAGGTTCGTTTTTCCTGATCCGCTAGGACCACAGATAACAGCTCGGAAGGAATTTGGCAATAGGCTGCCATGTTTACTTCCCCCTCCATCACCACCACCGCCTCTATGCCCCACATCGTAAACGTCAAAGTTCTCGATGGGAAGCGTGTGCTCTTGCTGAACGATCTCCATGTTTTGATCGCAATCTACAGGGTGGTCGTTATTTATTTCCACTTGAGTGGTTGTCCTTTCAGTACTGCACCCCTTCTTTGCATAACATTTCCTTTTCTGCGGTGGAAATATCTTGATATTATGTTTTATATTTCCATGACTTGTTACCATCCATTTTTCCATCGGATCTTTTGTGTGCATTGGTTAGCATCAAAATCGTTTTATAGTTTAGAATATCTTGTTCGGTAAAACTAACTGGTTGCTTTTTGGTTAGGAGTTCTTTTAACCCGTCAGTCAGTTCGAAAGAGTCTCGACCCAATTTTAACGTACTGCCTTCAGTTATTATTGGTTCTCTTCCAATGAAATACTTCAATCCGTTCAGACGGACGCCATAACAGTTGGGATCAGGTACTAGCATAGACATGTTTACACTTCGACGTCTCAACTGCAACTGACACTCGCTGCCACATCAATCATGTTTATAGAAAAATATCTCTAGCTCAGTCCAACTTGATCAACCTCGGCAACCTCGTGCAACCTCGTGCAACCTCGTGCAACCTCATGCAACCTCATGCAACCTCGTGCAACCTCATGCAACCTCGTGCAACCTCATGCAACCTCGTGCAACCTCGTGCAACCTCATGCAACCTCGTGCAACCTCGTGCAACCTCGTGCAACCTCATGCAACCTCGTGCAACCTCATGCAACATCGTGCAACCTCGTGCAACCTGGGTTAACCACCTAGACTGTCACCCCATCGAACCTCTGCTGAAATCTATATAACTAGTGATGTCATCTCCGTGACGTCAGTCTTCATGTTGGTGTACGAGGGTGAAGGTGTGCTCAACAGTCTGATAAACAAGCTCCCGTTCGAAGCTCATCTCCTAGGTGGCTATCAGTATTGTGGACGTAAGTTTCATATACCTATAGTATTTCGGTGCCATCGAATAATTTTTTTTAATTCGGTGCTCTCGAATGCATTTAATTATTATTATTATTATTATTATTATTATATTATTATTATTATTATTATTATTATTATTATTATTATTATTATTATTATTATTATTATTATTATTAACAGCTGGAACAAGGCTACAAGAACGGTTAGCACGAGGCGATCCCGGTATCAATCCTTTGGACGTTGCTTGCAAACATCACGACATTGCTTATTCGCAGAGCAAATTGCTTGAAGATAGACACAAGGCGGATAAAGTGCTCGAAGATAGAGCTTGGGAACGAGTCAAAGCCAAAGATCTGGTTTTGAAGAACGTGCGAACGCCCTCCTCGTCACCGGAGCCATGAAAGCTAAGAGAAATCTCGGTATGGGCATGCGCAGTAAGGCCTCATTCAAACGACATGTTATCGAAAAAATCACCAAGTCCCTGAAACCGTCTCCCACATTGAAACGGGCCGCATCTAATGCTCTGAAAGCGGCTCGAGTGGCCATCAAGAAATTGGGTGGGAAACGACGAGTCAAAGTACCCCGCATAATACCTTTCGAAGCAAAGTCAGGTGGTGTCCTACCACTGATACCGATATTCGCCGGTCTTAGTGCTTTGGGAGCACTGAGTGGCGGAGCATCAGCCATTGCCAAAACGGTCGTGGATGCTAAGAATGCCCAGAAGAAAATGGAAGAGGATAAACGTCATCACAAGGCCATGGAATCCATAGGCAAGGGGTTGTACGTGAGGAAGAATGTCAAGGGTGGCTATGGACTCTTCTTGAAAAAGACAAAAAACTCCCAATAAAGCTACCCGATAGAGCGCTGTACGACATCGATATCGTGCGATATGCCAAACAATTGAAAATCCCGCACTTTCGAGGAGTGTTCATGCGCGACACCCTGCCATCTAGCGGTCCTCGAAAGAACGAATGTGCCGTCGTCAACATGGACCTGTCACGAAACAGCGGTACTCATTGGGTAGCTTATAGAAAAACCAACGACGAAGTAGAGTATTTCGATTCGTTTGGGAATTTGAAACCGATGTTGGAATTGGTCAGATATTTGAATGGCGGTAGCAGCGGCAAAGTCAGGATTTTCTACAACAACCGTCAATATCAGACTTATGATGAAATAAATTGTGGTCATCTGTGTTTGAAATTTCTAATGTCTGAATAAATAATGTATGATTGAAAGTGTGTGTGTATTTAAATGTTGTCACAGCAGCGGTGATGTCATTCGTCATCATGTCGCTGTTGCTGAGAGTTAACAGTCACAATCACGTGTTCTCCTTTTGTCCTCGCACCCCTATCGAATTAAATGCGAAAAAAGAATATGAGTTGTCGCTTCGATCTTTTCACTCGTACAATACCATACCGAACATTGAAAAGGGTCGGAAATTCCGCTATTACGATAGATCTAACGTGTTGCGTACCATTGAATTTCCGCAAGGGTGTTATGAAATTGCCGATATTGAGGCGTTCATACAGAAAGAGATGGCGCTACCTGCGGAAGACCGCGAAGCCGCCTTCTCTCTCAAACCCAACAATAATACGTTAAAGTGTGAGATTTTCAGTAAATACTTTGCCATTTCATTCGTGGAGACGGATAGCATAGGTGTTACATTGGGATTTTCTCCGAGGGTGCTTCAACCGAACGAAATGCATTATTCCGATCTACCTGTAAACATTATAAAGGTGTCGACATTACGATTCGAGTGCAGTGTTACTTCGGAGCCTTCGATGGTGACACGCCTGCGCACACGATCTATGAATTTCCATAGCTTCCGACCCCGGTTACGCGATAGACGAAAACCTTCGAATTTACTCTATCTACCTGTAATACCGCAACGTGAAATCCACAACATTACGGTGTTGGTGGTCGATCAAGACGGTAGGCCTGTGGATTTTCAAGGGGAAAAAAGTACTTTGGTTTTGGAGCTCAGAGTCGCGAGAACCAAATGGGATTAATAATAGACAGTGGTAGCAGCAGCAGCAGAGGCAGCGGTAGTAATAAAAGGGGTGCGAGTGACGTCACGACGTCATTATTGCAGAAACCTTCAAGCGAGCGGGTCGTGCTGCAGCAGTTAACCTCTTCGAATAAATCCTTTCTCCGTTCCATCGATTTAATATTGATTCATCAGAATGAACTTCAAAAGAAGAAGAGACAACGATGATGCTTCCATCTCAGCACCCATGTTCGATTTGTATCGGTCAATTACGTTGAGCCTCTAGCAGTGGTGGTTCGTAGAAGCCCCTGCGTGGTTTTGAGCCAGTTTTGTACTCTATTTCACCCAAACTTTCACACAAATAAAGATTAATCGAATCTCACTAGGTGTTTTATTCAAATGAATAGCTGGTAACAACTGAACTGAATGGTAAACATTCTCAGAGCTTTTATAAACATCTCAAACAATAAGCTTTAAGAAAATAAGATATAAAAGATAATTCTCGAAATAAAATCACTATAAGCATGAATAATAGATAAAGTACGATATTAAAAGATAATATTCGAATGAAGAGATAAGTCTCGAATAAAGTTCATAATCAGCTATTCCCGGTTCTTATCTTCATAGTCCAGGGGCGGCCTGGTATAAAACGTAACTCCTCCCGTCTAAAATGGAAGCCTAGGGTTGGCTTGGTTGGCTAGGCTGACTATCCATCTAGATGTCAGCTGGTTGGGATGTGGTCCTTGCTCGTAGGTAGGTAACCAGGTTGTAAGGATAACATGTTTTATAGTAGCATGTTACTCCGAAATAAATAGCAATGCATACCATGAGGCAAATAATAGTAATAAGCCATACAGGTAATGCTGGTGTGGGTACTGGTTCCATTGGTAAAATGACTTCATTATGGGTATTCATCTTTGCTGTCAAATGTTGGATTTCTTCTAAGTCCATTTTGGTCAGCTTAACTTGAATGGGTCTTGATGAAAGTGTGGAAATGTTCATTGATGGAAGTTGGATAACTTTCATTGGAGCAAGCTCATCATTTCCGTGGGTAAACTTCTCTTCGCCAATAAGGAAGAAACAGTCTTCTGGGATAGTAATAAGGTAACTACCAGGTTGGATTTCATGATGTTTTTCAACAGAACAACTTTCAGTAATAATGATGTTGAAAGGTGTTGTGAAAATAATATTCTCTGGTGTAATTTGATTGACCATGTAATTGTCCAGGTGAATTGGTAATGTGGTACAGTTGGCAGCTTCATTCTTAAGCAGGATCATGACAACACAATCTTCTTCTGTTTGAAGATTATTCTTGCAGAAATGGACATCTTCAATGTCTGCACATGGTTCCTCTTGATATTGGTAAAGTTCATTTCTCTCATTCAGGATAAGGTATGGTTTCTGAGGTGGTATTATCTTATTTTGGAGAGGAATGGGATAAAGGAAATATGTTTGGAATAATACAGGCATCAATACTGGAAAATGTATAAGAAAAATTATTCTCTTCCGTGAATATTAATTGAATACCCAAAACATATAATAGCTGTGTTGATTTTAAAATTACTTATTTGAATCGAAGGATACAGAATATTCATTTTATCAATAATAGAATTGAGATTTTCTAATGAGAGAAAGGTTGGATGAATCCTATTAAAATTAGCAAAAGTAATTGCATTAATGATTTGGTTCAATTGACTTTGTAAATTCATAAGGGAGTCAATGATTAGATGCAAAACATTAATTTCATTGATTTCTTCTTCAAATTCATTTATCAAATTTAAAGTTATGAGTATATTTGATTTAATTTGAAATAAAGTGCGATTAGTTTGTGTCATGAACTCTTTTGCTAAGGATATGTGATTGTTTATTGCATCCTGTAATAAGTGATCATTTCTTTCATCATCATAATCAAGGGTACCAAATAACCATTTAGATATTTTTCCACCTAAATTAATCAATCCACGTTTAGATCTCATATGTGGGTTAATAGTTTGTAATAAGTGATCAATTTGTATTGATATAATATTTGCTTGCCTTAATAACAAATCTGACTGAGTACTCAAATTCTGTTTATTAGTAATGAAACTCAGTTGGAGGTCTAAATGAAATTTCATTTCTGAAAGTTCTGTGATATTCATATAGCTAACAAAAAGTATGCTTGCTCACTATGATTCTGGTTATGTTCAAATTAATAGGAGAATGGGGTTGGTTAGTCTTTGAATGGATCCTTCAGAGAGGATGAAAAGAAGGAATGATAGAATGAACATTTGCCTCATCTGGAATAGATAATAAAATTAATATTTTTTACGTTTCTTCAGATTATGTTTTGCATATTTTGAAGTTTGCGTTTTTACTTTATTTTTTGTTTGAGCAATGGGATCAATTTTAGTAAACTTTGGTGCTAATTTGTCCCTTGTTTGTTCTTTGTGATATATTTGATCTCTTTGGAAATTGTTATAGGTTCCTTTCGATTGAGATTTATTTTCTTAGTTGAACAGTTTTCTTTTTATTTAAATTTTCATTAATTTTTTTATAAGTCGATTTTAAATTTTCTTTATGATCATGAACATATTTTGATATTACATCTTTTTCTGTAATGTCAAAAGGATCTTTCGAATTGAAATGACCAGTGACTATTTCAAAAGGGGTATAGTCAGTAGTTGAGTGAATTGAATTATTATAATGTAAAAGTGAGTATCTTATTAAATTATTGAGTGATTCTTTTGGGTTTTGTCTTGTTTTTATTCTTACTTGTTCCAAGAATGTCGAATGAAATCTTTCGATATAACTGTTTGAATTTGGATTTTTAGGTGTAGTAAAATGCGTATTTATTTTATGGAGCTTGCAGAAGTCTAGAAAATTTTCATTATAAAATTCTGATCCTCCATCACAAACAATAGTGTGTGGTACACCATAGTGTGAAATAAAAATTAAAATAGCATCAAGTACATTTATAGCATTAGCTCCCATCATTGGATAAGCTTGAGCAAATTTAGAAAATGTATCTATAACAGTAAGGAATTTTTCATTAGATATTGATAGGGTGTCAATATGGATTCTTTCGAAAGGTCTCGAACCTATTGGGATTGGTTGATATTTAAATTCATTTGGTTGCCTTTCATATTTGGATCTTTGACAGATATTGCAATTATTAATATAATTTGATATATCTTTATCCATATTGGGCCAATAATAGTTTCTTTTTATAGAATCAATTGTTGTAGTGATACCTCTATGACCTGTTTTATATACATGATGATAATTCATTTTGTCTTGTTTCTCATTTTCTAATGTCACATCAGTAACTTTGGTAGAGCAAATAATCAATTTTGAATTTATTCTAATTATTTTATCTTGAATTGTTTTCAAAAAATATATTTCATGTTGCTTATTCGGAAAATGTATAATAATATATAGTTATTATTCAGGGGGTCTGCCTGGAATGTGACCTAAGACTTTTCTTTCAGGAGGTCTACCTGATTTGTTTAAAAACATAATTTTGGGTTTACCAAAATTCTGATTTATGGATTCTTTTCCAAAGTTTGGGTATGAAAAATAATTCTGATTCTCATCATTTGTTTGGATATTTTCGAAATTTCTGATTGCTCTTAATGGTTTGTCCGTATTGTTGACAATTTTGGGAATATCCTGTTTGTCGGATTTTATTTTCAAAAATTCAAATTCTTTGTATGTGAAAGAATTTGGAATTTTCATTTCTTGTTTGGCAATCTTATAATCTAATTTCAATTGAGAACATTCTTCTGTTTTTGGTTTAATTGGAATGTTTTCAATAATTTCGGGTATTTTATTTGCAGTTTCAAATTTTTCTTGGGCTAACTGTAAAGGCATTTCATCTGCTGAATGAACTGTAGTAACATAGTTCTCAGTATAATTCATGAATTTTGGAATTGTTTCCTCTATTGTTGGATGTTTTGTCCTAAAGATTACATTTTCATTCAGAGTTATAGTAGGGGAACATTGTTGTACTGGTATAATTGTATCGTTCCTGACTAAGCATCCTAGTTGATTTTCGAAACATGGTTCAAAATATTCATCTTGAATTGATTCTCCGTTTGTTTGTTCATTCTCCATGGATTTCTGTTGCATATTCAATGGAATTTCCCAGTTCTCTTCATTTATGGTGTCTTCTATCATGTATAATTGTTCACAATTCGATGAATGTGGTTCTGTCACATGATGTAGTTCTACTGAATGAAATGTCGGTCTAGACTGTGGTATGAATATATTTCTTTGAGGAGGTATTTGCCTTGTAATTGTAGACATTGGTGTTGGTTTGGACGCTGCAGGTTGATTTGTCGGTTTCCAAACATTCGTGTTGGATGGTTTCCCAAAAACTTGTTGATTTGAGAAAAACTTCTGTGGTACATGTCTAGGTGTCACTTGAATGGGTTGACTAGGAAAATTTTTCGATTGCTGGTTGAAGAATGGTTGTGGATTTTGGTTCCGAAAATATTGTGGTGTTTGCAAATTATTTGGTTTGCTAAAAAATTGTTGAGGGTTCGATTCCTGTAGTACATGTTGGTTGGTTGTGAATAACTTGGTGTTGGTACCATAGGTGCTTTGAAATTTGGTGTTGGTAACTGCTGTGGAATATTTCTTTTTCCATCGTTGACCAACGCTACGAAATTTTCTTCTTCTATAACATTCTTCATAGCTTCTTCCAAACATTTTGGGTCTTTGAGGCGAACACGTGTTTGTATTATTGGTGGGAGATATTTTAAAAATGTTACCAAAATAAGTTTTTCAATGTTATTAATTTGTGCAAGTTTTTCTTCACGTGTCATTGTAGAATCATTATTTATTGAGGAAAAAATCAAACTTCTAGTATATTGACAACGAACGCCAAAATTATAAGAATTTTCTTTTGGTTGAGGTCTTAAACTATGTAGCTCTTGGAGAAGACAGGTGAAAGATCTTTGATCAGAAAATGATATTTTCAAATGGTCTTTTATTTGTCCCCATGTATTTAATTCTGTACGACTAGATATCAAAGTGAGTGCTTTACCTTTCAATTTACACAAAATTGCTCTGAAAATTAGTTTTTGTATGAACTGAGGTTCATTATTGTATTGTTCAAAAATTTCATCACAAACGGCAATAAAATTATTGAGTTCACATGGATCTCCATTAAAATGTGGAATAATATCTAAGAAAAGTCTCAACTGTTCATAATTTGTCTCAGGCATTGTTGCTGTGGTTGAAATATTATCTGAATTCAAACTTAACGAAGATAAATTTTGAGTTAAACCTTCCAAATCAGTATCAGATTCTTCTGATGAAATATTGAGCGATCTAAATTGTTGCCTAGTTTCACTATTTATTTTTGCCAAATTTTTCAAATCACGAAACATAAAATAAAATATGAGAGAATAATTTCACTAATAACACCATATAAAGGAAAGAAAAAAGTAGGAAAGAATAAAGGAAAATGAATGAGAGACTCACCCTGTACGTCTTGTGTTGTTGGATAGTTTTCTGTTAAACCAGTCCAGGAATAAAAGGTCCTCCAGGAAGGTTGTTTCTTGTTTCTCAGTGTAGAGTGGTTGTTTCTCAGTGTAGTTTGCTTGTTTCTGTTTTCTTTTTTCTTTGTGTTGAACCAGTCCAAGGGATAAACAGTCCTCCAGAAAGGTTGTTAGCCGGTTCTTGAATATTCAGTCCAAGAATTGGTGGCCCCGTGAGTCGACAAGGAATATACAGCCCACTTCTCGAAACACTTTGTCTTTTTGTGATAGTCCCGTTTTCCACCTTTTTGTACGCGACTATCCTACCGTGACTGCGCCAATTACGTTGAGCCTCTAGCAGTGGTGGTTCGTAGAAGCCCCTGCGTGGTTTTGAGCCAGTTTTGTACTCTATTTCACCCAAACTTTCACACAAATAAAGATTAATCGAATCTCACTAGGTGTTTTTATTTAAATGAATAGCTGGTAACAACTGAACTGAATGGTAAACATTCTCAGAGCTTTTATAAACATCTCAAACAATAAGCTTTAAGAAAATAAGATATAAAAGATAATTCTCGAAATAAAATCACTATAAGCATGAATAATAGATAAAGTACGATATTAATGCATACTATAAAAGATAATATTCGAATGAAGAGATAAGTCTCGAATAAAGTTCATAATCAGCTATTCCCGGTTCTTATCTTCATAGTCCAGGGGCGGCCTGGTATAAAACGTAACTGGTCTCCGAAATTTGACGAGTCCATTCGTAAAGCCGAATACAGAACTTATACTCCGTTCGTGAAGGCATTCAATTGCAACGATATCGTGGAATTTTGCATCAATCAGGTGGACTCGTTTTTTGCCATGAGTTCATCTCTGCTACTGATTAAAGGTAGACTTGAATTAAATAATGGAGGAGGTGACGTTACATTGGCTCCTAATGTGGGTGCTTTCCTTTTCGATTCTTGCACTTATAGCGAGAGTGCTCGGGAAATTGAATCGGTTCGAGATCCGGGAATTGTGAGTACCATTAGAGGTCTATTATCTTACGAACCTATGGATTCTCAGCATTTGGCTATAGGCGGTTGGAATTACCCCAATTTGCCTTTTTTGAATGAAGATGACAATTCTTTCAGTCTTCTCGTACCGCTCCGTCATATTCTCAATGTTTTCAACGATTATCCGCTGATTACGTGTGGACGTCAAACTCTACGATTTGTCAGAGCCCGAAATGATAATGATTGTGTCATTATACGTGAGGCAGGTAATAATGCGGTGGGAACGACTACGGCTCGAATTGTGATTGATAGTATTGAATTGAAAGTCAAACACATTTTTCCTAATGCGGAAATAAATGAAAAATTGATGAGGTCTATACAGACAGACAGACCGATAGTGAAACCGTTCCGAAAATGGGAATTGAACGAATTGCCTTCGATAACGCAAAATGCTCAACGTGAAATATGGTCGGTTAAGACGAGTACCAGTGTTGAAAGGCCACGCTATGTTATCGTGTGTTTCCAAACCAATGTACGAGATAACGTTTCCGTTGATCCTACCACCTTCCAACATGTCAACATTCAAAATATACGTTTGTCTTTGAACGGTGAATATTGGCCCAACGAACGTCTACACTTGAATTTCGCTAATAATCACTATACCGAAGCGCATTTCAACTATACGGAATTTCTCGGCAGCTATACGAATTCCATGAAAAGTCTGCTCTTTTGGATTACCTCGGTTTCAAATATCGCGCCTTATTCGTCATTGATTGTTCAAAACAGGAAGAAACTATGAAATCCGGTACGGTTGACGTACGATTGGATATCGAATCGAGCGCGGGATTCCCCGATCGGACTCGTGTCTATTGCATCATCATTCACGATTGTATGATGGAATATCATCCCCTCTCCGAAACGATGAGAAGCCTGACATAGATCGCTACGGCGCGGCGGCGGCGTTCATTCATCATCCAGCCATCATGCGTATCGCATTCGTTGACATTCAAGCCTTCCAAGTCAATGGCATCTTCTATCCTAAGGAGGTGTCCATAATCGTCGGCAGTCAGCGACACAACTTTTGTTCAAGACACCTGTGCCGTATACCGACCTGGATGCCCAAGACCGCCGCACCGTAAGATATTTGGAAAAATCGATGCATGGCATTCCATACGACACCGGCTACATAGCTTATGAAGACATGGATGACATCCTACTGAGACACCTATTCTACCAGGCTGATCGGATTTATGTGAGAGGGAACCAAAAATACGATTTCCTCAAGGAAAAATTGTTGGAAATGGGGTTGTCGTACCAAGTGGATATCTACGATGTGGCCTTCTATGATTCAAGCCATTGGTCGACAGACAAGTTCGAGCCTACCCTGGACCACTGCCCCTACCACAACACCGGGAAGTTCATGTGTGCCCAGAGGAACACCCAGTATCTTCACCATTGGCTGTGTACATATATTTTACCAAATTAAGTTTTCATTTAGAATTGTTTTTTAGGAAATAAATATGTATGTGTGTATTTCAGTGTTTCTGTCCATCTCTCCTTTCTCCCTTTGTCTCTTTCAGGTGGGGTTGAGTTCCCAAATGAAATAAAATTGAAAAAATAAAGTTGAAAAAATAAAGTTGAGAAAAAAAGTTGATAAAAAAAAGTTGAGAAAAAAAAGTTGAAAATACTTGAGAAAAAAATAAAAAAAATATGAGAAAAAAAGTTGAAAATACTTGAGAAAAAAAAAGTTGAAAAAAAAAAGCCAAGTTTGAAATGAAAAACAAAGAGGGAAACCGTCAGAGGTATTCTCTCTCTCTCACACCACACACGGTATACGTGGCTCACGTCACGTACACCGTTTGTGAAATAAAAGTCAGGTTAGACTCTCTATTCATTTATTTTGATATTACATGACGATTCCAAGCTTCTTTTTACAGTTTTGAATAGGAATTTCGCCAAAGCAAAAAACATTATGGTTATAACAACACATGAGAGTACAAAAATCTTATATATTTCATGTTCCAAGGGTGGTAGTATTGGTGGTGGTGGTGGCGGCGTTGGTGACGTCATCGCTACTGCTGCCGTTGGAAGCCTTCTCCATGGCATCACTGTACTTGTAGAATCATTCATTTCAAACTTGAGCTGATATTTCTCGATTATGGTGTTGTTGTTGTTATCATCCTCGAGGTGGGGTGGCAGGTCTGTGGTGAAGAATAACCTTCGAAGTCCTGCTGTTCGATTCATTGGAATCCAAGACTGATTGCCATCTTTGAAAGAAATCGCTACTCCTCGTACATCATCATCATACGGTATGTCTACGTATAAGATGGTGTTCAGAATCAAAGTCACTAGTATCATTTGAATCATATTTCGATGTTGATGGTTGTGTCGTGCAGAGATTCAACTTTTTCAATTTTCTTGTGATGTTTCGTTTCTCTTCATAAAACTGCAACTCTTCGTTCAGAGCTCTGACTTTTCGATGAAACTGTTCCAATTTCCGTGTATACTCCTCTGTCATCGACAACATAACCTCAACTGACGTCATTTCAACAAAAAACTTCAATATATACTTGTTTCGTTCTTCTCCTCCTCTAAACACTCTTTCGATCCACCCTGTATATATGGTGACGTTTTAAAAGTTATCCGTCCTGCTTCCATGTCGCCGACAGTGCCTTAGTCCGCTTAGATACAAATACGAATAGTAATCATATGAATGAAGTTATCCCACGGTTCGAGCGTGCAGCTGCATACTCTCTTATCTTGTTAATGTAAACAAACTCTTTCACAAAGGATGCCGCCGCCGATATCTTATCTCAATGTAAACAAAGGATGCCGCCGATATCCGGTCGCTTAAATAAACAACTGATAAGAAGTGCTGACGTAGATAATATTCCTGCAAAGACTTGTCGGTTGAGAGTCATAGCCGCATCATCGCTGGCTCCTCCCACTTTCCAAAATGGCCGCCGCCATTCACTGATCACGTGACACTTCCTCCCAACCAATGCCGTTGACGGATATTGGTTGACACCCATTTCAATATGCTGCTCGGCTATTGGTAACGGCCGGCGGCTATCACCACGCCCACGACCTATCACAGCTCTCCCACCTCCCACCTCAATCCACACCCCCATACACAACATGGCTGCCACCATTCCGACCAATCACAGGCCACTCATCCCCCCACCCCTACCCACATACAACCACCCCCACCCTCTCACCGCCATCTTTTTCACAAACCCCTCCCACAACGAACCGCCCATGACCGCCACCATCATCCCTACCCCCACCCGAAAACCACCCCCTCAACCGCTCGCCAAAACCCACCCCAAAATAGGGGTTGCGCTCGTACCGGCATAGCATATCTACTTAACAGTGAACTGAAGATGATATATTACGCACTAGCTCAATCTCACATTTCGTATGGAATTATTATCTGGGGCGCTGCTGGTAAAACTTTAATTAACAGTCTCATAATAGTTCAGAAAAAACTCATAAAAATACTATTTAGCAGAGACAGAACTTACTCCTCAAACAACCTCTACAGAGAAACTGGATTTTTCGACCCCAGACAATTATTTTTACTTTCTAGTAATATACAACAACACAAACTCCGAACAGAATTGAAAATAAATTATCATACCCACAATACTCGCAATAGGAATTCCAACTACTTACCACCTAAGGTCAATAAAACAATTGGCCAAAGAAACTTCTCGTTCCTAGGTCCTAAACTGTACAGACTCTTACCGTCATTTATACGCGAAATCACAAATGTTCATCGTTATAAGAAAGAAGTGAAAAGCTACATACTCACACTACTTCGAGAAATTATCCATCAAATGATAGACAACCCAGGTACACAATGATAAGAATTAGGTTCTATTCATATCGCCTACCTGAGCATGATCCTTTTTTAAATCTAATAAGTACTTCATAATAACCGTACACTGACAATCGTACTATGTTATATCCAAGTTCATACCTAACTATGGACCTTTTTTTATATAAACTATACTAGACCCTACTGTATAAGATATATTCAAATGTATTAATTTAATTTAATTTAGTTTCAACCCGCACAAGAATTTTTAAATTCTTTTTGGGTATCTCATTTATTGTACAATCTCTCTATGTATTACTATGAAAATTGTCCTCTGTACAATAAAATTACTATTACTACTACTACTATATATATTTTAAAAGAATTCCTTTTATATTTGCCAAATTGATAAAATTAATGTGGATTTTGGATTTTCTATTGAATTATTAAATGGAAAGGAAATTTGATACTTCTTTAACTTCCTATTGAATATCCATGTTAATTGAAACATTTTCGCTCTTACAATTATCTTGTAAAGCCGTCAACTTAGCCAGAAGCAGTAATGCCAACCCCAAAAAACTAAAAAACAACAACTCGCAAAAAAAAACAGTAGGAAACAGTAGGTAAAGTAAAAAAGGCAGATTTCATACTTTTGTCATATAATCAAACAATAAACAATTTTCTTAGTTACATACCAGAACTCACATACATTGTTATATTAATAATCGCAACAACAAAAAACAAAAATCAAAGTAAAATTATTTTTAAGTTTCCTCAATTGCCTCATCTTCAGTATTTTCACACTCATTATTATTTTTAAAATCATACATATTTTTGTTGAATATCTTCATGTACCTTTTTGTGGCTTCAAATGAATAGCAATCGGTTATTTCGGATTCAGTGTGTAATACTCCTTTAATAGTTATAGTCGATATTCTGTTGCGTAATTTGGTTTTCATAATATTTATAGCAGAAAATAACCTTTTCACGGTGGCGCTGCTATGTGGTAGGCACAAAAGTTTTTTACCAATTCACACAATGTGGGGAATGTTTGAGATTCGTCTCCATTTCTTAATTCGTGTACATGTTTCCAAAAGTCGACATTTCTTAACATTCGCCATTCTCTATCCAGTTCCGTTATATTATTTGGACAAATCTTTGGGAAGAAATAATGTAAATCAGCAATGGAAGGGAATTTCTTTTTTATTCCAGAATCCAGAATTGCTTTAGGATTTAGCATCTTCAGACATTTTAATGCTTGACGGTCTTTGTCGTCAAAAGGAAACCTTTTCAATATCTGTTTTGCAGCCTCGATATAAAACTCCTTACACTTTATGTAGAAATTTTTCAGCTGTCCTTCCTCTAGTTCTACAATTTCTCTCTTTCTTCTGATCAGATTTGGCACCATTCCACCAACGTATATATGTTGCAACGGTAAATGTTTCTTCTCACTCGAGAAGTCAAGGTTTAATATTTTAGTTTCTTTTGCGTCTAAAATATTTTGTGCGTCATGTTTTTCTTGTTCAGTGAGATCCAAGTATTTAGTTTGTACAAAGCATTCCAAAATAGTTGTGTATGTCGTATAGTAAATATAATTTCGGAGTCTCGGATTGCATTTCTTTATTGAGATCGGTAAATATAGGCAATGCAAATTTCAAAAACTCCAGGTACAATTCAGTTGTCGGTTCGAGAGCCTTGGAGAGAATTGATTGCGCAGAAAGTAATCTATCTACATGAACTGCAGCTTCAAAATACAATTTTATCGCTGGTAGTTGTTCCAGAAGCCTATTTACTACCTCAATAAGCGACAACCATCTGGTTTGGCTAGAGTGGAGTAATTTGTGTGGTTTAATATTTGCGAATGCTTGAAATGTTTTGAAATCTTCAATACGTTTTGGAGAATTTTGTACATAATTATTATACGTCTCTACAGAAGTCTTCCACGCCCCTTGGAAATTTCTCACATGCGTATGATGCGCAAAGGTTAAGAGAATGACAAATGCACTTCATAGTAAAAAGGTGAGGTATGTCACTTTTAAACAAAGTGACCAATGAATGTTCATCGCCAAACATAACGTTAGCACCATCAGAAGCAAAGCCTATCATGTTTGATTTGTAAGGAATATTTTTTTCAACAAAATATTCTATTTTGCCATACAACGCTGTTGCTGTACCATCTACGATTGGTATTAAAGTCAGAAATCTATCTTCAACGCTGAAATCTAATTTTACTATTCTTACGACAAGCGCTAAATGATTTATTGTAGACTTATCTGTGCTTTCGTCAACAAGTAATGCAAAGCAATTGTTCTGTAACATCTCTAGTATATTTTCTTCTGCTGTCTGCCCAGTTACATTAACAATAATAGCTCTAGCTTTTGTGCGGCTCATCGATAATTGTACCGCAATTTTCGAATCTGGATATACAGCGCAAATCAATTTATTCAAATGAGATGCTATATTAAAAGACAGATTATGCTCAGCAACAAAGCAGGCCATTTTTACTTCACCCGCTTTGGCTGTAATTTTTGTATCTTGTGAATTCAATCAAATCAAATCAAAATATACTTTATTGTCAGAAGATTTTGCATCCCATAGACAAAGATTTGTAGGTATAAATATAAACATAACTAAGGGTGTATAGATAAAAACTAATAAATTAGACAAAATTTGAACATAACAATTACAGATACAGTAAAAATAAAATAGAATACACGTAATTTTAGAATGATTCATTATGATACTCATGTAGGCTATAATAGGGTCTATCAGCTAGCAAGTTACTCACTGCTTTCTTGAATTGTACGTTGGTCAGATTTGCAGACCTTATATCTACTGGTAAGTGATTGAATAATTTTCCACCATTATAAAAAATGGGATCCTTGATTAATGTTGAGTTGGGTATGGGAAGTCTGATATTACATATGCTATTACGAGTAGCATAAGGAGAAGAAACAAAGTCAAACTCCGTTTTATGTTTGTACACCAAGCATACAGTTTCAAGAATAAATAGTGCAACGACAGTTAAAATCTTATTGGCCGCAAAATAATTTCTGCAGGATTCCCTAGGTTTTACTTTACAGAGACACCTTACAGCCCTTTTCTGCAATATCAACACAGAAGTGAGAAGGGTTGCATTGCATGATCCCCAAAAAGGTATTCCATATCTTATTTGGGAATCAATTAAAGCGTAGTAAACCGTTTTTGCTGTGTGAAAACCCAGCTCATTAGAAACCACCCTCACTGCATAACATCTGGAGGCAATTTTACTCTTAAGTTGTCTGGCATGTTCGTCAAATTTAAGCCTATTATCAATAACTACACCAAGAAATTTTTTGTTCAATTTTTTTTCCAAGATATCATTGTCTATTGAGAGTTCATTTAGCAGACATTTAAATGTTATTATATTTGTTTTGGAGATATTCAAGGATAATAAATTAGCATCACACCAATTTTTCACATTTTCCAAATCAGATGATATCTTTTTATGTAGCTCTGCTGGGTTCTTTTCCTTCCACAATATTGTTGTATCGTCCGCGAAGAGAGTAAAGCTGCCAGATATGTCTATCAAAGTCAAGTCATTAATATATAACAAAAACTGGATTGGACCTAACACAGAACCCTGTTACACACCAGATGTAATTGCCCTGCTTTCTGAGAGTTCCGATGTTCTTACCATTTGACTTCGCCCTGAGAGGTACGATTTAAACCAATTGTACGTCGCCCCTCTGCTGCCATACCGGTGAAGTTTTTTGAGTAATAGTTCATGATTAACGCAATCGAAAGCCTTCGAAAGGTCACAGAAAATTGCTGCGGCCACTTCACCAGCATTTATTTCTGAATACGTTTTATAAAGGAAAGGGAAAATTGCATCACTTGTATCTTTTTCCGTCTGGAACCCAAATTGGTTATTGCTCATGATATCATGCAAATTTAAGAAATCATTCAATCGTTTCTTCACTAATTTTTCAATAATTTTTGCCAAGGTTGGAATAAGAGAAATGGGTCGCAGATTGGAAGGATTATCCAAATCACCACCTTTATGTAGGGGAATAACAATTGAAGTCTTAAAGGAAAGAGGGAATGAGCCAGTTTCGAAGGAAGCATTAATGAGATTAACTAATGTTTCCAATGCATTGACTGGTAGATTCAAAAGTATTTTGACCGGAATCTCATCATACCCAGCAGCATTTTTATTTCTGATGTCGTTCAGGGTTTCAATCAATTCATGAATATCTGTGTTATACAAAATAAGGCTGTCGTTAATATTAATATTTTCCAGATTGATTAAAGGATCATAGGGCACACGAATTGTGTTGCTTAGCTTTTGAGCAATGGTGCAATAGTATTCGTTGATTTTTTTGGGATTTAGTGGGATATCAACCTTTGTTTTCTTTGATTTTCCTCTTATGTCATTAATTATGGACCAGGTCTCTTTAATTCTGTTTTGTTTGTTTGTTTTGAATTGGAAGCTGAGGTAAATATTGATGTCAGTTTTTGTTGTTTTTGTAATTTCAAACTATTCTTCGCGTGTTTCGTTGAATCTTTGTGTCATAACAGTTCGTGTATACCACATTTTCTGTCGCAATTACACGCAGAACAAAAAAAAATGGTCTCACCTTTAGTGCTTTTCTTTAACCAGCCTTTGAACCACCTTAACCACGAATTTACGAATTTCTGTTCATATTTCACATTTTTCTTCTTAGGAGGACTTTTCCCAGTCGATGAATCACTACTCATTTTATCAAAAACGTTGAAAATATTGTTTTTTAATATAGACGGCGGGGTCACATATATTTCTCCAATTCAAAGTTTGAAAGCTGTTGTGACTATAACCTATAACACAGTACGCAATACAATAGGCCTGTAGCTGTCATTCATACTGGGACTGGGATTTCCCCGTGCATAAAAATATGATTGTCAATCACATTATGTGATTCACATATAATGTGGTCGGGGATTCCCCGACGGGGAATTCCCTCGTATCCCGACAAGAGAAGATACTGCCATCTAGTGTCATTGCATTTTATTACGTAGGACGTAGTGGTTATCAAAAAATGTTTGCATAGTGTAATAGGTGGCGCTGAAGAACGCTAGTTGAAAAACAGTAAAAATTAGGAATTGAACAGAAAACAGGGACATCAATGTGAAAACAGCAAATCTACTGTTAAAACAGTAGGGTTGGTAACACTGGCCCAGAAGACTGAGAAGCGATGATGAAGATAATTTTATTCGCAGTATTCATCAAGTATCTCTACAGTAGAACGGGTATTTTGCTGAGACCGATGCGTTGCGCCATCTAACGCCGTGTTAGCAAACTATTTCGAATCAATACATTTGAACACCTAAGGAGTATTGAACTTACGAAAGCGGAACATTAAGAAACCAAGGAAACATGTAAACCTCCGGAAAAGTGAATAAACTTTGGGGACGACTGCAAACTCCGGGGACGATGATAAATTCCTTGGGCGGCAATAAACTTCGGTTGACAATGAACTTCCGGGGATTAAATAAACTCACTGCACAAAAGGGATCATCCTACGTGATATACACTGCACACCAGCAGCGATGGAACCACCTATTGTTCCTGGAAATTATATTAGCCTAGGGAGCATAATAGGCCCAAAATGGTAAATATCTAGTTACATCACACATGCACTCCGAATATGGGGAAAACACTTTTCTCACGTGTTTTTGCCTGCTGAACACGAATCCGGAAGAAAAATGCGGCGGTCTCATACCGTTTCAGAGTTACATTGCTTTTTTCGAAATAAATTTCAAGCACCGTTTTCTCGCACAAAACTCACTCAAAATGCCTCCTTCTTTTTACCAGCATAAACAATACACCCTAAATCACTTATTTTCGGCACAACTTTGCACAAAATATCGTCGTTTTTATCGAAAAAGATCCTCCTTCTTACACAGTCGATTCATTTATTACCAACATGAAAAATTAAAAAAGTTAATAAATGTCATCTGTCAAAGGAATTAGAATTGTTCATTTGCAACTGTGAACGAAGGAGGAATTTTTCGATAAAAACGACGATATTTTGTGTGAAGTTGTGCCGAAAATAAGTGATTTAGGGTGTATTGTTATGCTGAAAAGAAGGAGGCATTTGAGTGAGTTTTGTGCAGAAATGCTTGAAATTTATTTCGAAAAGCGATGTAACTCTGAAACGCCCCAAATTTTTTCATTCGGAGTGTTTGTTGGAGGAAAAACACGTAAGAAAAGTGTTTTCCCCATATTCGGAGTGCATGTGATGTAACTAGATATTTACCCCCAAAATTCCTTCGGATTAGTATTCAGGATCCCCAAATTGTTACTAATACACCTGTTTCCTCAAAAATTTTCAGTTTTGAGAAATCCGTATTTGTCTCACTTCTCATAGCACCTGGCGTGTATATCTCTCAGAGTGAGTGTATTTCCAGTGTATTTATCGCTCCAGCAAATTTCACGATTGTACCTCGAAAATTACGGAAGATACGGGGGTGCTTCTGAGACAAATTCGGATTTTTCTGTACTGTGTTAGTGATAGTTCAGGGATCCGAAGAAATGTTAGGCCTATTTTGCCATTTAATTTTCAGGAAAAAAGGGGGGTTTCATTGCTGCTGGCGGGCAGTGTATATCACGATTACCCCTTTTGTGCAGTGGGTACATTTTGAGTGTACCTATCGATCCTGAAATTTTCATGATTCTACGACAAAAAATACGGAAGATAGAGGGTGTTTCCATGAGGAGTGAAACACACCGTATATAATTTACTCTCATTCGACCTCAAGCTAAACAAAATAACTAATAAAAAACCTTTTTAAAAACAAGCTTTTATCTAAGCCGTGTACTAAAACGTATAAAATAAGTTGAAGTCATCGCTGACAATGATTTAATAATTTTTTGTTGAGTTATTTGATTTCAAAAAGCTTGTCGCGCGAAGTGGTCATAAAAGTAGGTACCAATTAATTTGATTGGGCAGTGATTGGTTGGTAAGTAAGAACTTAAAGTATTTAATTTTTACAAAGTATTTCTATTGGTAAGTAACAACTTGTCGAAGTATTAATTCGCGCGACAAGCTTTTTGAAACCAAATAATTTAACAAAAAATAATTAAATCATTGTCAGCGATTACTTAAACTTGTTGAATACGTTTTAGTACACGAATAAAAGCTTGTTCTCAAAAAGGTTTTTTATTATTTATTTTTTGCTTTTTAGTTAGTTCGCTTAAATCTGTTCATTTCTTATAGAGGATCGTTATTATAAGGTATCTTCCCTGTAAGTTTTGGTTAAAATAAATCTTGATTTCCGACCCCAAAAACTCCCACACCAATTTTGAATAGAATCTTACTATAATCACAAAACTTGTCCGCCATCCTGAAGTCGCCATCTTGAATTTATAGATTTTGTCAAATAATTCATAATCTCCGAACCTGAAAATCCCTACATACCAATTTTGAATCGAATCGGACCATAATCCCAAAACTCGTCTTCCAATGTTGAATATGGGTCTTCTTGAAAAAGTCGCCCGATCATAATCCATAAAAATTCCTGTGTAAAATATTATCGAATATTCAATAAATATCACAAAATGAACGTTAATATAAAATAGTCAATGATATGGTAACATTTTGGAAGTCATAAGCACTTCTCTAGAACGCGTTAATTTGCATAGCTTTCGAACTCTGCTTATCACAAGGTTAACATTTTATGCATATTATTGTCGCTGGTACTTATATGTTACTACGAAATGGTGATCTACAATGAGATATATTGAATTCCCTGCGACTTCACTGGTTGACTGGGTTAGAACTGAGAATATTTAAAATATAAATGAAATATCAGTTTTTAAAATAACAGTTACGTATGACATTATAGTCATGCTTCTCAAATAATTTCCAGAGTAATTTTGCCCAGCTTATCTGCTGAGTGAAAAATGTTTTGTGTTGCCATGATAACGTTTTTAAATAAATGAATATATTCGATCATGAAATAATAGAGGTTTGGAATTGCTGATTAATAATTTTTGTGCATCATACGTACTCACCCTTTTCAGAAATAGCTCTGTTTTGAATTCTCGGATGCTCTTCTCCATGTCAACACAATCAAAATCGCTTTCTTGAGTCTTTAAATTATTCTTCAGCTCTTCCACGGCATTTTCAATATTTAAATTCATCTTGCTGTATATATTCCAGAAATAATAACTGAAACACCGATAGATCGATATTAATCACGCCAAACTGTCAAAACCAATAATAATAATTTGTTTTCATAGCCACCTATGCTATTCCAATAACGGGGGCACATGGTTGATACAATTTTCTGAATGAAGAGTTCCGAGAAACGTTGGAGAGAACATGTTTCTTTGCTGAAACTCCTTTTATGTTATATTAGAAATATGATTTGATCCTCCAATTTGTACAAAAGTGTTTTTGGATGTACATTTATTACCTTTCTCATTTGAGATCTTTCCATGTTAAAAAGAAGTAAAAATAAATGTTTTTTTTCTGGATACATCTTGCAAATACTGGGCTATACTTCGAGAATAAGTAGTAAGTACTATAATATTGAGTTTATACAGCAAGTAAAATAAAATAAGAAATAAAATAAAGTAATTTAAAAAGTTAAAACTACACAACATCCATAACAAGTTTATACAGAAATGAAATAAGAAGTAATATAAAATAAGAAGTAAAATAGAAGATGGTTAACTTTTATCTTTTATTTTACTTTGACTAGTTGTTAGGCATATCTACAGACAAATTGACGGAAGTTGATGATAGATGGGCATGATATAATAGCTATTCAGTCCTAGTATATGTTTTTGTTTTCATAACTGGAAAATGGTGTGTTTAGGGCGATTTTTTTAAATTTAGTTTTTGGCCAATAATGTCTTTAGATGACGAAAATTTTATAATATTGTTAGTGTTGTCAACAGTAGCTTATTTTTCATTTGATAAACAATAACAGGGATCAATTTCACAAGTATACATCATTGAAATTGAGGTAACCTCAACATAAAATCCCGAATTTCGATTGACAGCTTCTTACTTTTTACATTAATTTACTCAGCTCTATAAACACTCTGAAAATTATTATTTCTTATTCTACTTTATTTTATTTCTTATTTTATTTTACGTGCTGTATAAACTCACTTTAAGTTTCTATAATTTTATATCTTAGAGTGCACTTGCAAAGTGCCTAAGAGAAGAACTTCCAAACTATTTGATGAATTTGAAGCATATAAAGTAATTGAGTGCTGCTATTAAACGACAAAGTGTCCCACCTAGGAAGTCAGAATTGGACTATTCAATTGTAATTTACTATAGTATTTCTAATCCCAATTGGACCGACATAAAAAGTTTCGTGAAGGATTTCTCTTTCCAATTGCCGCCTTGACATAGGCGTCGGTATATTATTTTCCAGTGGTATTTTTTCAGTTACTTATTCTTACAATCTTAGCAATTGATCACCCCATATAAAAGTAGACACATGTTATCTCAACTGAGTTTTATTATTTGTTTAGAAAGGTCTTCAGAAAGCCATATTGATAAAATTATTTTCAATGGATAATTCCTAACGTCACCAACCCACAGCGCTGATTAAGGAATATTATGAACTGGGTAAATCATGCGGCTTCAGATAACATATGTCCAATCCAGCTAGCCGAGCTTTTATTCCTCAAATATATTTGATAGCTCCTTTACTAATAATATGGGCAACTATGGGCACACCACTTAGATTTTTTATAATTGTATCAGGAACGCTCTGAAAGTAAAAACACTGGTAGTATATAAATTTCCCATTTGCCGGGCAGTGCATATGAACATCCTCGTAGGCTGTTATTTTTATTGCCGTTCCAATTCCAACTATACATATTTTGGGCACTTAGGGGAAAGTGGGGTATAGTTTTACCAATATCAATTGCAGAAGCATAAAAAAGTCTTGCGGCGAAATCGTGTGAGCAGCAGTGGCGGAGATAACTAATTTTATTTAGATATTTTAAGATTTAAAAATACTTCATAAATAATAAAAAATGAAAAAAAAATTAAAGACAAGCTTTTATTTATACAAATACATTAAGAAAGAAAAATGATTTCTTTCATTGTTTGATGTAGGTTATTATTATATCCTAAAACGTATTTCGATCGGCACACACCAAGACCATAGACGCTACTGGTTTTTAATCTTTCAGAGCTATTAAAACACAAATATAACGCGTGATTTATGACCTCCCATCGTAGACACACACCTGCCAGCATTATGTCCGATTTGATTGGTCCAGACGAATCGGTTGTACAACTGACAGCCCTCACTCGAGTCCACGTTGACTATCGGCTCTTTTGATGTACCGTTTGCCGACGGAAAATGTTTACGAGTAGTACAGATTATTTTTCGTTCCGTTTCTTCGCATATACGCTCGTGTTAGCGAAGTGAGTTTTCATTTGCTCCCTATAGAAACAGCTTCTGCAATTGATATTGGATGGACTATAACTACGAACACTTAAGCGATAATGCAAATAAAACAAAATCACACATTTTTTTAATTAATCAGTCACAAACTCTTATTAATAATTACCTATTTGATGAATTATCTATCTTTATCATTCACTTTCATTTAGCATCTTGTTTTTTCAGAGTTTTTAGAATTCTATGTTTTTATCAGTTGGTATTAATTTTGGTTTTTATATAATTCAATTTTTCACTATTTATTTCAGTTTTACATGTTTGTACAATTGTTGGAACAAAGTTTCTTTACGCGGCTTGCGGTGGGTGTTGGCTGGTAGAAATCGTCACGTAAGAAAAAAGCGTTATACCCCCTCCATGCGACTTTCTCTCCCTCTCTCTACTAGTCTGTGTGACAAGCGTCTAGCCCTTGCTCATATGAGGTGTACGAAACCATTCGAACTGCTGCTCTGCTTGAGGGAAATTTATACATGAGCGGTAGGATACAAGTCGGATATTATAGTTGAGTGGTAATACGTGGAAGATATTTTTATTTCTTTTATATTTCTATATAACGAGTGTTTAGATGAGTACCTATATCCTTTTTTGGACATAATTTCTTATGTTTTATGTATGCCGAATTTGGGTTAATGGTTTACATTGAATATGTGGCACGCCAATTTGATATAACGAATAGTATTATCAGGAATAAAATAAAATACCTTTTACTGTGGCGGAGGAGTTTGGAAATAGTATATTACGTATCAAGTGTTGTAAAAAGCATATTACGCACAAATGGAAAAATTGCATGAGTGCGTAATTCCTTTACAACACGCAATACGTACTATACTTTTCCTACGACTTTTATATACTGGGCGAAGCGTTTGTTTAAGCCTTAAGTAATAAAAAACGAAGGTAACTAACGTGTTCTATGGTTTAATTTTCAACAACAAACTAAATCTAAGAAATTAAATTTGTATGTAACTAAATAATTAGGAATTATTATTATCAGTGGTATTGAAGTTAATAGTAACATTTTTACAGTTTTTTGTTACAATGGGAGTATTTAATTTTTCCGATAAATTATTCATTGTTATAATATTTGACGAAATCCCAATGTCATTATTTATAGTCGACGTGGATGGTAAATTATTGTTGATTACAATATTCTTTCAGAACTTCAAATCTCAAATAATGACAATGCCACTGTCAAATATTCAAAACAGTTGTGCGTAAGAATGGATTTACTTATAGAGTGAACTGTACGTAAAACAATGTTTACTAATATAGGAGTAGAAAAAAGGATATATAGGTGTATAGTATTGCATGGTATAATGACAATTAACTGTGATGGAATAGAAAACGTCAATTTTCAAAGAAAAAAATATTGAGAAATATACGAGTATGTGTGACAAGCGTCTAGCCCTTGCTCATACGATTCCGAAGGTGTACGAAACCATCCGAACTGCTGTTCTGCTTGCGTAAAATTTAATATGATACATGAGCGGTAGGATATCAATGCGAATACAAGTCAGATATTATCGTTGAGTGTTAATACGTGGAAGATATTTTAGTTTCTTTTATATTTCTATATAATGTGTGTTTAGATGATATAAGAAATAAAATACCTTTTACTGTGACGGAGGAGTTTGGAAAAAGGATATATAGGTATAGTATCGCATGGTATAACAATAAATGCGATTGAATTGAAAACGTCCACTTTCAAAGGGAAACATATTGAGAAAAAATAAACACAAAATGGTGGATACATGAGATTGATGGCAACATATTCTGCAACATATTGATTGATTTATTGGATCGTTTGGAATCATGGAGGGGGCATAACGCTTTTTTCTTACGTGACGATTTCTATCAGTCAACCCCTACCGCAAGCCGCGTAAGGGAACGAAGTTCCTGACGGGGGTCCCCTGACTGTCCACGATTTTTTTTTGAATTATTATTTTATTTTCATTTAGAAACTCTATTTCGGTTTTTATGCAGTTGTGCAGTTTTTTCACAATGTATTTTGCATTTTTTTAATTTAAAACATGTATTTATTTTCATTTAATTTTCCGATGCCTGTGATACTAAAAATACCATGTGTGATAAAAAAATATTAACATACTCATTTATTTATATACATACTTATTTTTAAACTATAACACTCTTCGCCAGTACTAACAATGAATCCTTACTTCCCCCTCCGTGGCAGAATGCTGCTCGTACCTCCCGGTGGTATTTGCAGCCGATGACAATTTGAAATGTTTCAATTACTTATCTACTTTTTATCAGTAATTTATTTAAATGCTGAACTAATAAAATCACTCGAAATTTTAAAATATTATTGGCAGAACCAGGCAGAAATTAATAATGTCTAGTTTTTTTGAGTGTTTGTAGGAAAAGTGTGTCACCAGATTTTTACATATGGCTGAGGAATATCCAAATCATTCATGATAAAAAACTAGTTGGCCCTCTTAAATATTTGTATTTTTTTATACAAAATTAATAATCTTTTATAAGATTTGGAGTAGGAATCTCAAAACTTGTCCCCCATCTTGGAGCTGCCATTTGGAATTTTGACAAAAAATTCATAATCACTTTCCCCAGACACAAATTTCAATACTTAATGTCGAACGATCAAATTGCCCTATTAAGAATTTATATTTTTGGTTTAATACTTCTAAACCGAAAGTCGTCCATTTTAGATTTTGACACTTCTTATTTGTAATTTTTAACTAGATCCCTTTGTCAGATTTGACGAAATAGTATATTACACTACAAGGGCAGGCCTCGTGCATCATGTCGCCCAGTGCAAGACATTTTTCCTGCCCGTGTGACGTATACTATTTTTCTTTATAGCTGGTCGAAAGTACGTTACAACATAGATTTTTATTATAAACAATACACGTTCCAGCTGACAGCTCGTTATGTTATGTTTAACTTTTGCTCCTCACTTCAGCGCCTCTTTCGGATACTCACAAAGCTTAAATATTTACTCCCGCTCTTCGTCTCTTTCTTGCGTGTAATCCCATCTATCTCGGTGTACATGAAAAATATTTGCTCCCGCTTTACGGAGGGCGTGGTCTGTCAATGTCACCGATGTATAAATGCAAGAGGCTTTCTAATTTAAAATCGATGGAGAAAATACGTACTTTCGACCGAGGTATAAAGAAAAATCATGTTGCTTTTCAGAAGTTATTGAAGTTCCCTAGGTCTTGTGTATCGCTTTTACTAAATCATTTGGTACGCCTATGGAATTTCTCGTAATAGCTTCGCTTCGAGCACCTTAGTGTTAATTTAGAGGGGAAAGCACAAACATGCTGTCTTAATAGTGAATGCACTATAACCAGATCATTTCGTCGAAAAAACATGGACTAAATTGAAAACGGGAATTAATCAAACAACACCCCAACCATGTACATATCTGTCAACCAACATATGTCCCCGGATTATCAGACAAGATCAAAACGGATGTTAGATGATGTTAGAACAACATTCAAAACAATCAATGTATTGAGATCAATACTGACACAGGTGGATGATGTACACGGAACAATTTATCGGCCGATCTGAGTAATTTATCGTTAGATCTCCAAAATTGTACAGATAAAACGGTTCGTAGGGGACTAAAGAAACTAAAAAAGTTGTACGATTCATCGTACAACTATTGGATTGGATTCACCAATGCAATAATTTGATGCGAAAGTTTTTGTCGTTTGACATAAACACGACGATTTATCTGCAGATAAATCCGTCGAAATATCTGCCGATAATTTGCAAACCACGCTACGACTTGTCTCAGCTTGTAGAATCGTACTCGTGGTAGTGTTTAGTTTTTACAGAATTGGCGAGCAAGAAGTTTATCACGGGTTTACTCGTAATAATCCGTGTTTATGGAAAACGACTAGTTCTGAATATACAAACAAAAATATAAAGAAGAAAGGCTATGAGGAGTGAGTTGCATGAATTTTGGAAACTTTATTCCAGTACATATCAATTCTTATTAATTTATTGTTTTGAGAATTTCTGTACCAAGATTCATTAATATTCTCAATTTGCTATTGCAACCACTGACTTGCTATCAAATCTGAAAACTGGTCATGCGACATTTCCCTTAAGAGTATTGCCAAACGTCTAAGGACAGAAACACTTTTCTGAGTCTATACTTTTTATCAGGATGAAGATATTGAACATCACGTACAAGGGTATGATTCAGAGGTAATAGCTTAATTAAATATGAAGTAAATGTTTCATAAACATTTTTTGAACTTCTGAGGAATAAGTATAGATTTAATTATTGGCGGATATTGTTGCAATTACCTTTTGGCCTCCAGTACCAATAATAATTTTATAATTTTTTTTTGGATTGATTTATGCATGTATGTCTATTAAACTAAGTTTGTTTGCCTCAAGTACATTGTTTTCCTTATTCATGAGTTGTTCTTTGAGTATGGACTTACTCATAACATTGTACAACAGTTGAAATATAGAAAATATGTATGAGTGGTTCTTCACTTTGAAACCTAACACGGCATCAGCAAGCTGAACAGCGAAGTGTAAGTATGCCAAAGTTGAGGAATCGTTCAATTTTTCACAAATGAATTTGTATCTTATAGAATTTTGTTTCTTATATTTCAAATATTTTTCCTTTGGAAGCTTTTTCAAAAAATATTCTTTCAAAATGGGACACTGATCCAGTATTCTCAAAATAAATTTTTTCAAGCTAAGCCATCGACTTGATACATGCCTGAGAATGTTCCAAAGAAATCTCATAAAAATATTGCCTTCTGGCAACACTGTATTTAAAGAAGAAATGTATCGCCTGAACTAATTCATTGATATCAAAAGGTGTTCCACTGAGACAGGGTGTATATATAATTTTAGTGTCATGAACTTCTTCTACTTCTTTTTGAAGTTCTTTGAAAAATAAAAATCCATACTTATATTTATCGAATATTT
Source organism: Gonioctena quinquepunctata (assembly GCA_018342105.1). Classification (NCBI taxonomy): domain Eukaryota; kingdom Metazoa; phylum Arthropoda; class Insecta; order Coleoptera; family Chrysomelidae; genus Gonioctena; species Gonioctena quinquepunctata. The sequence continues at coordinate 28,905 of JAFIRS010001569.1, forward strand.
CAAATCCCATTGCATTGTGTCCGTAATTTTGAGACAATGTTGTTTTAAATCACTCGCACTGCAGTGAACCATGAAAACAGAAATGCAATATGCACTGACAATTCTTTTTTTTTGTTAGAATTTTGAACATAACCATCCATCTGTTTCTTGGTTTGCACTGTTGTTTCATCGAAGGAGAATGTGAATGGCATATTTGACATAACATTCAAAAAACATTCCAAAATATAAGGAGCAATGCCAAATTGAATAATATATCTAACTTTAAGATCAGACATTCGATAGTTTCTCAAAAGCTCCTCCATGCCTCTACAGCTAGCAAAAGAAAAATTACTGAATATGCATTACCTACATTGGCCATAATATTTCGGCTCTGTAGGTCTTTTCTTCTTCATATAAAATGAATTGCCCCTTCGTCAAATTAACACTCCCATCTTGGATTGACACTGAAAAATGATTGAGAGGATTTTATGCAAATTATGGATTCTTCTTCAATGTGAAACTTTGATTTTGAATGACTTTTCACTTGACCGAGGCCACTGCCATCGATTTTTTTTTTTTTTTCTACAGATCTTGCAGTATGCCTTGTGCCTATTGGATGTGGAAGACACCCAAGTATATTCCTTGGTCCCATTTTCATTGTATCTTGTTCGTCGATGATCTCTGAAATTGCCACCAAAAGCCTAGTACCTATTATCACCTGACATCTTTTTTTATGCTTACCTTAGTAGTGATTTAGATGACATTTTTCGCTCAGCTCTGCCATATGCAAATAGTACATTAAAAAAAAAGTAAATTTAAAAAATTAAAAAACTCGACTGCGTGAAAAGTGAACTTTAAAAAAGATGGGAACAAGATGACCAGAAAATATTGTCAGAAAATTATGTTTCAAGAGGTTTACTATTAAACTTAATACTGCAAACAATCTCCGCAGTCGGAGGCATCTTCTTTAATTTAATGAAGATATATTATTGCCTGGTCATCTTGTTTCCATCTTTTTTAAAGTTCACTTTTTACGCAGTCGGGTTTTTTCATTTTTAAAATTTACTTTTTTTATTTTACACTTTTTAGTTAGCATTATGGCGTCTGGTTGTTGCCATATTGAATTTTGTCACAATATGGCGTTTGGTTGTCGCCATATTGAATTTTGATTACTGTCATGTCTATAGTGACACTCGCAAGATTAAGACAATTCGATTGACGTAAGAATCATCAAAATCGTCCCACGTGTTTGATCTCTAGAGCGCCACAAAGGAACAAACATACATACATAGGCTGATAAACACATTAGCTCTTCTTCCTGTGCTACTTATGCCATTTCTACTTCTTCTTATTTTTTGGTCTTGGCTTTGTTGAAGATATGGCCTGCTCTGAGTATAATTTTATATGAACACTGACAGTGCTAGTTCTCATGGATTGGAAATTTGGGAAAAAAAATGAAATTTGATCGCTCGGGGACTAGTTCAGGATAAAAAACTAAAATAAGGAGTTGAAAATAATGATTTTTAAGATTTTAGGACACTCTAGGAGGTCTGCATATTGTTCTTTTTTTTCGATCAAACTTGATTGCGTCGAGAAAATTGGTCTATTGTGACTCTTTGAATTTAAAAAGTTATAAAAAAAAATTGATTTAAGTTGTTAGATATCAACCATTGCAACATCAACAGCCACAGGAAAAACAAGTTTTTTAAATTTTGCACTAGCATTGGAGAACAAACCTAAAAAATTCTATTTTATTGATCAAATATGTTTATGATAATTTCTAAAAGTCAATAAAATAATATTTAGAAAAAATTGCAATTTCCATTTATTTTAGATATATATTTGAAATTTCGTATGAGCCTACAATTGAATTGTAAACAACTGTTTCAAATAACCTTTTTTGTTATCTTTGAAAATAACCCCATTTTTTGCCCATTCTTTTTTGCAATGTGCAATTTTGCAAAATTGTCGCCATATTGGTGGTCACGTGACATTGGTCAAAATCGATTTTTAGATATGCATAAATAATCCCCTTCAAAGTATTTTTTGTAACTCAGATAATATTTTTTTCCCATATGTTGCAAACCATATGGCCCACGCCATATATATATTATATAAACAGGGTGCTAACTTCTTGCACATCCGTGAATGATAGATGTATGATGCCATTTTATAACAAATTACAGTGGCCAATACTTCGAAAAAGAAATAAAAAAATATAATAAAAGGTAATACATATTTTTAAAAAGAAAAATTCTGGGTTATAAAAATTTCAAAGGAAAAATCTTTTCACTTTTTTATGGACTATCAACTGTTGTGCAAGAAGTTAGATCACACCCTATATATATATATATATATATATATATATGTGTGGGAAGTATTTGCTGACTAGTTAGGTACAAAACTGGGGATATTGGGGTAAGCAGCAATGAAAAAGTAAACTCTATAAGGTTTATCCAAGCTTTCGGAAATGTTCATTTCCATCATCAGGGAGACTACAATAGATGAAAAAACCAATAGTAATACATATTCAAGTGCGAAACAATATGCTACTTACGACTTTGTTGAGGTTGGTTTCAATGATGTTAAACATATCCATTTAACATAGTGATACAAAAGGAAAAAAAACGTAGATCGACGTTTTATTCCTAAAGACAATAAATAAGAGATCTCGCTCAAATGGTTATAATGTTTGTTTTTTTATATGTATATATATATATATATATATATATATTCATTTGTTGAAAATATAAACAGGATGTTCATAAAATCAGATGTGGATTTTTCAATTCACAGGAAAATCTTTCTATCAATATTCGATTGAGAATGTTTCCCTTTTCAATATATATATTCATTATATTATTATTATATTGTTGTCAATTTTGATTGATATCTGAAGACAATAAATAAGAGTAGATCTCACTCAAGTGGTTAATATCTGTTTTTTTATTTATTCAATTCTTTTCTTGGGAAATGAAAGCCATTTCTAAGAATGTTCTCTTAGGTGTATGTGACTCTGTCGCTAGCACTTTTACTGAATCGAAATTCATCTGGGGGTCAAATTTATTCACATGTTCTGCCAAAGCACATCTTTCAGGATGCAATCAGCAGTCACTTTTATGAGAAATTATTCTGTTCGATAATGATCTTTGCGTTTGACCAATATATTGTTTATTACAACCATGACAAAGAATACTATAAATTACATTTGACATTGAAAGTAATGGAGTTTTATCTTTAACTTTAGAATACAATGACCTGATTGTTAGATCTGTTTTATATGACATTTTAAATTTTTCAGGATTGTGAAATAATCTGGAGAGTTTAGGAGTGATCTCTCTTATATATGGTAATGAAGTGAAAAAAGGTTGAGTAGGAGTAGTTAGTTTCATTGTTGTTTGAGACAATGTTCGAGTTATTACTGTTTAAGGCTAGTACTTCTAAGTGAGACGAAGTAATATATAGAATGTTATTAAGTAAAGTTCTTGGATATGAATTTTTTAAGAAAAGGTTAAAGATAATGTTTAAATTCTGTTTATGGAATTTAGGATCTGAGATTTTCAGTACTCTTAATTTCATTTGTTTTACCAAGTTCACTTTTACATACTGTTTGTGATATAAATGGTAATTCAGGTATCTTCCAGATTGGTATAGGAAACCATGCAGCTCAGGAAGATACCTGAATTACCATTCATATCACAAAGTCTATGAAAGTGAACTTGGTAAAACAAATGACATTAAGAGTACTGAAAATCTCAGATGCTAAATTCCATAAACATAATTTAAACATTATCTTTAACCTTTTCTTAGAAAATTCATATCCAAGAACTTTACTTAATAACATTCTATATAATACTTCGTCTCACTTAGAAGTACACAACCGTTTTTCATTTCTAATCAATAAACAGTAATAATTCAAAATTGTCTCAAACAACAATGAAACTAACAATACGCCTACTCAACCTTTTTTCACTTCATTACCATATACAGTATCGGAAACAATTGATCTGGGGTATGGACAGAAATATACACGAGCTACAAGGAACGCAATGATATGATAATACCACATAAACAAGAGAGACGCACTGCTGTGCGCCCCTCCTGTTACCCCACCCGTCGCATTAACTGACCACGTGGCAATGCGACACAGCGCACAGGGACTCGATTCATTCTTGCCGAGCCGTGGTTGCGAAAACAAAAGACAACACAACCGCAGAGAAAGTACAGATCGTTAAGTTGTACTTTGGGGGTAATTCTGTACAAGATACTAGAAATCTAAAAACTAGAAAACTTACTGCAGCTAGAAAACTGGGATGTAGTATTAAATGAAAACGACCCTCAACTCGGAACCAATATCTTCTTAAATAAGCTTAATAACGTTATTGAAAACTCCAAAACTACAAAATTATGGCATAAAAAGCACATGAAAATTAAACCATGGATAACTAAAGGGTTAATTATATCAATAAGAAATAGGGATAAATTGAAAAATCAACTAAATAACCACTTCTCATATGAATTAGAACAAGAATACAAAATTTATAGAAATAAACTAAATAAACTACTGAATAAAACTAAAAATAACTATTATCTTGAACAAATTAAAAACAATAAAAATAATCTAAAAAAAACCTATCAACTAATATCAGAAGCTACCAATGAAAGAAATAACAATAAAATATCTTACAGATTGCTAACGAAGATGGTGTTGTATTTAATGATACCAAACTAATGGCAAATTATTGTAATAACTATTTTAATAATGTTGGCTTACACATGATTAAAGAAATTGACACTTCATTAACAATTAATGAAAATATTGAAATAAATCCCAATTCCATGTTTCTCAATCCAATAACAGAAAATGAACTCATAGAGCATATTTCTACATTTAAAAATAACACTTCCCTGGCATAGATGGAATAACCACTGAAATAATTAAACAGATCCACCAATACATTCTCCAACCCCTTAAACATTTATTCAATCTGATCATCCAAAGGGACATGTCCCCACTCAGTTCAAATCTTCTATAATTACACCAATTCATAAAACTGGCGACAAAACTAAAATTAGTAATTACAGACCTATCAGTGTAATAAACAGCTTTGGAAAGATCTTTGAAAAATGTCTAAAACACGCTTGGTACAATTTTTGTAGAAAATAAGATTATACATAATCACCAATATGGGTTTCAGCCGGTATAGCTACTACTGATGCCATACAATGTTATTACAAGTATTACAGAGGGACTTGATAAAACAAAAATGCATTGCAGTGTTTTAGACTTGGCAAAAGCATTCAACACTGTTGACCATGCAATACTTCTTAATATACTGGAACGTTTTGGTATAATGGTGCAGTGTTGGATGTCTTTAGCAGTTACTTGCTAATCGGAACAATGTGTTAAAATAAACAATACCATAAGTGAAACTATGACTATAAGAATGGGGTCCCCAAGGAACCGTTCTTGGTCCAAAACTTTTTCAAGCTTATATAAATTCATTGCTCTGTTTAAACGGGAAAGCAAAAATTATATCATACGCTGATGATACGGTTGCAATCTTGAGTGGAAACACATGGCTTGAAACTAAAAATGATGTCCAGCAGAGCATGGAAGCAATTAATAAATGGCTGAGTATGTATCGCCTTTCATTAAACGCTAGTAAGACCCACTATCTCGCCTTCTCTATATCAGCAACAAACAGACCTAATTTCTCCAGTATTAAAGTTCCAGGTATGAAAGATGAAATTAAAGAAACAAACGAGGTGAAATACCTGGGCATAATTATTGACGAAAATCTAAGGTGGAACAATCATATTGACTATCTAACAAAAAAGGTGAGGAAGCTAATATACAAATTTTACCAGCTACGACAGTTTTTAGCGAAAAATCTACTGATACTAATTTACAAATCTCTAGCTGAATCACTTTTTCGTTATGGTATTCTGGTGTGGGGGGCAATGTATAAGAATTCTTTACAAAAACTGAACACAATACAAAACTATATTCTAAAAATAATTTTGAAGAAATAAAGATCTTTCCATACAAACCTTATATATACAGAAGACATTAGTAATATCCGTACATTATATTTTCACAGTGTATGTATGTATGCATTCAAAAATAAATTACTTCAGAATTCTGTTCCAACAGCTTATACCACTAGAAGCACTACAAACGAATTGCTACCACTCCAAAATTCAACAAAAATGTTTGTCACCGTTTCTTAACTTATACGTTACCCAAAACTTGTAATATCCTACCCCTAGAGGTAAAACATATTAAAAATCATAAAACCTTCTCGAGAGAATCAAAAAAATTCATCTTCGCAAATTACTTCAAATTTATCAAAATACTAGAACATCAATAGTTACACTAACATGATATAAAACCACTATTTAATTCTTTACATTCTGTACACAACTGTAATTTTAGATCAATTAACATTACTTTGTAGCACAACACAAGTGTTAAGTCACTTAGGTGCTTTCTGTACACAATCTATACCCTGTCCCCTATATATTGTTTGTTTTCATTCATACTTGTTTGTTTTATTATTCTTTATTATTATGTTATTAACCTAATTTTTTATCATACTTGGTATATATTTTTTTTTCTTATTCTGTATCACTGTATCATTTTGTGTACAATAAATAAAATAAATAAATAAATATTCATAGTGGCTTTTGCAGATAGACCTGTACCTACGGAAGCGACTGTCCTTTCAATTATTAATAAATTTTTTCTCTCCATTCAAGAAATAATTGTTTTTCTGTTAGAAATAAGTTTTTTGTTTTTATTGTCATACAGAAATATCGTTTGCTTTTATTTATCTTTAAGAATTTTCTTTTGTTTTCGCGGCCACCACGGCACTAAAGATATATTGATCTACCTGTCGTCCGACAGATTAAATTGAATCAATGATTCAGTTTAATTTGTTCAAATTATCTGATGTGAAATTATCGTCAATAATTCTTCTTCATTGCAGCGCACACATTCTCCTGACTGCTGCTGGTATGATACTGACGTCCTGATCTGACCGCCCGTCCTGATCTTCCTCGAGCGAGTCGAGGAGAAATTGTAATGCTCTCTCAACATATAGCAAGCTATTCTTTACGCTCTCATGAAACCACCATACCCAAGATAAATACTTTCCGATACTGTATAAGAGAGATCACTCCTAAACTCTCCATATTATTTCACAATCATGAAAAATTTAAAATGTCATATAAAACAGTTCCAACAATCAGGTCAATGTATTCTAAAGTTAAAGATAAAACTCCATTACTTTCAATGTCAAATGTAATTTATAGTATTCCTTGCCATGGAAGTAATAAACAATATATTGGTCAAACGCAAAGATTATTATCGAACAGAATAATTTCTCATAAAAGTGACTGCCAATTGCACCCTGAAAGATGTGCTTTGGCAGAACATGTGAATAAATTTGACCACCAGATGAATTACGATTCAGTAAAAGTACTAATGACAGAGTCACATACATCTGAGAGAACATTCTTAGAAATGGCTTTCATTTCCCAAGAAAAGAATTGTATAAATAAAAAAACAGATATTAACCACTTGAGTGAGATCTACTCTTATTTATTGTCTTTAGATATCAATCAAAATTGACAACAATGTAATATAATAAATATATATATATATATATATATATATATACATATAAGAAAAAACATTAACCATTTGTGCGAGATCTCTTATTTATTGTTTTTAGATATCAATCAAAATTGACAACAATGTAATATAAAATAATAGTTCTTTTTAACATTACCGCCACCTGGTAACATCAGTTGGTACTAATCTAGCAGTTGGCACCAATGTAACTATTTCCAAGTGATTCCTGTCAGGTGTCGTTGGCTTAAATATAATTGCGAGTTTCATTCCTAACCTGTCAGTTTCACTTGTCACCCCACATAGAGTACACATTTATATTTATATAATTTTAAACAACGCTAATGTGGTTGTAGTAACTTTGAACTTCGTTTTATTCACTATGTTAGATGAATATGTTTAACATCATTGAAAGCAACCTCAACAAAGTTGTGAGTAGCATATTGTTTCGCACTTGAATATGTATTACTATTGGTTTTTTCATCTATTGTAGTCTACCTGATGATGGAAATAAACATTTCCGAAAGCTTGGATAAACCTTAAAGAGTTTACTTTTTCATTGCTGCTTACCCCAATATCCCTAGTTTTGTATATATATATATATATATATATATATATAATGATTGGACAGGAATTTGAGTAGCCCTGTATACGTTGTGAAATTACGTAGATAAACTCGAAAAAATAATTTAGATTTAATAATTCCTTTTTCACAACATTTATTAAAACACTTTTCTCTAATACTCTCTACATTTTATATAAATCATTTACAATTTGATAATAATATGGAACGTAATAATATTGATTTTATATAGTATTTTAAACATTGAAATTATGCAGAAACTGTTTCTACCATAGACTTCTTGATTATTTCTCCAAAGTTTTCATCACACTCTTCGGTGTTAGTCGGATTTGAGGCATTGGTCGTGGGGTTTTCAATATTTTTCTCTGTCCTATCGGTAACATTTACCGAAGCTTGCCGGACGCTTACAGAGTTCAAATTGCTACCCCCTTCAAATCCTGGATAACTGTTGTACCTAACGCTCAACAGGTCAGAAAACGTCGTTTCAATTTTGTTATTGGCCCCGATGGGATTCAAGTTCGTGTATTGATTTTCTTTGGATTCCACGTTACCAGCTGAAAAACTGTCACTAGAAAAGTGTTCATACGAATGCGGAAATGACCCATCTACTGTCTTCGCCCCGAAGTCCGGCGTGTACATCCCCCCGTAAGGGTTGAACACCGGCGAGAATTCGCTGAAGCTGCTCGGGTACGGCTGTGTGTATTGATTAGATGGAGGGGGGTAAGGAGGACCACTAGCTGGGAATCCGACATCCGAGAATCTGGGATCGGGGAAATGAAATGCTTGCGCGGTAGTAAACGCTGGCTTTCTTTCAACCGCGGAAATTTCGTCGTCGCCGTAGCAGTTCTCTCGAAATGTATACAAATCTAACGAATCGGCTCGATCCGGCAGGTTGGAAAACCCTGGAGGATTGGGTCCCGGCCCCTCCCCCGGAGCGCCGTAATGTAGGTTGGTGTAACTGCCGATGTGCACGCAGTTTTCCACCTCCACATTGGCACCCAAATTGACGTCCCTCAACAGGTTACTGTTAAATTTATTTACACTAGATTTATTTGCCGTTGATTCCTTCTCGTTCAATCGCTCGTTGTTTACTGGATTACTCTCGTTTTTATCGGACTTCATGCTTTCCTTTTCCTTCTCCAGCTCTAGACGCATCAATGTGTGAATGAAATGGGTCCGAACGCGCACGGGGTTGAACTCTATTCGCCCGCTGGAGTTTCCGCAGTTATCTCGAGAACAGCCGCAAGGAAAATTAAGCCTGTCCACCTGGCATTTGATTCCAGCTTGGCTACACGAACAAGTATCTGGATCACAGTAACCTTTGCATCCACAGCCGCAAAACTCGCGAGACGTACGTATGTCTCGGCATTCATCTTTCTCGACAGCATCTATCTTCCTCACACCTGCAGACCGAAGCAGCGCTCGCCTCTGCCTCGTGGGGACGGGCTGCAAGAAATAGTAGTTGTCGAGGTCCATCTCCGACTCGGATGCGTCGCTAGGCTCATCTTCGCTGTCGCTTTCTTCGCTGGACGATACAACAGTACCCCCTGTGGCGTTTCTTTCCGATCGGAGTTGTTGTAGCAGTTGTCTATGAATCCTGCGTTGTTCTAACGCATGCTCAGGCAAGGAGAACTTCCTGACGTGGCTGTGCTGGGCACCCATACCCAGAGTGGAACCCCCTTGTGAGGGGACGCAGGTGAAGCCCTGTGTTCTGGGAAAATAAAAAACAGTCACGCTGTCAAAGGTGATCCCACGCTTCTTTTTGGCTTGAGGTTGTTCGCCTTCGTCCCCGGACAGTTTCCTCTTCAGGTTGCTCTTTACTGGTAGAATTTGTTTTGATTGTGCGCCGCTCAGAATGTCGCCTATATCTTTAGCTATGTTCACATCTTCCGCGCCGTTTCTTGTATCCACTTGAGCAGCGAATTCCTCGAATTGCGTATTCGAGATAGTTCCTTCGTTCAGTCTATAAAGAAAGGAAGATTCGCTGTCGCTCTCGATGATGTTGGCTCTTCCTTGTTGGCGTTCTTCGATCAGTTCCGAACCGAGCCCAGAATCTGACCCGTCCGACCTATCGTGCGGTTCCTCAATCAACTCCTCAGTTGTTGGCGGAAGACTTTCCGTGGCGGAATCTTCCCCGGTTTCTTCTCCGGTTTCTGTTCTTTCATCACTATTATCTATTGCTTCTTCGTTTGATTTTGGCTCTGATTCAGAAATATCACGCAACTCATTCAAGTCTTTGTCGTTTGTACTTGAAGGCTTTCCAACGATAACAACAGATTCAACAACGTTTGATTGCAATGGCGGGGAAATCATCTGGTTCTGGTCCGGCATTCTGGTTGAAGAATGTTCCATGGTGGTCGACTCGTTAGAACCCATCAAAAAATTTCCTGGTAGTTTGTTTGTGGTAGGTCGTGAAGAACACCATTTTCACCTGTAACGAAAATAAAACTATTTAGTTAATTTGAATGACGAAATTGTTTTTTGGAAATATGTGACGAAATGAACAGATATAAATATTCTCTCGACAGAATTCATGGAGACTTCAGATAATTTTTAAAATTACATGTTTCATGAGTGGATGAATGAAATGTACCTGATAGAAAAAAAACTTTTATTAAGCAAAAAACAGTCATAATATGGTGATATCTAAGCGCTATTTCGTATAAGATAAAAATGCAAAAGAGTATGGAGAAAAATAACATGACATGGCTCAACTCTATTAGCTCACGCAAAGATTTACAATATATATATATATATATATATATATAAAATGCATCCCCTCTGAGATACAGTCTGTCGAAAGTGCGAAAAAATTAAGATCTAATTTGTTTTCTCCAAAATTCCCGAAGGAAAAAAATTGAAACTTGGTACACTAATCGAGGTTTATCAACGTGCTAATTTGAAGTTATATTTTTTAGTTACGATGGTATGTGGTCATATGTTCCTTCATATTTTCTTGGGACAAGTGAATGGACATCAGTTCGGCTCATCGATACTCAACCTAAAAGTCATAACATTCCGTGTGCCTAAAGGTGGAGGTTTCTGAGATAATTGAGAAAAACTGAAGATTTGGCCTTAGTAGAGACATAATTTCCTATGTGCAATAATCGCATAATGCCAATTTTTACAAAATCGGAATATGTAACCTCCTAACATTTTTTAATTGGGAGAATCGGAAACTAGTAGTCAAATGGCCAAAACTCCATTTTTTATTTGACGAATCGATGTCGCGGATTAACTGATATGTTACCATACTTTCTTGCATATGATTGTTTTGACAGAACAACTGACAAACAAATCCAACCTCAAATTCATAACACTCCACTTAGATACGAGTTAAGGCCTGAAATAATGTTTGCGAAAAACTGAAGTTAAGTACTCTTAATTTGTTGAAGTTTATGTTGGAGTATCATTATCAAAGCCATTTCAAATTGAATTATCTAGGAAAATATCCAATCAACATGATTTTGATGAAGAAAAACAATTATTGTGTATTAATATCTACTTAAATGATTTCTTTCGATTCGTAGTTGCAAAGTCGAGCCGTTCATGCTAGTTTGTGGTAGGATGTTCAGTACACCACTGATCAACACATAAAACATACACGAAATTTGGAACTAAAAAGAAACGTAGCCTTTTTTCATTGTTCCCGGTAGAAACACACTGATATATCGATAATTACATTAGACATAATTGACAGTAACCCAAAACAGTTTGTATTATTGTCAAGTCATCATTTCAGACAGTGAACATCGGTTCAAAATGGATTATTCATTTGAAGAATATACAGATATGCTGAAGAGGGAAACATCCTCTCTTGAACGATTTTATTTATTTAGCGTATGGCTTACATGGATTTAGTTCTTGAGAGAAATTTCACAAATACAAATTCACATAATATGACAGGATACAATAGTACAGACACCTTAATAAAATTCTATGTGCAGCACAATTAAAAATTAAATTTTAAAATCAAGTCCAGCACAGAGTCGGTGGCCTCAAAGAAGTCGCTCTCCTCTCTCCTCCATATGCTGTGAGGGGGCACTCAGTTGTAATGTGGTGAACAGTCTGGCGAGGTTCTCCGTAGTCACAAGTCGGGGTATCAGTGAGTCCCCATTTATAGAACGCGTCACGGCAGATGCAGTGGAACGTTCTTATCCTGTTGAGTGTTTTCCACTCAAGGTGAGGAGATGAAAGATAGTGACTAAAGTTTATCTTTCAGTCGCAGATGATTCCATGATTTTATGAACATCCTGTTCATATTTTCAAACAAATCATACAGACATGCATTTCGTTTATGGTGAAACAGGGGGAAATGCCAGAGCCGCTGCCTGAATCATATCAACATAGATATCCAAACAGACATCATCCACATTTCACTACTTTTATAGCTGTGCATCGACGATTGGAGGAAACGGGGCCCTTTAAATTCAGTGAACACCATTTTGGTGCGAATAGAACAAGAAGAGATAATGTTACGGAAGAACAAATTCTTGAACGAATAGTAAGTCGGGTAGCATGTGAACAACTATTGTATGCATTTCGCCTACAGAAGATGACGGTCCTAGATGCTGGTGATTATGGCCTTCGTAGATTTTTTGTGAATGGTTTTTGAGGATGTATGAAGGAGCCAACGACTTTCCTAGATATGATCTATTCACGGATGAGGCATGTTTCACAAGAGATGGATATTTCAATAGTAGGAACAGCCATTTATGGGATGAACAAAATCCGCATGGAATGTTTCGAAAAGGCTACCAACAAAAGTTTTCAGTGAATATTTGGGTAGGAATTATCGAAAATCGTATCGTTGGACCATATCTTCTTCCTCCCCGTTTGAATGGGCAGAACTACCGAGTGTTTCTTGAACATGTTTTACTTGGGCTACTTGAAGACGTACCTCTATTGGTTCGTCAAAGAATGTGGTATCAATATGACGGAGCAACGGCCTATTTCCAACGAATCGTTCGTCAATTTCTTGATCAAACAGTCCATGATCGGTGGATAGGTAGACGTGGTCCCATAAGAGTTTTTTTTGTGGAGATACCTTAAATTCCTAGTGTATGAAACACCTGTAGAATCTGTGAAAGATTTAACGGAAATAATTTTAGCAGCATGTACGATAATACAGGATACACCAGGAATATTCCAAAGCGTGCGACAGTCGATGATATCAATTGTGTATTGAACATTTGCTTTAATGCCTTGTTTGGTTCAATGTAGTGTACCCATTAAACCGTTTCTATCATTTGAGTAGATATTAATACACGATAATTATTTTTCTTCATCAAAAACATTTGATTGGATAATATTTTCCTAGATAATTCAATCAGAAATGGCTTTGACAATGATACTCCAACATAAACTTCAACAAATTAAGAGTACTTATCTTCAGTTTTTCGCAAAAAATATTTCAGACCTTAACTCTTATCTAACTGGAGTATTATGAATTTGAGGTTGAGTTTGTTTGTCAGTTGATCTGTCAAAACAATCATATGCAAGAAAGTATGGTAACATATCAGTAATCCGCGACATCGATTCGATCAAATAATATGATAAATGAAAAAATGGAGCTATCGGTGTCATTCTGACTCACCCGTACTATGTTTCCGATTCTCCCAACATTAAAAAAAAAAATCAGGAGGTTGGCACATTCTGATAGGTTGTAAGAAATTAGCATTATGCGATTATTGCACATAGGAAATTATGTCTCTACTAAGGACATGTCTTCAGTTTTTCTCAGTTATCTCAGAAACCTCCACTTTTAGGCACATGGAATGTTATGACTTTTAGGTTGAGTATCGATGAGCCGAACTGATGTCCATTCACTTGTCCCAAGAAAATATGAAGGAACTTATGACCACATACCATCGTAACTACGCCACTGGTTTACGAAAATATATAACTTCAAATTAGCACGTTGGTAAACCTTGATTAGTATACCAAGTTTCAAATTTTTTCCTTCAGGAATTTTGGAGAAAACAAATTGAATCTTAATTTTTTTTCGTACTTTCGACACCCTGTATCTCAGAGGGGATGCATTTTAGGACATATTTTATACCTTGATAGCAACTTTTCACTTCGAAAAGAGGTGAGGAATCTGTAGTCGGAGTTTGTCGGACTTATTCTGACTCACCCTATATATAAATATATATATATATCCTATATATATATATATATATATCCTATATATATATATATATCCTATATATATATATCTATATATATATATATATCCTATATATATATATATATATATATATAGGATAGGGAAATAAATGTATACACGATACATCTCATAATACTCATGGATTGGCAGGATAACAGAGAACATTAGGAAGTGGGTAAGGGGAGGAGATTTGTCAAAATTCTTTTGGGATGTTTGGTTTTAGTTGTTGGAAAAAACCTCTTCAGGTAGTGATTCAAAATTTGACGTGCGACAAAAAATTATTCTCCATAAGAACAGACAATACATATTTTACTTGATTGAAATTGATATCGGTTGAGTGCAATCAGAAGTTTTAGTGAGTTCTCCACAGATTAGTATACATATTTTGGATATCAAGAAACTGAAACTGAGGTTTTTCAGAGTGTTACAACCAAAAATAAAAAAATTATACGAAATGGGAAACATTTTTGAATAATTGTGTGTATATTGTGCTGATTTAGACATTTTGAGAAAGCACTGTTTTTTATTTCGCATTCGTGTTAAGGGGCTAAAACATACGTAATCATAATAACCACCAAATATTTTAACCTAACTGAAAATTAGGACAAAATATGTCTTATCGAAAAAGCTTTAGCGTTTTAATTTTTAGGTAGTAAACAAAGCGCTTTATACATGATTTTACTCTTTAAATCCTTGCCCTTCCCCCAAATGTAGGGATGTTGAGTAAAAATTAATGAATAAATATTTATTAAACCACTTGCCTTTTTTAAGAAACGTGGTAAAATGTGTTTGGTCAATTCATAACGATTCAAACCAATTACGATTCAGTCTTCTATAGAAAAATCACAGGGGTTGTTTGCTACGCCGATATCATCGGTGAATACATTTTCGATGGGATTTTTTTACTTTAGTAAGGGTAATACTGTTTTTGCTTCTCACTGAACTGGATTAGATTGTTTCTCAATCTAACGTATCAACACGTTTGTCAGCTCTAACACAGTTTTTCTCATCGTGGAAAACATGCTGAAACTTTTTGTAACGACAATGTCAATAGTCTTGGCACTTATGACATTTTCGCCATGGCCACCCAAGATAGTGTTAAAGAAAGCACACTGCTTTAAAACCGTTAAAAATTGGTGAAGCGGCGACTGTGAATATTAATCAATGTCTCAAAAATTTACTGTAAGTGAAACCCAATGAAAAACATAAATGTGAAAAACGGGACAAGTTCGGATTAAAGAACAAGTAGGATTGTCAGCTTTGCCGTTAAAGAATCGAGATCTAAATGGGTGGCCAACTTCTATTAGAGTTCATTTAAACTCACCTACAGAAATATATAACATTGTCTATTAAACCAGTGTGAAAACAGAAACGGTCGTCGCGCCAGAAACGAAATATTAGTATTTGCGCAAGGGTGTCATATGTTATTCCTTCAAAATCTTCCGAAATGAAATAAGCAATTGGAATTTTCTACAGTATTATGATGGTGATGATGATGAATGAAAGTTTACACAAAATTATGATAAAAATATGATAATGGTGTTTCTAATAAATCATAAGATCATAGACAATAACATACAAGATGAGATAAAAAGGGCGTATCTGTTTTTTTTTACAGTATATTCAGAACGAGCTGAGAAAGCATACCTACCCCCTTTCGGATTTTGTATCTCAATACTCACCCTGGAAACTACCCCGTATTCAAAAAAATCTCCAAAACAGAGTTAATTCATTGTTTCTGGAAATTTATTTTTCACTATATATCCAAAACGAGTTGAGAAAGCATGCCTACCCCATTTCATATTTTGTTCTCAATACTCACCCTAAACTACCCCGTATTCAAAAAAATCTCCAAAACAGAGTTAATTCATCGTTTCTGGAAATATTTTTTTCACTCTATATTCAAAACGAGCTGAGAAAGCATACCTACCCCATTTCAGATTTTGTATCTCAATACTCAATCTCAATACTACCCCCGTATTCAAAAAAATCTCCAAAACAGAGTTAATTCATCGTTTCTGGAAATTTTTTTTTCACTCTATATTCAAAACGAGCTGAGAAAGCATACGTACCCCATTTCGGATTTTGTATCTCAATACTCACCCTGGAAACTACCCCCGTATTCAAAATAATCTCCAAAACAGAGTTGATACATCGTTTCTGGAAATTTATTTTTCACTATATATCCAAATCGAGTTGAGAAAGCATGCCTACCCCATTTCATATTTTGTATCTCGATACTCACCCTGGAAACTACCCCCGTATTCAAAATAACCAAAATTTTTTAAAAAACCACCCCATTTCGGATTTGACGACCGTTTCTGTTTTCACACTGGTGTCTATTAAACTATTTACAAAAATTGCTTGCTTAATTAATACTTAATCTTTATCTTGGCCGGTTTTATTAATAAAACTTACGAAGTAGTAAGCAAGAAATCTATATTTTTTTATTAAACAATGTTATATATTTCTCTAGGTTAGTTTAATAGAACTTGGCAGCCAATTAGATCACAATTATTTACGGCGAAGCTGACAAACCCACTCAATCTTTGTTCCGTACTTTTTCCCTTCTTCACTTTTACGTATTTCCCTGGATATCAATACTTGTTGTCAAGTTACATTCTACGTAAATATAGTATTTTTCGTTTACCGACCAAATATTAGAGCGTATAAACAAACAAAATGAGAAGTAGGCATCTTACGATAGCTGAAAAATAAAAAAGGATTGCTTTCTCGACTAAGCTAAATGGGGACATTTAATAGAAATTTTTTTTTCTACCCAAAATGGTTTTGTAAACTCGTCACCTCAAGATATCCGACAAATAAAAGAGTAGGTATTACTTTTTTGATTAAATTGAATAAACATATTTCGTAGAATCCATGAGTTCTACTATAGTTAGAGACCTACTAGACGGTCAATCTTTTGACAAAAGTTTGAGTCAATCGAGTGAATCAAGCATGATTGACCGTCTAGGAACCCGTTTGACGCTTGACCCAAGCATTGACATAGACTGATGGACAGTTTGACTCAAGCGATTGAAGAGGGCACTTGACCGAGTAGGACGGTTTTGCAAGCATTCCTTCAGTCGCGTGCTCGGCAGCAACCAAGGAGAACTCTTAAGCCGCGTACAGACCGATATTCCAACGCAAACCAAGGCACGTTGGAACCGCTGTGTATGACGCGAACGGACACTACCTAACCGATTCCGAGCTTGGCGTTCGCTCCTTGAGCGGTACGCCAAAGAATGTTTGATTTGGTCTGGACGGGATTTGTTGCTTCCTTGTTTTCGTGGAGTAGTTTTCGACATTTTGTCATTTTAGTTAAGCCGCGTATTGGTGGGCGTATCGTTGTGATCGTCTAGTAAAATTATTTTGATTTTGCATTCAAAAAATATGGAGTGGACTGAAGACTGAATTTGTTGCTTTGTAATGTATTCAAAATATCGGGTGTTATTCTGCAAAAATTTCTAAATGTCCACCACCTTCTCTTTGAAGTTCCTCTAATAAACCATTTCCACTGTACAAATGTATATTTTCCAATGGGGTTGTCAGCCACCAACGCCGTTTCTTCTTTTTCTTTGTAATTACAGAATGTAATATAAAATATCCCGCATTTGCTAATAATAAATCTTCCACGTCGCTCGACATTTCTACTAGCTCTAGTAGCACCGAACCTTCCCAAACGCTGTCGAACTCTAATCTAAATTTTGGCGTGGACGTTCCAATCCCTTCCGAAGCCAAACCCCCACGGACAAATGCTAGGGTTCGGCTGCTCGGCATTGGAATCTTGGTCTGTACGCGGCTTTAGCTTGAATTCCAAACTATACAGTGCTTCTCAAAAGTCCGCTCCCTCCCTCTTATTTTTGGAACGATTATACATAAACAAGGGAAATTTGGAAACTGAATATTAAAGGTTGTAAACTTCCCTACTAGTGATGATAGATGACGAAATCGTCAAAGATAACGTCACAAGGCCATTGTGACCAATAATTTTAAATGGAACCCTACGGCAAGCGACACCTCTTTTAAAAGGTATCGAAAAAACCTATTCAATGATACTAATTTTGTTTGTGTTTATGGCAGTTTTAATGGCTCATTAGTAAACATTAAAATTTAAATTCCATTCAGTATGATACTAATTACAGATTTGAGAATCAGAATCTACTTGAAGAAATTGCTCGAAGTGACCTCCATTTACTTCCTGACAGTGAAATATCCTATTTTTAAACTCTTCTCGTACTTTTGCAAATGTGTCTGCGGAAACAGCCTCACATTCTGCAACAATACGTGGTTTAAAAACGTCAATATTATCAGGTTCAGTGGCGTAAACCTTCGATTTAAGGTACCCCCACAGAACAAAATCCAAAGGTGTGAGGTCCGGTGATCGAGCTGGCCATTCCGTTGAACCTCGTCGTCCAATCCATCTATCAATCCAAATACCGTCTTACTGCACCGTAATAGTGTGGAGGAGCACTATCCTGTTGGAATGTTATTTCCAAATTGCCGAATTCATCTGGATTATCTTCCAAAATTTCAAGGATTAACGGTTCTATTGCGTTTTGCAAGATAAACCTCACCAGTTAAATTAGTATTTAAAAAAAGAGGCCCAACGATGCGGTTTCCCAGGATACCTGCCCAAAAATTCACCTTCTGGGGAAATTGGGTATGTGTTTCACGAAACAGGTGAGGATTTGCGTCACTCCAATACCTCACATTCTGTGTATTTACATTTCCATTTAGATAGAAAGTACTTTCGTTACTAAGAAAAATTGTTTTGACATAGTCTGGCTGTTGGTTAATTTTAGTTTCCATATTTTCACAAAATTCTAGTCTTCGGTCTGGGTCGTCGTCTGAGAGTTGATGAACCATTTTTAATTTGTATGGATGAAATTTGTTTTTTTTCAACACCCTGTGTACTGTACTTCGACTGACTTCACAGGTAGATGCAACGTGAGTTGTTGAAGAAGTAGGATTAACTATTACTTCTGCCAGTATATCAATTTTTTTCTCATCAGAAATTTGTGGTCTGCCAGATCGTTTCGCATCATTAATACTACCCGTTGTTTCAAACTTACGAAGAAACTCCCTTAAATAAGTCCTGGAAACGGGGCGATCGGGAAACCTCTCATTAAAAATGCGTTCTGCTGCATGAATATTTTGTCCAGTTTCACCAAGAATTAGGATCGCTGCTACTTTATCACCTAAAGCACGTACCATTTCGCTTCTTGAAGCACTTAAACGTTCGGCTCACAACAGTTCAACAAATTATTAAAATGTACAAAAATATTAAAAGTACCAAAAGCTGCTAAAACAGTTAAACGTTCGATCAACAATACACAAATTATTAAATGTACAAAAACTTGGACAATTACAAAAACGTCGAATTAGGGAGACTAACAAAAACGTCAGCTTATTTGACAACTATCCAGAGGCGGAGCTTGAATTTGGAATTTTAGTATTAACTGATTTAATTCAACACAGCTTTGCGTTTTAAAAAGCGAGTTGCCAAAACTGCCATAAACACAGAGCTTTGATTTCGTCATCCATCATCACTAGTAGGAAAGTTTAAAACAAAATTAGTATCATTGAATAGGTTTTTTCGATACCTTTTAAAAGAGGTGTCGCTTGCCGTAGGGTTCCATTTAAAATTATTGGTGACAATGGCCTTGTGACGTCATCTTTGACGATTTCGTCATCCATCATCACTAGTAGGAAAGTTTACAACCTTTAATATTCAGTTTCCAAATTTCACTTGTTTATGTATAATCGTTCCAAAAATAAGAGGGGGGGGGGGACTTTTGAGAAGCACTGTATACGTGCACACCATATATGTATACTGTATACGTGCACACCAATATTGATAATAAAGACAGCAAATGTGAAGCCAAAACAAATGAAGCATGAACATCGCTCGGACTCTTTCTAATCGACAACGTTGAATTGATGCGCATGCGCGAAAATGGAGCCGTGACATGTATTGGTTGACGTTCAGTTGCCATAACTATGCGCTGCCAATTTGATAAGGAAAGACATATATAACCCGACTTCACTCTCATTGCGTTGCTCTTATGGCCAGTTATCAATATCCGTAGTCAATAAATATATGGTGCACACTGAAACGATTTCGGATCTCGCGAGTTTATCAGCCTGCTGATAGATTTATACCGGGGTTGCCCAGAGCTCCGGAAAGTTAAAAGCATCTCTATTTTGGACCGTACTAACTTCAATAAAAAATCAAATCTCTCTTGTTTCATTTCTGTAGCCTTCTGATTCCGTTTCGCGCAGAACATTGAGTAAATGTTCATGAGTGAAGTGGTTTCTCAATTTATACCAGTCCTTGGACCAACGTCGTTTCCTCTGGCATCTGGTATTTGAAATCATTGCTTCAATGGTAGGTATGACGTGTAGACTATACCTATTCACGACAATATAGACAATTCACGATACGTAGTAGCTATCCTTCACTTTCCGAGTCGGAAAATCCATTACGAATGAGTTTTGATCAACACATTGCTTGAACGGTTGCTTGACGAGTTGCTTGAAGGGTTGCTTGACAAGTTGATTGAAGGGTTGCTTGACGAGTTGCTTGAAGGGTTGCTTGACGAGTTGCTTGAAGCGCGCGTCAATCGATTGACTCAATCGTTTGATCGAAAGATTGACCGTCTAGGACGTCCCTTGGAATTAATGCTCTGTTGGCTTTAGAATAACTGTTCATAATTTGATGAAATTCGATTACTCTGATAGTTACAGAGTACCAAAAAAAAATCAAACATTGAACGTCAAGCTGTACTTTAGATAATATGTTTCTTGTATTATTTTATCTTGTTTTCTCCTTTTAAATGAAATCTGTACGGT
Source organism: Gonioctena quinquepunctata (assembly GCA_018342105.1). Classification (NCBI taxonomy): domain Eukaryota; kingdom Metazoa; phylum Arthropoda; class Insecta; order Coleoptera; family Chrysomelidae; genus Gonioctena; species Gonioctena quinquepunctata. The sequence continues at coordinate 50,127 of JAFIRS010001569.1, forward strand.
ACTTTTTGGGAAATACGATGAAACCTGTGATTTTTCAAAAGACTCAATGTTAAATGTATGAAATTACAAATGCCAATATATTTAGTTTTACTGGTTAGATCTTATTTAATTATTTAATTTAATTAGATCTTATATTATCATAATAATTAGATCTAATCTTATCATAATCTACTACTATGCCAAAGGACTAGGTACAGATATAAGGGGTTTTTTAGGTATCGATAGAATTTTCTTAAATTTTAGTATGTTACACCTAAGGTATATTTGATTAATTCTACGCGACAACGATAGCAATTGCATTAGTTGACACAGGTGTAATAGAAACTTTCTATTTCTTGTGATGTGATATGCCAATTTGATATAATAACTTGTAATGCGATTATCAAGATTACAATGCAAAATTGACATCTATGAAGGAATGCCTTCGTGCCACCATATTAAAAATTTCAATTCACCCTTATTTAGGGGTAGTTTGCACTTGTGATTTTTCTAATAACTCTGCTGACCGGGGATTTCTAGCTAAGATATTTCATTGAAACACTGAAATGGAGATTGCACAAAACATATTTTTTGTGGCACCATAAAAAACTTCAAATCAGTCCTCTCATGGGGGTAGTTTATACTTGAGATTTTTCGAAGAACTTTGCTGACAGGGGTACCAAATGAATATATTTTATTGAAACGCTGGAATATGATGGCACAAAACACATTATTCGTGCCACTATAGGGAAATTTCACATCAGCTACCTTGTAAGGGTAGTTTACTTTTCGAAAAACTGCCGACCGAGGAAACAAATAGGTATTAGAAAATAAACCTTATAATAAAGAATACAGTCCATGATTAATATACTTAATAAAAAAAATAAAAATAGAATTTCAATATATACATCCAATTAAATAATTTTGGAAGAATCCGCATATAAAATAAAATATCAGAATTGACCGGTACATTTACAATGTTCAAAAAATATATGAATGAAATGCAACTTTAACAAACAATGGTTAATCTCGACGACGATAGTCACATTTATGAGGGTGTACTTTCTATTTCTTCTCATGTAAAAATATATATATATATATATATATATATATATATATATATATATTGTTATGTTATATTATTAAGGCCATGCAATAAAGGTGCACTGAGTAACGGATATAAACGTGGTTTTATTCAGCAAGTTTCAAGTAACTTATATAAATGCAGAAGATAAATAATTTAAAATTTTCAACAATAATGGCGGTTAACAACTGAACTCTTGTTTTGACAACTGTCTTTTTACAGAACATATATTTCATGAAACAGAATTCATAAGTACCAACCTAACATTTTTAAACTGAGAAACACCCTAATCCAATACTCCCACTTTTTGAAAGTTTAAAAAAAAATAACTTGAGTACAAGAACAAGATTCATTTTACATTAATTTCGTTTTTCTTTTTCATTCCAATCAGGTTTCTTAAATTCAGGAAACTTGTTCTCGGAAGGGCTTTAGTAAGTAGATCGGCTTCTTGTAGTTTAGTTGAAACATATACAGGCTCTATCTCACCATCTTGAAATTTTTCTCGCACAAAGTGGAATTGGATATCAACATGTTTCGTTCTGTTGTGAAACTCAGGGTTATGAATGAGTTTGATGGCACTCTGGTTGTCAATGTTTAGAGGAGTAGCGATACTCACACTTTCTCCAATATCATTCATCAATCTGCGAATCCAAATTGCTTCCTTTGTTGCCTGACATGCTGCAACGTACTCCGCCTCAGTTGTGGAAAGCGTAACTGCATATATATTTTTTTTGTTCATAGCTCATAGGGTCCATGAATGCTATTGAATACATCAATTGTTACATTTCTATTTCTTCCGGTACGACTGGAAAATATGTCAACCGGGATTTTCTTCATATTTTTTCAATCTACATATAATAATTGTTAATATTAACTATCATTCACTAATAGATGTTCGTTCCACTTTCAAATAACAAAATGCTACCATTAGGATCCATTTTCTATTGTCCTTTCGAGGATTGCCATGATAAAATATTCTAACTTTATATGCATTTGACGACTGTCAATATCATACCAGAGTAATAAGTGCATACAGCATTTTTAAATAGTACCGTTTGAATAGAATAATGGTGAACTGTTACATTTGTAACACGAGGAGTCAATGTTTTTCATAGAATAAATGTTATAACTCTTGAATAGAATATCAACCTCAGAAGAAAATTACAATATTTACTATACTATTGCTATTAATATAGCTGATGTGAATTTTCTCTATAGTGGCACAAACAATATGGTTTGTTCCACCATATTTCAGCGTTTCAATAAAATATATTCATTGGATACCCCCAGTCAAAAAACTTCTTCCAAAACCTCAAGTATAAACTACCACCATGAGGGGACTGATTTGAATGTTTTTATGATGGCACAAATAATATGTTTTATGCGATCATTTTCTACCATTTCATTGAAATATATTCCCCGGAAACCCTCGGTCAACAAAGTTTCTTGAAAAATCGCAGGTATAAACTACCCTTATGAGGGGACTGATTTAAATTTTTTTATGGTGTGTATATGTCTAGTGCAATCTCCATTTCAGTGTTTCAATGAAATATCTTAGCTGGAAATCCCCGGTCAGCAGAGTTATTAGAAAAAATCACAGGAACAAACTACGCTAAATGGGGGTGGATTGGAGTTTTTAATATGGTGGCATGAAGGCATTCCTTCATAGATGTCAAATTTGCATTTTCATATCAATAATCGCATTACAAGTTATATTAAAATCGCTCATTACATGACAAGAAATAGAAAGTTTTTATTACACCCTGTATCAACTAATGCAATTGCTATCATGGTCGTGTAGAATTGATATAATATACCTTAGGTGCAACATACAAAATTTCAGCAAAATTCTATCGATGCCTAGAAACCCTCTTATATCTGTGCCTAGTCTTTTCACTAAATTCTGAACAGTTGTTCCAAAACCAACAGTACGACCTTAAATGAATATATAATTAAGTCTCTTACTCCAATTATTGGAGCGTAAAAGTGAATGTGAGATTTCTGAAAAAAAAAACGAGACAATAATTTGTTCGTTCGGAACGTAAAAGTAAATACAAAAATTAATCGACAAATATATCATTATATTAGATATATGTATTTGGAATTTTTTATTAATTGGAAATGCGAAACTTTCAGAAAAAAATCACCAAAAACGTTCTTGCAATATTTATGGGTTATCAAAAACACCATACAAACAGATGGAATAGGTCAGTAGAGTGAAGAGTACGTTCAAATGATAATTAGTCTGATTTTGCTACCCATTTTTCTGAACGGAAGATGTTGAAAATCAGGATTTAATGAATTTTCACATTATTAGCGCGGAAAAATTCGCAAAATTTCTGCAAACTTTCGATGTTTTGAAAAATAGCAATTTACATCCTCTGATAAATTTGCAACCATTCATTTGTATTTCATTACAAAACACATGGCAGCCTGATTAAAATCGTACCGAAACACATCATTTTCGAAAAAATGACGAATAATTTTTTAATATGAAGAACAAGACAAGACGACTCTTTGATTCATGCATTATCATCATGCGGATATACGGACAATATTCTCCTCTAAGGGTGGGTATTATAAAACTATTTCGACACATAACTAGAAGTTAACTTGTGGATGATGTCACATGTTATAGTTAACTTCAAAATGTAGCAGTTAACTTTATCGGCTGGAATGGGTGTCGGTTAAAGTTAACTTTCTAGAAAATGGTGGTTTTCGATCGTCGACAATTCTCCTGCTCCTGTCAATATTGCATATGAGTTATATAACCTCAATTTTATTGTTTTGATTTTTTGTTTTCGCAAAATGTTAGCAAACGATATCCACGTTATTTTTGAGGAACCGATGATGAAGAAGATGTTGTGAATATTGTTGAATCCCCTCGGCGACAAAGGATATTTAGGAATCGGTTAGACCATTTCACCTTGTGGAACGAAACAGAATTTAAAAACCGATTTCGACCATCAAGAGAGTCTGTACGCTTGTTAATGGGGCACATTGAAGCAAATTTACAAAGAGCAACTAATAGGTCAGCATTTCTAGTACCTATTTTTTAATTATTGTAGAATTAGAAATATTTTTATTTTTAGAAATTATCCTCTATCGCCAGTAACACAAGTGTTGATTACACTCATTTTATGCAACTGGTTCATTCTTGGTAGTTGCTGGAGATTTTGGGAGTATTCACAAATCAACTGCTAGCAGTGTTATTAGAAAGGTCACAGGGGAAATTGCATTGTTATCGTAGAATGTCCGAATTAAAAATAAAACCAACAAAACAGTTTTTTTATTTCATTTAAAACAAACAAGATGGTGTGAAAATGTGTCATTATCACCTAGATAAACATATAGTCTTTTTTCATACTGTATGAATAATTTTCGGTATGTCGAATAATATCTCTTTTTTCTCTTCTTAAGTCTCTTTTTTTTTCATCAACTCTCTTCGAAGGTTCTCTTTTTCATTTTTTTTCTTGGCCACACACACAATAGTCAACAGAATATTCACCAGGTAAACCAGAATTTCATAGAATGTCAACAATCACAAGAGATTCGACAAGTTTTAAGTGTACAATGGCTAAAATCATATAAACATTAATGTTTCGAAAAGTAAACAATGTGTCATCACCTAGATATACATTTATAGTCACCCTTTTTCAATACTGTATGAATAATTTTCGGTATGTTGAATAATCTCTTTTTTCTCTTCTTAACTCTATTCTCTTTCCTCACAACTCTCTTTGAAGGTTCTCTTTTTCACTTTTATCTTGCCCACAGACGATACAGGAGGATTTTGGGAAGGGACTGGATTCTTCTTCAAGAGCCCATCGTCTGTCTAAAAACGAGTAAAAACTCGCTCAATCCCAGATTAGTCTGCACCAGAACGTTACGTTAATTTTCTCATGGAAAATGATGAAAACTTATTCCAGTTCAACGGGATCGTTTTGCCAAGAGAAAAATTGTAGGTTACCTTTTTGCCTTCTTCTTCTTCTTTTTATTTGAAAAATGGTACCTTTATAAAACTGACATTTTGAAGCTCAAGTTAACTTGACTGATAAAATTAAAGTTAACTTCAAAACATATTTATAATACCGGCCCTAAAAGGCATACTGAATAAAATCGTATCTCAAAATCTGTCACTAGCCCACGGTCTAATAAGCGAATCTGTTTATACAGTATATTCTTGCTAGCGCACATTCTTTGTCCGCAAACTGCGTGCGCCGAATAAGTTTGTGTGATTTTGTAATGCCACCCCTTTTCATTATTTCCCCGACGTTTGAGAGGAAGTCGCCAGAGTCAGAAATAGGTCGGCGTTCCTTGTGAATCAGATTTACATCGCTTTATAGTGATGAACGACTCATTGGAGCAATTTTTGTTCGGAAGTTGAACGGGAGAGAAATTATTGTGGATATCAAGGAAGAATCTAAATACTGACACATGAAAAGAGCTATAAACGTGTCTTGAAGGAATTTTCAAATTACATACTATATAACATAATCTAATTTGAATTCTGTAGTGAATGAATTTTCATTATTAAATATTAGTTGATTGCAATCCCATCCTTATCAAACCAAAAAAGTCTAACCTAACTTTCCTGACGGAGCTTGCAATCACGCAAAAAAAAACTTTTTCAAGTTACCTGAATTGCCATTCACCTGGTATCCCTATGAGGAAGAATTGAATCACTTGAATAAGAAAAGCGGTCACGTAAGAGTTTTATTTTATATACAAGATTTGCGAATTCTTCATAAAGAGGTTGCGTCTTATAATCACGTTAAGCTGGGTATATTAATAAAGTAATCGCTAACCATATCTTTGAAAACTAAAAAAATGTCATCATTATTTTCTAAAAGTGTACCGGACCATAATATATGACCAATTTGTTTTGACAAATTGTGAGAACCGGACTTCTCCTACATGGAAATACTAGCAAATTAAAGGCAGATAACATCTACTTGCTTTTGACGTGCACGGTTTATTTGCCTAATTATAACATGTAGATATTGTGAAATTGGTGATCACACAGATTTTCCGTTTGATATAACTAGAATATACTATTCGCCAGAACCGTACGTGAATTTTATAAAATTTTCAATTAATGATATCTCTGATATTTGTGTTGTTTGGTAAAATCACATATTTTGATGAGTTTAACATCCTTTTCAAAGTTTAGGAATTTTCTATAGGATATAGAACTTGTGAAAGTATGTGACTTCACAGAAAATTACTTGTATCAAAGCGACATTAAAAAAATATAAAATGAATAGTGTTACGAATACACTACGCCACTGCCGTAATTACACGCCACCGTAGCTGTAACGCATACGGATGGATCGACCTCGACCTTCATAGTGCATCGCAAGCTAGCGACAGACAGTGATTTATTTGATTAGTAATTTGGTTAATCAGCTGGAGTATTGCTAGTGAGTCAGTTGCCGTCGGAAAGGTGTCGCCACAGCCTTATTGTCCTTTACTGCCGATGTTTTAAAAGCTCTTCTCGAAGGCATGCCTGGTAGTATTGGTAAAGCATTCGATACGATAATTTCTCGGATATTCTGCCGATGCAGTATTTCTATTGAAACATTATCTCACGAATCGTACATAAAAAGTTGGGAGTCGTCTCAGAGACCTTATATCGAACCACAAGGCTAAATACCTCGCTTCTTACTTTTTACCTTATATACCTCTGTAATTTTCAATTTTCATGTATATTTTTTTGATATTTCTGCAGCCCAGAAGTTGAAACTCAACTCGACAATCTGCAATGATGTTTTTTGAAAAAAAACAGAGTAGACGCACAAAATTTACTACAAATTCGTATAGAAAATGACATCCTACCTTATGTATCAGACATAAAAAAATAGGTTTGTGGCTTCGCTTCACTAGGCACGTCAATTATCTGATTCAATCTTCTTACAACGTTCTCAGACAATTGTTTTCAAATTGGGATATTCTCACTAATACTAAACTCAAATTGTGTGAGTCACTATTTATTAAGCTCAAAAATCGCAATCAGAATAACTGTTTACGCTTTTTCTTCGGTGTGCGCAAATATGACTGTAATATCATCTGCAATGAAGGAATCAGGTTGGCTAAAACTGCAAAAAATCAGAACTTTGGGTTGAACACAATCATGATTTTTTTGAAAAACAAAAATGGACGTTTTTTCTTTGAAAAATATTTTTTTACTTATTTTATTTTTAAATTTTTATTGATTTTTTCCTATAAATTAGACAAGTTGCTATTTTCAACACGTTTCTGATTTTTTCCTACTGTTCCTCAAATTTTAATCAGGATGGTTCCTGTCGAAAAACGCTCCTCCTTTTAAATTTCGAAAGGTTACCTAAAAATCTGCAAATAGTGTAACAATGTCAACTCTTCTTAGAAGTGGAAGGAAAACGACCCTATCTGGATACATTTTATAGAAAAATCTAATAAAACTGAAGGAAAATCTGGGAATGAGTTATTTTGTGCTGCTGTTTCTTCGGCATCAGTCGAGAGAATTTTCTCAACATTTGGTGTAGTCCATTCCAAACTCGAAATCGATTAAGAACGGAAAAAGCTGCAAAATTAGGTTTCTTTTGTACAAGCTCTACAATTAACTAAAATAAACATTATTTAGATACAGTGGTATAATGTTTTTGATATAATAAACCATTAATTAAAACTCAAAGTTTTTATTTTTCTTAATTATAACTTATCAAAAATTTTGATTTTAATCGAGATTTAAATTGAAAAAATCATGTGTTTACATCAATTGTTTAAATCGTTTCAACCCTGGAACTTTACACCTTATATATCTAAAAAACTAAAAACTTTTTCGGATATAAATAGGTTCGCCACTCGAAACAGATCAGTCCTAGTAATTCCTAAGCATAAGTCTTAAATTTACACGCGTAGTTTCTCCTCTCGTTTCTCATATGATGCTCCGAAACATTGCAACTCACTCCCCAGTGAATTTAGATCTTACACAATAAATAATTTCAAAAAAAGATTAAAGTTGCATTTTCTTCCTAACTCCGACCATAAGTCACTTTTCTTGGATTGCGACTCTTTTTTCAACACATATTATTATATTCTTTGTACAAAAATTGTAATGTCTTCATCAATCGATTAAGGTTCGCGACACATATGGCTTGTAAAACTAATCCGATAAAGGAGCCACCATGCATTATAGTGAATATTTATCCAAGTCTCCAACCGTTTAAATGAGTAATTATAGTCGAAACTAATTTCTACTATGAGACAATAGCCGGAGAACTGGCCGGCGGGCACTGTTGCCGATAAAGTTACGTACTCCATGTAATAGGTGTCTTGAAGTATCAATTATCATTTGGTTTGGAAATCAATCAGGTAGAAATAATTCGTGAAATAGTTATTCCGAAGTTACATTCTTTGAAAATAAAATCCATTATTATGAGGTCCAACAAAGGTTAAAAAAATTAACCTAGAGATGCGTAATTATATTGGCGGGCTTGGCAACATGCCAGTTGGGTTGTCGTGTTAAGGTAAAATAAGGAAATCCTCGTTACGAATTTTACGGCAGAATATATTATTCCAGCGCCGGCGGTAGAGGAATCGTTATCGGATTTTGAATTTTTATATACTTCTAGTAAAAGTTTTGAAAATATCGCATTGTCAACCGGGCATATATTAGTTTTCAATCCCAGGTTCATATGTATTTTGAAAATCGTTGGGAATGAACTGATTTTTATGAATAATCTTTGGATGCCAATGATTCACTAGTTGAATTCTTACAACAGAAGATAACAAAGTTGAAAGTTGTAGCTCATAGTTTTATAGAAAAAAATAAACAAAAAAATATTTTCTCAACAAAACTTCAAATTTCACAAAACGGCAGTTTCCAATATCTGTGACATTTTTACGGTTCATTCTGAACGTCTTGAACATTTCTCCTCCTTAATATTCGTTGAGAGAGACGAAATTTTGTGTAGAGAAAAAATGGTTCCCACGTTAGAAATACTTTATATGGATTGTGTACTGGCGGAAATAATCAGACAACGTTCTCTAAGGGACGAAAAATGTTACGACTCTCCGTGGATAGAAGATGCTGTAGAATCAAAAATAGAAAGAAATATATGATATTTGTTTTACGTCATATATGTTGTTCGCTCAATTTTTCTTTGTAAAATCAGAAATCATTGATTTATTCTCATACATCCCGTGTGATTTTCAGTAGTTATATCACAGGTGATGGATATTTTGGTGAGTATAATCTGACATTTTTGTGTCAATATTGTTGCCGAAATTCACAAGACCAAATTTCTTTAAAAATACTATTATATTTTTTTAAAGAAATTTGGTCGAGTGGTATTTCTGCAACAATATTGGCGGAAAAATATAAAAGTATACTCTAACCAAAATAACTATCACGAGTGGTATATGACCAGATTATATATCAACATACCTACTAGATTATATACCTACATACCTACACTTGAAAAAAACTATGTTTTCTACGTTTTTTTCGAATTTATTCTAGGGAAGTGTTTTCGAAACGGTCGGACATCATTTTTTTATTTGCCAGTGACTTAGACGTCATCTGATGGTGACTGAATTATTTTGATAGGTTTGGTATAAACAATGGTAAATGCCTACTTGTTTTATAGCAAGTAGCGTGTATATTCACGGATATACTAGCAACATGGTGTATACGCTGATATTGGGATTTGATTGGTTAGATAAATGCATTTGATTAGCTGAATTCATTTCGAAGTATATAATCGTGGATATACTAGCAACATGTATATTCGCTGATATTGGGATTTGATTGGTTAGATAAATGCATTTGATTAGCTGAATTCATTTCGTGGTATATAATCACCAATATAACACTACAGTAATTTACCTACGTCACATATCTGAAGAAACAAAATACTTCCAAAACGTGTCTTCAAAACCCCCCAACAAACCATATTTCGTTCCAATTCTTCAAAAGCGAATTGTTACAGTTCATTATTGTGTTATGCGTGTTCAATGGTTACAAACATTGTACAGAGAGTAATTTTTAATGCAACACATATTTGCCCTATTGAAGCTGCCATTCTGAATATTTTTTATTTTGACAACAAAGTCATAAACTCCGACCCAAAAACCCGGACTATAAATCACAAAACCCATTCCCCTAAGAACCCTAAATATCAAGGCGCAAGATTACCTATTTTATATTCGCGACAAGCTTATGAATCTAGGTTATTCTATGAATAACCTAGGTCAAACAATTAAAGAAATATGTTTTTCATTTTAAGTGCATTTGTATAAAAACTCGTCTTTAACAATATTTTTTCAATTATTTTTAATGTGTGCTCTTCAATGCATTTGTATAAAAGTTTGTCTTGAAAGTTTTTTATAATTTTTATTTAATTCTTTCTAGTCATCTTATTAAATTCTGACAAAAAAATTATAATCTTCGACCCCAAAAACCCCCTTATACCAATTTTGAATAGAATCGGGCCATAATCACAAACGTCGTCATCTCAAATTCATGAATTTTGACAAAAAAAATCATAATCTCCGACCCCAAAAACTCCGATACACCAATTTTGAATAGAATCGGACCATAGTCGCAAAACTCGTTAGCCATCTTGGAGCCGCCTTAAATCAATGAATTTTGACAAAAAAATTATTATCTTCGACCCAAAGAACAACCACATACCAATTTTGAATAGATGCGCCCCCCATAATAACGAAACTCGTACGCCATTTTGTTTTTTCTGTAACAAAAATTTCGTAAAAGATTGTCACCGGAATTATGGACGCCTGACAAAGTTAATCAGGCGACTAGAAGTTTAACCCCGTCATTGATTGTTGATTTTTATTTATCCATCCCCAAATTACGCTCCATGATTCGCTCATGAATAATCTCCAAATCCGAAACTTTCATTTTCTCTATCTTGCTACTTCTAAAGACGTTATCAAAATCACATAATAATAATTAATTCGACCTTTGACCATGGTAAGGTTAACATGTGGCGTTAACTGGTTGGAGGTCAAGTAAATGTATATTGTGAATGTTTGCCGTTTTATAACGTGCAACACAAAAATAATCTAAAAATTGTGAAAGTCGAAAAAAGTTTTGTATATGAAATAGTCCCTTTCTTCTCTACGCCAGTAACCAGGCTGGATGACAACGGACTTGTCGGAAGAAGGGGCGCTCGGGCACTCGTGGTATCACTTCGAGTGAGACTTCCAGGGTGCCATGCGAAGGGGGGCAAGTGAGGTATTACCACACGAGGCCCTCGGATCTGTGTAGATGGTTATATAACCTAGCACAAAAAAATGAACTACTAGAAGAAGAAGAATAATAATAATAATCAATCATTTTCCTTTAAGATAATTTAGAAAATTATATAGGAATAGTCAAATTGATTTGATTAAGTCAAAGACTCATCGAGATAGAAATTCAGCAATTCTCATTACTACTGTTTTTGATCATATCAGGTAAGTGATTGAACAGTTTTGGTCCAAGATAGTTTGGAGAAACTGAAGTTATTTTGAATCTTGCGTAAGGAATATGGAATAAACCTTTACTTCTTGTGTAGACATTATGGATATTACTATTCAGTGAAAAATTATGTTTATTTTGGAATACATATACCTACACATGTTCGGAATATAAAAACGCAAGGCAATGGCAAAATGTGATATTGAAGAAAAAATTCTTTACATGAGAATCTCTTAGATACCCTAGCTATATATCAGACAATACGTTTTTGAGCAATGAACACATTTTTGGACATTGTGGAATCACCCCAGAGACATACACCATACCTCAGTCTTGAGTCCACCTGAGCACGATACAAACTCAATAATTGATTTATTTCCATCACACAACGTAAATTCTCAAACAAGTAGATCAAATAATTTAATTTTGAGACTAACTGTTTACAGTGAGCTTTCCAGTCCAGAAATTCATCAAAATAAATACCCAAAAATGTTATAGGGTCAAGGCTGCTCTGCATGATATGATTATTGTAAGTCGTGAAATGATATTCTGGCGATGGTGAAATTGAAGAATTTGGGTCTTGTCAATATTGAAGAATAGATCGTTGTCATTGAAATAATCAGATGCAAGTGCAATTGAGTTGCTACATTTGTCATCCATAGAAACAGAACCAGGAGCAGACACAATCAAAGAAAAGTCATCTGCATATGCAGTATAGTCTAGTTCTCCGAGTACAGTCTCAATTTGATTGACATATAATATGATTAAAACTTGGTCCCAAAATAGACCCTTGAGGAACACCCATATTGATGGGAACTGACTCTGGGTCTATTTATTACATCGTTATTCCGATCCTGCAAGGAAACATATTGTTCCCGATTTTTCAGAAAATAACTAATTTGAAGAAATCCCTCTAACACCATAGTTCACCAGAGATGATAGGAGTTTAGTGTGATTGACGCAATCGAATGCCCTACATAAATCACAAAAAATTACAGCAAAGCATTCGCCTGCCTCAATAGAGTCAATAATTGAATTGAACAATGATATTGAAGCCGTAGTGGTTGATTCTATCTTTCGGAAACCATGTTGGTTCTTACTCAAGATATCATTTCCATCAATGAAGATCATCAGTCTATCTAAAAATGCGTATTCAAATATCTTGGAAAATGAGTGTGAGACAGTTATAGTTTTCCCATCAATTGCAGAAGCATAAAAAAGTCTTGCGGCGAAATCCTGTGAGCAGCAGTGGCGGAGATAACTTATTTTATTTAGATATTTTAAGAATTTAAAAATTCTTCATAAATAATGAAAAATGAAAAAAAAATTAAAGACAAACTTTTATTTATACAAATACATTAAGAAAGAAAAATAATTTCTTTCATTGTTTGATGTAGGTTATTATTATATCCTAAAACGTATTTCGATCGGCACACACCAAGACCACAGACGCTACTGGTTTTTAATCTTTCAAAGTTATTAAAACACAAATATAACGCGTGATTTATGACCTCCCATCGTATAAACACACCTGCAAGCATTGATGTCCGACTTGATTGGCCCAGACGAATCGGTTGTAGAACAGACAGCAGTCACTCAAGTCCACGTTGACCAGCGGGCTCTTTGTGCCGACGGAGACTGTATACAAGTAGTACAGATTATTTTTCGTTCCATTTCTTCGCATATACGCTCGTGTTAGCGAAGTGAGTTTTTAATTGATATTGGATGGATGGATTGGATATTGTTCATTATCTTGGGGTTTCACTGTAGTATAGGAGGCCCTGGTATGAATGACATCAGTAAGAATGTTGCTCGGACTATTTCTCGCTATATATTCGAATTTGACTGTTCGCCGCTCATTTCGTATTACAAGTTAATGTCCCAAACGAAATTTTCTGGAGATTCGCTTTTAAGTCAAACTATTTTCATATGCCTATCGTTAGAAATAAAAAAAAAACATGTATTGGCTTATTTCCTTCAATTTTCGACAAAAAATATCTCAATTTTCGAAAAGAATTCAATCTCAATATTTTCAATTAGTACTCTAATCCTTTCTGAGTTTACCTACTAAATTTTAGTTCTGAAAGTGTAACCGTTTCTCGATGCAACTTGAAATAAAAATACAATACCTATATTGAACGCCCACCGATTAAGGATTGCATTTTTAACTTTTATTAATTTTTATTGTGAAGGTTGAATTTAAAAACCGCGCAAGCTGACAATCCACCTATTCCCCATGACTGTCTTTTCTCAAAACTCAACACCATAATGTATTTTTTTAATTCATCGCGAATAAAGATGATTTATTATCAATATAGGTATAAACTTTCGAACTGATGGTATGACATGCGAAGATATAGGTAAATTTTTTTTGAAAGACGTGAAGTAGTAATGTTTGCAATAAAAACGTGCGACACCAACCTATTTCACGGCATAGTCAATACTACATTCGATATTATACAGTGTCACATAATAGTATATAGGTACCCCCTCCATTTACTTTTGAGTTAGGTATAATTTTGAAATTTGTTTGACCAACCTTTGTGAATCAATACGAAATAATTTTTTTATAAAGATTCACGACGCAGGAAATGAAAAAAAAGCCGAAATTCGATTGGAATATAAAATTTAAAGCAGAAAGTACAAAAAAAATTGATTTCTTTATTATTAACAATATTTGATCATGAACATGTTCCTGTCATCAAACCCTGCTATATTCCATCCAATATCAATTGCAGAAGCTGTTTCTATAGGGAGCAAATAAAAACTCACTTCGCTAACACGAGCGTATATGCGAAGAAACGGAACGAAAAATAATCTGTACTACTTGTATACAGTCTCCGTCGGCACAAAGAGCTCGCTGGTCAACGTGGACTTGAGTGACTGCTGTCTGTTCTACAAAACCGATTCGTCTGGGCCAATCAAGTCGGACATCAGGTGTGCAGGTGTGTCAATACGATGGGAGGTCATAAATCACGCGTTATATTTGTGTTTTAATAGCTCTGAAAGATTAAAAACCAGTAGCGTCTGTGGTCTTTGTATCCGCGGCAAGCTTTTGAATCTGTTACTCACAGAATAACCTACATCAAAAATGAAAGAAATTATTTTTCTTTCTTAATGTATTTGTATAAATAAAAGCTTGTCTTTGATTTTTATTCATTTTTCATTATTTATGAAGTTTTTTTAAAATCTTAAAATATCTAAATAAAATTAGTTATCTCCGCCACTGCTGCTCACAGGATTTCGCCGCAAGACTTTTTTATGATTCTGCAATTGATATTGGGAAAACTATACTACCGTGCCTTCAACCCCCTCTGAACTCTGAAAATCTACCAAGCTACTGAATCAGTATTCTTAGCCCGTCGCCACTTCCCCCAGCAAACTTCATAACAGCGTGACCTTCAACGCCCGCCGACACAATTTGTGAACGCAAAAGCTATATTTGTTCAAATATTTACCTACGTCAACTTCTAACTCTCGCGCAGTTCTTTTGCGACACCGTAAAACAAAAACATCTCTCAGAATAAAGAACAACTAATATCGCTCACACCCCTATTCACTTTGCTCACTAGACCTGACGGTGCCATTGTAAATGCCCTAAACAATTTTTTTTTTATTGGTGCCCCATTTTATCCATTTAAAGCACGCCTCAGCGTGTTTAAATCGAACTTTAAAAAACGCGCGTTTTTGAAGTTACCAAGGCAACATCAACAAATCGAGAAACGTGAAGTCTAAATGACAAATTTTTGATTATTGATCTGACAGGAGTACCTTGTAACGTCAAATGAAATATTACTAACAACTCGTTCATTTATATGTGATACCTCTTGCTCCTCCATCCATTTGATGAAATTTTCATATTCTTTTATATATATATATATATATATATCACTGGATTTTCGCGTTATTAACCGCGATTCTGCTTCACTATTCAAAAAATCGATATTAGAATAATTCATTTTTGAGCTCTGGTGACAACAAATATTGATTTTTGATAACAAATTGCAATGTATGATCACGCATACTTTTTACTGAGGCGTCCGATTCCGATCATTCTTTTTTAATAGATAGGTATACCTTATATTTGGATTTAATAAATTATCCACCCTTACGGGTAGAAAAATAGGGGATAATTGATTTTTCACTTGTGAACATTGGCACACACATACGTAGTTGACAATGACAGATCGCTACTGACATTATTTTTGTTCCACATCCGTCAAAATCATTATATTCTATGAGAGGATGGAATGATATACAAAGTAATGAAATAAACTAACCAGAACAACAAAAATAATTTATATTACAACAAATAGTAAAAGTAGATAATCATATTATTTAACTGGTAATAGTTGAAGTAAGGTGGGTGAGTAAGTATTTTGGAAGTAATAAAAAACAAGTAGGTAGTAATTAGTAGGTTTTAGCTACAAAAATTAAAAATAAAACTTCTTAACAAAATTAAACCGAGAAATACGGAACTGAAAGTAAAAATAAAATAAAACTTCTTAGTCTCAGTAACTAAGCTCCTATACTAATGTAATTAACTAATTTTGAGTCGGCGCCAAACGAACAATCAACGAACATCATTAAATTACTTCATAAAAATTATCAGAATGTCACCGCGCAACTCGATGCCATCATTTTACGCCTTACCTAATTCATTTGCTTGTTTGTTTGGCGCCGACTAAAAATTAGTTACATTAGTTTAGGAGCTTAGTTACTGAGACTAAGAAGGTTTATTTTATTTTTTACTTTTCAGTTCCGTATTTCGTCGGTTTAATTTTTTGTTAAAAAGTTTTTATGCATTATTAGTGCTTATTTCTATTTTTTGTAGTAATAATACCAGTGTATATGATTTCAAAGTGCACCAATAAAAAAAAAATAGCGAAAAGTATTCGTGTATAACTGGTCTTAAAAACACTTGCTCTATTTCGAACACTCCGGCTGCTCCGTCGAAAAATCGCGCGTGTTTTAAAGCCCTTTTTATCCACTTATACTTTAATATACTATTATTACGGTCATGGCACGGTCAGGTCTAGTGAGCAGAGGGCTTAACCCTCATTATTAGACTAACAGGAGATTAAAATCCTGAATCATGAAACTCTTCTTACCCCAGTCATTTGGAAGTTTGACCCGGGAGTTTTGAAAATTGGTATTTTTATAGATTGTGACGTGCTCTATACGAATTTTTACTTTGCCACCTCGTAGCTTTGCCGCTCGCGACACTATATTGAAAAAAATGCGCCCAAAAACAGTTTTTTGACAAAATCTCATTTTCGACTCATTTTACGAAAAAAATAGTTACGTAATAAATTAAACTAGAGAAAATTTCCTACAATTTATGTTCTAACGTTTTTTTTTTAATGAATAGTTTCAGCGTACGAGGGCCGCAAAATCTACTCTGATGATCCAGTGTAGATGTGTGTTGGTTTGCGGCATTGGGTAGGCTAAACATATTCATTTTGCAAAAAAACGTTAGCACTTAAATTGTAGGAATTGTTCTCTAGTTTCATTTATTACATAACTATTTTCATCGTGAATTGAGTCTGAAATGAGATATTGTAAAAACTGTTTTTGGGCGCCATTTTTCCAATATGGCGGCGCGAACGGCAAAGATACTAGGTGGCAAAGTGAAGAGCTCGTCAAAATCTATAAAAATACCAATTTTCAAAACTCTCGGAAAACTTTCCAGGTAACTCTTGTTTTGAGCACCAAATGACTGAAGTATCTATTGAGACCCCCTCAGAATAGTAAACTAACCAAACAAAAAGCGTGAATACCATTAGATAAACTAAATCATTAACGTTAAGAGAATTCCTAACACAAATCGCAAATCCAAAAATTGCATTAATTATTAATTTTTTAAAAACTTACTTTCTTATGATTTCAATTTAAAATTCACTAAAATAGCTCTGACAGTAAACACAAAATGAAATAGTTGTCATTATTTTGGAAAAAAATGGAAGATATGAACTATATTTATTATACATGTCAACAGAGGGCGTTATGCGACCTAACTATGCGTAAATGAAATTGAAACCGATAACGTCTGATTTTGTGATATTCTGTCTCTGAAAGTGTCAATTATTGGTGTGACGTCAACTATTGGATATTTTTCCTTACTCCTTTTCACAATATTGCCAGTTAATAATTCAAAAGAATATATAGATCTACACGAGTCCTGTAATACCCAAACGATTGTTTTTTTTTTCATCAAACCATTCTGATCAACCGCAGTCTGTGTTTGCCTTCAGAGTAAAACCCAAATAACATTGGGTACGTTAGGACGAAGCATAGGATCAATAGACAGAAGCAAACATCGATCGGCACTGTTCGTCAGAGCTCTGGGTAAATTATTATTAATTTGCATTAGATCACAGCACCACTACTTCGCAAGATTGGGATTAAATATTAGTCATGTTCAGTAGGCTACGGAGATAACCTTGTCGGATAAAAACACTCCAACGCTTCCACAAAATAGCAGAATAAATTAAGATAGACCACGAGAAAAAAGTTAGATACACTACTTTCATTTTGAATGACCTAAAAAGTAAAACCCGTTCTATTTCTAAATTCTCAAATAGTTCCTTCATACTCGAGTAAGAAACTTACTACCCAACTAACAAAGACAAATCATTCCAAGCAGGGAGCAAAATTATTTCGAAAAGTTCAAATTTGTTTATGTTTAACGGAATATAGTACGTCTATTCCTCATAACTCAAAAATATCGTTGTCAGGAAAACGTTGTTGCTGCTATTTTATATCGAGGGTACCTAATTATTGAACTTAGTAGGTTAGGGATTTAAATAAAATATATAATTCGTTTGAACCGTCTATTTGAAACGTATATACGATTCGTACAAAATCTGAGTAGAGTGCATTCACTATTGAGACAGCATGTTTGTCCTTCCCCCACTTAATGAACAGTTCCTCTCGAAGGTGTCCGAAGCGAAGCTATTACGAGAAATTGCATAGGCGTACTAAATGATTTAGTAAAAGTGATACACAAAACGAATAATGAATTTGATAGCATTCGCCATAATTGCTTTTTCCGCTACTGAAAAGTACTAAACTCAGACCCTAGGGCATTTTTGCAAGGTAGCATTAAACAAAATTGAATAACTTATTAACGAAAGAAAGATATTTGTTTCAATTCCAAAAAAGCAACCATCCGCCTACAGCTGTTTCATGGTTTCCCAATCATCAGGACGGCTTGTGGTATTTTTTGAATTCGAACCAAATCTCTCAGAGGCAAGGATAAACATGTGAAATTATAGAAGTGACACCTATAATTTGTGGAGTGAAGCTTAGACCTAATTCAATCACACGAAATTTCGTGCAACATTGATGGGTCACCAACTGGTGTCAGTATAGGCCAATCCACGACACCAAAAGTCGTACTTCCAGTGCGTTCTTTTGTTAATTGTATTGCTTTACTCTGAACGCACTAGAAGTACGACTTTTGGTGTCGTGGATTGGCCTATACTGACATCTGTTGGTGACCTATCAATGTTGCACGAAATTTCGTGTCATTGAATTCCACTTCATTAAGTCTAAGCTTCACCCCACAAAATATAGGTGTCACTTCTATAATTTTGTGCATTTCCCAAGTTTATCCTTGCCGGTAGGTATTAGCACTCTGAGAGATTTGGTTCGAATTCAGAAAAGACCACAAGCCGTCCTGATGATTGGGAAATCATGAAACAGCTGTAAGCGGATGGTGGCTTTTTTGGAATCGAAACAATTCTATTTTCTATTTTTATATATATATATATATATATATATATATATATATATATATATATATATATATATATGAATGGGAAGAATATCAAGGGGACTAGTAAACAAAACGGAAGAAATTTAATGGACATAGCCCTCAAAGAGAAGTGTTAACCGTAGACACGTGTTTCGGGCTCTCGGCCCTCATCAGTACGACGAAAAAGTGCAAGGATGAACAACACTTAGTAGAAAACGACATATCAACAAACAGAAGCTATGTCCATTAAATTTCTTCCGTTTTGTTTACCAGTCCCCTTGATATTCTTCCCATTCATATCTATAATCCTGGACTCGGATGTCCGCAGGTAGCTATAGCTGCCTCCTTGGTGACGTTGGTTGTTGCCCTGGAATGCGGGGTCTGCTAACCGAAACCACAAATGTGCGGCTGGCTTCTGTTTGTTGACTCCGTTGATATGTCGTTTTCTACCAAGTGTTGTTCATCCTTGCACTTCTTCACCGTACTGATGAGGGCCGAGAGCCCGAAACACGTGTCTACGGTTAACACTTCTCTTTGAGGGCTATGTCAATTATATTTCTTCCTATATATATATATATATATATATATATATATATATATATAATATATTGGCTATCTCGGAAACGGCTCTAACGATTTGGATGAAATTTTGTATTTAGGTGGGGTTTTGCTTTTCAAGTTCGTCTATATAGGTGTATTTCCTGATAAAAGCGATTTTACACAAAACAACATTTTTAATGGTAGGTTATGTTAGAACAGGCGAATCCATCAGATTCAACTACGACTTCTGGTATAACGGGCGAATCCACCAGATTCAACTACGAAGTCTGGAATACCGGTAGGTTAGGTTTTTTTTGTCAAATCGTGTTTTTTCAGGAAAGACATCTATATGATATGGCGTTATAACATTATTAAATCACGAAAGCTAAGCTTGATATGATATGAATAAATTTTTTAAAGGCACAAGTTAAATTTCCTAGAGGCAAAAAATTACTTGAGGAAAAATACAAAAATTTATGCGATAAAATCCTGTAGCACGAATGATAAAAGTTTCAGAACTCATGTTCTATTTGAATTTGAAAGTTACTACAATTCTTCTCCAGTTTCAATATCCAAGGAATTGTTTCCAATAATTACCGCTCTGTGTTTTGTTTTTTCTATATGCTTCGTTTCAAAGATTCAGAAATATTAATTCTTGTGAAAATAATTGAATCGACTCATTAATGCCAAATGAAACAAAAATAAGTATTACCACTCAACGATAATATTCGACTTGTATTCGCATAGATATCCTACCGCTCATGTATCGAGGGTAGTATCAAAGTTCTAGGGGTTTTATCGCTCAATTTTTTTTTTAATTTTTTTAGAAAGCATTTTGTTTGAAAATTTTACCGAGTGCGATTTGCGGTCTTATTATCTGATTAAACCACGAAAGCGAAGCTTGAGCGGTTTGATCTTTGATAATAAGGCCGCAAATTGCACGAGTTAAATTTCCTAGAAAGAAAATTAAAAAAAAATGCGATAAAATCCTCTAGCACGAATGATATTTGATGAGAATATTTCCTGAATCACATTTAAAACTGGATAAAATTACCAGAATTAATGTTATATTATAATTTTCAACGGAGAAAGTTACAATTTTCTTCCAAAATAGAAGGAATCGTGTCCGAATAATTACCGTTTCTTAATGCTTCGTTTTACAGATTCATTCATTCATAATGATCATTCACTGCTCTTGATCTCACCCAAAAACCTGAAATATATATAAATTTTTCACTATCAGATCAAATATGTTTGTTTCCGATTAAAAAAAAGGTTCCTTGGCATGGGATCGAACCAGTGGGGGACTATCATGCTGACCACTGCTCTACGAGGACTTTTATTGATATACAGAAAATGACACAATTAAATTATTCATTGCCTTACTTGAAAAACTGAGGCTTTCTAACACGCTGAAAAAGGTATATTTGAATTCAAATATCAAATCAGTGTATGTAGTGAGTTCAAAGTCCCTTATTCCATCAATTTTGCATTTCCTATTTTCCTATATAGGAATTGAATACGTTGTTATTTAATTCTGAAGGGACCAAGTGTAGTTGTCACAGAGACTCGTATATAATAGAAAGAGGCAGAGAGAGAGATAAAAAAAAGTCGCATGGAGGGGGCATAACGCTTTTTCCTTACGTGGCGATTTCTAGCAGTCAACACCTACCGCAAGTAGCGTAAAGAAACTTCGTTCCAAAAATGAAATATTAATTCTGAAAAAAGGTTTATTTGTTGAGAAATAAAAATAGTCGTAAATGTCCATATCCATTTAGTGTCCACGTATATTGTGCTATGACCGTTACCACCAGATCACGGCAATAAATCAAGAAAGGTAAAGATCAATATGTTTTTACCATGCCATTTTTTAGGAGCTAAGATTTTTCGGTCCATTTGTCATTTTGCAAAATACAATTTCAAATATCATAAGCACAATGCTATGCTTGAAAATACATTTGAAAGCTTAGGATTAGGCATGCACCATTTGAAAACTAAGATCGAGCCAAATCGATATATTTTCAGAAAATTATTAAAGTATATCAGAATTCTTGTGAAAACCTCATACTTTTGTTAAATGAAAGATTTATTTAAACAAAAAATATGTATGTATTTACTAGGCAAGCTTTTAAATCTGTTATTCACTGGTAAGAAAAGACTTACATCACCGACGAGATTACACATCTAAAAACAGATTTTGTTCTTAAAAACTGATTTTGTTCTTTTGAATTCATTCGAACGGAAACTAGATATGAAGTATCAATACGTATTTATTTCAAAGTTAATGCAACCGTCACTGTTATCAGCTGATTGCATCGTATTGCGTACTAACAAAATTGACAAAACAGCTTTAAAAAAAAGTTAAATCATTTACAATTGCAGAAGCATAAAAAAAAAGTTACGCAGTCTTGAAGCGGTACCCTTTGAGCAGCATAGGCGGAAATACTACAAATAAAAAAAATATGCCATAAGTGAGGAAGTATGTATTAATAGGCAATCGGATCATCATAATTTCATTTTCCTATGGTCGAAAAAAAGCCGTATTTTCCAACAAAACACAACAGAACTATCGAATATTTTAAAACCTATTTTGATCCCATACCAGAGACGCTACTGGCTTTCATTTACTCAGATTTCTTGAAACACAAATATAACTCGAGATTTATTAATTTTTTTGGCCTCTTAACGTATCGAGCCACCTACAAGCATTATCATTGGCTTGCGGTCCGTTTTGATTGGCTCAGGCGAATCTGCTATAGAACGAGACAGCTGTCACTCAAACCCACGTTGACTGTCGGTTCTTTTGATCTTCCGTTCGGCGACGGAGAATGTTTACGAGTAGTACACATTATTTTTCGTTCCGTTACTTCGCATATACGCTCGTGTAAGCGAAGTGAGTTTTTGATTTGCTCCTTATAGAAACAGCTTCTGCAATTGAAAATGGTTAAACTATACCAACATGGATTGTTGGTGTGCGCGCACATTCTTTTCACAATCTCGCCTGTTCAGCTTCACCCTTACGGTTAAAACTGGCAAACAATGTAACCCTTTGCTGCTTTTACGATAAATATATTTTGCCCACTGCGAACCTCGTGAATGTTTTATCGTATATTTTACGCTAGGCATATTGCGCAAAAATGTATCAATCCAATCAAACGTTTGAAATGAGATAACCTTGTTGAATGTATTCGAAGTGCTTATTATATTTTGCAATTTGCCGGCAGCCTGAATACTACTTCTATGCCAAACCAATTCCTCATGACACTATCGAATATTGAGAAATATCTTTGACATGATTTTTGCCTCAAACTGTGGGTGACCCATAAATTCTTTAATAAATAAATTCCACACAAAATAAAATTCCACACAAAAAATTAGAAGGATGAAAAAATTCATGTGAAAGGTTTATTTTGTACCCCCTCAACAATAGTGAAACAATTATTTTTTAATTACTAGCTTCACCTGTATGTATTTAAGTATAAAAAGGAATCTTTGAAATTAATTTTCACCAACTTCCAGACGTCAGAATTATTTTGAAATTCTACTCACGCATTGAGAACCGTTGACAATACAGTAATTTCAAAGCTATGACCTGGTTTCTCACCATGAACGTTAGAAAAAAATAATTTAATATTTGGTGAGTGCGTTCGTTTGGACTCGGCACTTTCACGAAAGTTAAGAAAAACTTCAATCCCATGTCTCAATTGAAGAGTTTTTCTCCGGTAGTCAAAAATATTAAAAGCACGTTTTAGTAGCAATATGAACTAAAAAGTTAAAAATAAAATTAGAGTTAAAAAAAAAACACGCTTTTGTAGCAATATGGACTAAACAGTTGAAAAAAAAAATAGGTTGAAAAAAACTAAAAAACACGCTTATATAGCAATATGAACTGAAAAGTTCAAAATAATAAGAATAAAGTCTTGACCAAAAAATTTCCTCTTATGTGGGGTGCTCCTTACTTACTTTTCGTAATGAATCTACCTTTACGAATAGCTAGCGATGAAAAACTTAAGATAACTGATCAAGCACACCACGTGTTTTTTACATTAGAGGAAATTTTTTGGTATAGTTTTCCCAATATCAATTGCAGAAGCATAAAAAAGTCTTGCGGCGAAATCCTGTGAGCAGCAGTGGCGGAGATAACTAATTTTATTTAGATATTTTAAGAATTTAAAAATACTTCATAAATAATGAAAAATGAAAAAAAATTAAAGACAAGCTTTTATTTATACAAATACATTAAGAAAGAAAAATAATTTCTTTCATTGTTTGATGTAGGTTATTATTATATCCTAAAACGTATTTCGATCGGCACACACCAAGACCATAGACGCTACTGGTTTTTAATCTTTCAGAGCTATTAAAACACAAATATAACGCGTGATTTATGACCTCCCATCGTAGACACACCTGCCAGCATCGATGTGCGACTCGATTGGCCCAGACGAATCGGGTATACAACAGACAGCTGCCACTCGAGTCCACGTTGACTATCGGCTCTTTTGATCTACCGTTTGCCGACGGAAAATGTTTACGAGTAGTACAGATTATTTTTCGTTCTGTTTCTTCGCATATACGCTCGTGTTAGCGAAGTGAGTTTTCATTTGCTCCCTATAGAAACAGCTTCTGCGATTGATATTGGATGGACTATAAATGTCTTTATTCTGTGTAAAACACTTGTATGTGCAAATATCAGTTACCTAAATTATTATAATTTGTTTTAGGTCGAGTATCTGGTTATAATTGTTTGTTTTGTGTAATAATTATTATACCTTCTAATGTGTAAATGGTAATAAGTATAATAACATAATTATTCTATAATTTGTTGGGTACCTATTGTCTACAATTTTTTTTTTAGATTCAAATGCATTTCATAACAAAGCTTCAAACTTGCTGTAGTTTGTACAAATATATTTTTTACAATTTTTATTGAATAGTCAGTCTCACAGTGCTAGATGCTCTTATTTCTAGAGACACTATATTAAAAACTTTTGGTGCCAATTATGTAACAAATCTTTGAGAGGAGTCTTTTTTGAACATTGGAATTCCTACATGTAAATTATGTTTTGCTCGTGTGTTGTAAGAATTAATATTTGATGGATATGTTGACTATTTTTGTAGTAGAATGTTGAAATTTATAGGAAATAAAGATAGCTGACTTTTAAAATGTTTTAATTATATAATAAACTGGTTGAAAAGAGCTTATCTCTATCGAACATAACTTTTAGTAAGTCAATTTGGACTACATTTAGTTGTTGAAGGATGTTCTCATATGATCCACCCCTTACTAATATGCCATATCTTATAAGAGATTCTACAATCATCAGTTCTTCATTTAGGATTCTACAGATATGGTACATTTTGTATATAAGCCTACGGATTTTTTTCAGTAATTCAATGACATGTTGATCTTATCTAAGATATTTATCAATGGAAACAAACACACACGATCTCACCTCCAATTTGGAATATTCGCAAATAGAACAAATTAATCGTTGCTGGTGATTTTTTCATACATCACAAAGAACTTATTAGACACGCTATATATGATGAAATAATTTGTGACCAAAAAAGTACCCCAATATCTCACCCCAAATTGAAATATTCGCAAAAAGAAGAAAGTAATCGTTGCTGGAGAATTTTTCATACAAATTCATTATAGGAAACTTTCTAGACACGCTCCATATGATGAAATAATTTGTGACCCAAAAACTACCCCAATATCTCACCCCAAATTGAAATATTCGCAAATAGAACAAATTAATCGTTGCTGGGGTCTTTTTTATGCTTATACATTACTAGAAACTTGCTAGACACGTTCCATATGATGAAATAATTTGGGACCCAAAAACTATCCCAATATCTCACCCCCAAATTGAAATATTCGCAAAAAGAACAAATCAACCGTTGGTGGTGATTTTTTTTTCATGCAAATACATCACAAAGAACTTGCTAGATACGCTCCATATGAAGAAATTATTTGTGACCCAAAAACTACCCCAATATCTCACCCCAAATTGAAATATTCGCTAATAGAACAAATTAATCGTTGCTGGGGATTTTTTCATGCAAATATATCAATAAGAACTTGCTAGATACGCTCCATATGATGAAATAATTTGTGACCCAAAAAGTACCCTAATATCTCACCCCCCAAATTGAAATATTCGAAAATAGAACAAATTAATCGTTGCATTCGAAAATAGAACAAATTAATCGTTGCTTGATATTTTTTCATGCAAATACATCATAAAGAACTTGATAGACACGTTCCATATGATGAAATAATTTGTGACCAAAAACTACCCCAATATATCACCGCCAAATTGAAATATTCCCAAATAGAACAAATTAATCGTTGCAGGTGATTTTTTCATGCAAATACATCATAAAGAACTTGCTTGGCATGAAATAATTTGTGACCCAAAAACTACCCCAAATTGAAATAAACAAAAATTGACTCAAATAAGAACAATCCCACTGAAATGTGGAAAACACTGGAAACATTAATGCCAAATAATTATCAAGAAAACAATATTACAACAATTGATATGGGCAATGGTGAAATAATTTCCGATATGAACTTAATGCCAAATGGCCTGAACACATTTTATATCAAAAGTATAATACAGATTACTGATGGAATTGCTCCTAATTTCTCACATAGCTTCCCTATAATGAAAATAATGAAATAAAATAAATTGTCCAACTTCAGTCTTATCAATATGGTAAATTTAGAAAAAATTGTAAATTCTTTGAAAAATTAAAGTAGTCCACATGAAATTTGTGTAGAACTCCTAAAGAAGTGTTTCAGTCCCATTTCTAATCCATTGTTGAACATAATAAATAGTTCCTTAGAACGAGATGAAGTACCAACTGAATTGAAATTATCTACGATTATACCTATACCTAAAATTCCAAATACAAACCAAGGCTATTAACTTGAGACCAATAAATATAATTAATTAATGCTACAGCTAAAGTATTGGAAAAAGTTGTATATGAACAGATAGTAGATTATTTGGAGAGCAATAAGGTAGGTACTATGCGACTATCAAACATAGTTGTGAAACTGCATTACAATGTGTATCAGCAGATTGGAAGAAAGGCACATAAAATTATCAGTGTACTGTTGCAGTATTTCTAGACCTTCAAAGGGCGTTCGAAACTGTAGATAGAGATAGGCTCATTAAAAAAATTGAAAGCGTTGGTATTGAAGGAATGGCATTAAAGTGGATGGAGGATTACCTAAGCAATAGGCAGCAGAGGCTAAAACTGAGTGAAATTTATTCAGATAGAATGCAAAATGCTATAGGTGTGCCCCAAGGGTATATTTTGGGATCATTGTTATTCCTCATATATTTGAATGATATTGTTACCATAGCACAAGAATGTAAAATTCATTTATTTGCAGACGACACCCTTCTGTACTTTAGTAGTAAAGATGTAAAAAAGTGTTCTGATATTATGAACACTACTCTTGAAAGGGTTTATAAATATTGTTGTGCAAATTTATTGAAAGTGAACGTGAATGAAACAAAATGGATGATATTAGGAAAACATAAAAACCATAATAAAAACATACATATACGATTGAATGACGGGGATATAGGAAATGTAGACAAATTCGTTTATCTTGGAATAACTATTGACAGTAATTGAAATTCAAAGAAAATGACGTATATAAAACTGACACAGCCGTTTTGGCACAATCAATTGAAAATCGTCCAGTATTTAATAACTATTTTCTAACACAAACCACAATTTTCTAACTCAAGTGGTTAGCGAAAACATGGTGTTGTGCTAGCTTAACTGTTAAGCTGGCACAACTATTTATATATATTTATATAGTGGTGACCTGTTATCGATCAACAGCGGGAAATTTCAATGTATTTTTCAATAACCTGAATATCTTATTATCTCACTTATTTAAATTGAAAATGAAAATAATTTTAAATGGAGATTTCAACAACCATTCACTTCATGACCGAGATGTGCTTATGTTATCCCAATTACTCATATCGTATAATCTTAATCCAACGGTTGAATATCCAACGCGTATCTCGTTGACTTCACAAACGACTTTGGATCAGATCTATACTAACTTCAGTATTGAAAAAAAATGTAAAGTAGTTGATAATACTATATCAGATCATAGAACTGTTTTCTTTTCTATTAATTCGTATTACTCCAAGAAGGAGAAAAATTGTATTCGCAAACGTATTATAAATGAACAAACTTTGCACAATTTGAAAAATGCATTGGAAAACGAAAGCTGGTCGGAGATTTATTTGGATATTGGAGTTGATGAAAAATTTAATTTGTTTCATGATAAGTTGATGAATTACTTCAATCGCGAATGTCCTTTCAAAAATATTAACACGAACAGGAATAAATCCCAGGAATGGGTGAACGAGAGTAAAGAGAATCTAGCAGGAATCTGAAGAACATTTTCATCTACAAAAACAAACCCGTCACTCCATGAATATTATAAAATACGTAAAAAACAGCACAAAGAATTAGTGAAGGAAACAAAAAATGTGTTTTACTCGCATAAAATATATTCCTCTTCAAATGTGAATAAAAGTGCGTGGTCTGTCATTAAAGACCTTACGGGAAAAACAAAACATTTTTCGAAAAATATATCAATTGAAATTGATGACAAAATTTGTTCAGATCCTCATGTTATAGCTGATGGTTTCAACCGTTTCTTCATCCAATCTCCTCATGACATAATAAGTAAAATAAATAATGCAAATATAATATCACAAAAAATATCTACTCCTAGCATCAAAAAAAGTGTTTTTCTTCAGCATGTAAATGAAGAGGAGATAGAAACTGTGATAAAACATAAATTAAAAAATAAACATTCATCTGGCCCAGATGGTATATCTGCATATGTCATAAAACGTATTTCCACTCAAATCACAAAACCTCTATGTCATATTATAAATAGGTCTTTTCAGGATGGAATTTTTCCAAGCAGATTGAAAATGTCTCTTATAACACCTCTTTTCAAAAAAGGCACCCTACATAATATGGAAAATTACAGACCAGTATCTCAGCCTCCTGTAATATCGAAAAATTTTGAATATGTAATGCTGAATTATTTGATGGGATTCCTGATGAAGAATAATATACTTAATCGAAACCAACATGGATTCCATGAAGGTCGTTCAACATGACTGCTATATACTCTCTTTATGAAAAAATTTTGGAAGGTGTGGAAGCAAATGAAATTACTACAGCTGTATTCTGTGATATGAGTCGAGCGTTTGACTGCGTGCAACATGAGCTTTTATTGCAAAAACTATACAATTCTGGAGTTAGAGGAAAAACTCATGATTGGTTCGAATCGTATCTTCGAAATCGTACTCAAAGTGTCAAAATAAATCATAGAAAAGAAAATATTCAAAATCAGTTCGTATCGACATATATGCCCAATGAAATTGGAGTACCCCAGGGCTCTGTTCTGGGTCCGGTTTTATTTGTGCTTTATATTAATGATTTGCCTGTAATTTCACCAAAAGCCTTCTCTTGTTTATATGCTGACGACACAACACTTTTGTTTCGTGAAAGGTATGAGTGTATTCTACAGGATACAATTCACTCCACTCTCCAGAGTCTTTATGACTGGTTATCCAGCCATTCTTTATTCCTAAACCCATGCAAAACTCAATATATGTCTTTTCAAAACCGTCATAGTAATAGTACCACCGGAATAGATATAAATATAAATAATGAATCAGTAAAACAATCAAACTGTGTTAAATTTTTAGGAATAGATTTTGATTCTAATCTCTCATTCACCACTCATTGCGTAAATCTCATGAAGAATCTGAATAGCAAGTGTTATCAAATTAGAGTTTTAAGAGATGTTCTGGATAAACAAGCATTACTATTATTTTATTATGGTCAAATTCAGTCAAGATTGATATATGGTATTTTAATTTGGGGTAACTCGTCTTCTATGAAAGATATTTTCATAACACAAAAAAGAATATTAAGAAATATTGCTAACGTATCTTCAAGAACTTCCTGTCGAAGACTATTCAGAGAGTATAATATTCTCACGGTTTATGGTTTATTTATCGTTGCACTATTGATGTATATACACAAAAATCTAGATAAGTTCATGAAAAATGAATTGGTACATCATTACAATACAAGAATAAAAAATGATCTACATATTCCAAGAAATCGTACATCATTGTGTCAAAAATCATACCAAATAATGGGCCTTAGGCTGTATAATATATTACCTATTGAATATAAACGATTTACCAAGTTGGACCATTTCAAATATAATATCAAGTTGCTTATGTTAGATATAAGTCCTTACAATATTGATGAGTTCACTGATTATTTTAAATTAGAGTCGTTTTATTCTGTCTGAATTTTTGAATGTTTTTAAATGTGCAATATGTGTGTATGTATGTGTATGTGTATGTGTATGTATATATATATATATATATATATATATATATGTGTATATATTAGTATAAGTATATGTATTTGTTTGTATATATTATGCTTTGACTTTGTTAAAGTGACAAATTTGTATCTTTTTACTTATATGAGTTTTTTCGTGACTTGTCCTATAACTTGTCAAAGTTCTCTTGAATGGACCAATAAAATCTATTCTATTCTATATTCTATATAACTTTTTACCCAAAATAGGTATGGAATTGATTCAAACGCTCAATTTTCTAACTTTTTACAAGCTCTCGAATGGTATAAAAATAATTTGAATTCGAGCGAATTTGAATGTTTTACGAGGGCCGAATTCGCATGAGGTACTTAAAATTCTCCAGCACAATCGCTTGAAATGAATATAATTAAGAGTTTTATTATGCACTTTCCAACAATAGTACAGTCGTTATGGGAAATATCCGAAGAGAAAGATTTTTAGAGCCGGGAAATGACAAAATAATGAATCGAAATGCGTTTTCGTCAACCAACTATTTATTAACCCCAGCACACCCGCTTGAAATGAAAATAATTTTGTTTTTCAATATGCATTTTCCAACAATAGTACAGTTGTGATAGGAATACCCTCAGATAAATTATTTTAGTGTCAGAAAATGGCTAAATAGTGATTCTAAATGCGTGTTCGTTAACCTAATATTTAATAACTTCGGCACAATCGCTTGAAATAAATATAAAATATAGTTCTTTATGCATTTTTCAACAATAGTACAGTTGTGATATGAAATATCCAAAAAGAAAGTTTTTTAGAGCCAGGAAATGGCAAAATAATGAATCTAAATCCGTTTTCGCCACTCTAGTATTTGATAACTCCAGCACAATCGCTTGAAATGAGGAGAATTTGTTTTTTCATTGTGCATTTTTCAACAATAGTACAATTGTGATAGGAAATTAGGTTGACGAAAATGCATTTCGAATCACTATTTTGCCATTTCCTGGCTCTAAAAAACTTTCTCTTCGGATATTTCATATCACAACTATACTATTGTTGAAAAATGCATAACAAAGCTATCAATTTTATTTATTTCAAGCGATTGTGCTGGAGTTATTGAATATTAGGTTAACAAACACGTACTTAGAATTACTATTTTGCCATTTTCTGGCTCTAAAATAATTTCTGTGAGGGTATTTCCTATCTCAACTGTACTATTGTTGGAAAATGCATACTGAAAAACTAAATTCCTTTCATTTCAAGCGATTGTGCTGGGGTTATTAAATAGTAGAGTGACGAAAACGCATTTCGATTCACTATTTTGACATTTCCTGACAAACTTTCTCTTTGGATATTTCATATCACAACTGTACTATTGTTGAAAAATGCACAACAAAACTATAAATTATATTTATTTCAAGCGATTGTGCCGGAGTTATTGAATATTAGAGTGACGAAAACGCATTTAGATTCATTATTTTGCAATTTCCTGGCTCTAAAAAACTTTCTCTTTGGATATTTCATATCACAACTGTACTATTGTTGAAAAATGCATAACAAAACTATAATTTATATTCATTTCAAGCGATTGTGCCGGAGTTATTAAATATTAGGTTGACGAAAACGCATTTAGAATCACTATTTTGCCATTTTCTGGCACTAAAATAATTTCTCTGAGGATATTTCCAATCACAACTGTACTATTGTTGCAAAATGCATATTGAAAAACTAAATTCCTTTCATTTCAAGCGATTGTGCTGGAGTTATTAAATACTAGGTTGACGAAAACGCATTTCGATTCATTATTTCGCCATTTCCTAACTCTAAAAAACTTTATTTTTGGATATTTCTATCCAACTGTACTATTGTTGAAAAATTTAAAAAACTATAATTTTATTTATTTCAAGAATTGTTTTTTTAATCTATCTCAACTGTACTATTGTTGGAAAATGCATACTGAAAAACTAAATTCCTTTCATTTCAAGCGATTGGGCTGGGGTTATTGAATACTAGGTTGATAAAAACACATTTCCAATCAATATTTTGCCAATTCCTGGCTCTAAAAAAATTATCTTTGGGTATTTCCTATCACAATTGTACTATTGTTGAAAAATGCATAATAAAAAACTAAATTATTTTCATTTCAAGGGATTGTGCTGGAGTTATTAAATACTAGAGTGACGAAAACGTAATTTCGATTCATTATTTTGCCATTTCCTGGCTCTAAAAAACTTTCTCTTTGATATTTCATATCACAACTGTACTACTGTTGAAAAATGCATAACAAAACCATTAGTTATATTTATTTCAAGCGATTGTGCTGGCTCTAAAATAATTTCTCTGAGGGTATTTCCTATCACAACTGTACTATTGTTGGAAAATGCATGTTGAAAAACTAAATTCCTTTCATTTCAAGCGATTGTACTGGGGTTATTAAATAGTAGGTTGACAAAAACGCATTTTGATTCATTATTTTGTCATTTCCCGGCTCTAAAAATCTTTCTCTTCGGATATTTCCATCACAACTGTATGTACTATTGATGGAAAATGCATAATGAAAAACAAAATTATTTTCATTTCAAGCGGGTGTGCTGGGTTAATAAAGAGTAGGTTGACAAAAACGCATTTGGATTCATGATTTTGTCATTTCCCGGATCTAAAAATCTTTCTCTTCGGATATTTCCCATAACGACTGTACTATTGTTGGAAAGTGCATAATAAAACTCTTAATTATATTCATTTCAAGCGATTGTGCTGGAGAATTTCAAGTACCGCATGCGAATTCGGCCCTCGTAAAACATTCAAATTCGCTCGAATTCAAATTATTTTTATACCATTGGAGAGCTTGTAAAAAGTTAGAAAATTGAGCGTTTGAATCAATTCCATACCTATTTTGGGTAAAAAGTTAAAAATAGTTGTGCCAGCAACATTAAAACCATTTTTTCACTAACCACTTGAGTTAGAAAATTTTGGTTTGTGTTAGAAAATAGTTAATAAATAGTTATTAAATACTGAATGATTTTCAATTGATTGTGCCAAAACAGCTGTGTCAGTTTTATATGAGTAAGAAAATGCTAACCAGGTTATCAAAACAGTAGCTTACAAAGTTATCTACTTAAGAAGATGTTCTCCGTATCTCAGCCAATGGGTCTAAATTAATAATATACAACACTATAATACTACCACATTTTAATTATTGTTCGACAATTTTGTATTTTCTTAATCAAAATGAAACAAGCAGACTCCAGATGCAGAATCGTGCTATGCGAATAATTCTACAATTCTCGAGAACACCAATAGCACAATCAGTGTGAAAGCAGCCACGAGTTCCAGCCACGAATTTGCGGTGCTTATGTGGATGTGGGTCCGTCCGCCAGTGGTCGTCTACTGATGGTCAGAATTCGTGGCCAGCCATGAAATAAATTATACGTTTCTGTTAAGAATGCGAGAATGTTTTTTGTAATAAATGTATGCTACGCGGAATCCTTGACAAGATGTATATGTCACCCGATTTTGTCAGGCTAAAATTAACCCTCCACTACCCCTATCATGAATTTCTTTGAAATTATTCAATTTCCATAAAAAACGCGTGGATCAGGATTTTTTTTCATAAATATATGCTACCAAGAATGCTTAACAAAATGTATATGTCACTCGATTTTGTCGGGCAAAAATTAACCCTCTACCACCCCTATCACGAATTTCTTTGATATTATTCTATTTCCATAAAAAAACGCGTGGATGGGTGTTTTTTTTTCATAAATATATGCTACCAAGAATGTTCAACAAGATGTATATGTCACTCGATTTTGTCGGGCAAAAATTAACCCTCCACTACCCCTATCAAGAATTTCTTTGGAATAATTCTATTTCCATAAAAAACGCGTGGATGGGTATTTTTTTTTAATAAAAATGGGGATTTTTTTCCATAAATATATGCTACCAAGAATGCTCAACAAGATATATATGTCACTCGATTTTGTCGGGCAAAAATTAACCCTCCACTACCCCTTCTATTCATTTCTTAGAAATATATTTAGGTTTCACTCTTTTCCAGACCATTTAGCGGGAGAGTAACAGGCGCTTTTTTTTTAATGTGGTTTCCCCAGTAGGCCTAGTCCACGAAAATAAAATATAACTCTGAAGTAATCAAAAATATAACTCTAAAGTAACAAAATTATAACTCTAAAGTAACAAAAATAAAGTATATCTCTATAACTAGTAAATAAATAAATAAAATAAAATGCTCTATTAAAAATATAACCAAAATATACCTAAACAAGTTCCGATCAGGTACAAATGTAATATATGTATATATAGATAAATCTATAGTTTATTTGAGTGGAACCAAAAACAAAAAAGAACGATTCATTACATGATGATATTTCTTCGTTAGATGGTCAGTTTCAAAAATTTTGCACACAATGAACATTGTTGATTTTTCATTGTGCAACATGAAGTATGGAATACTCTATTACAAATGCCACATCCGTTCTCGTCTGAAGTTTCCATGACTTCGTATCCACAAACAAGACAAAATTTAATTTGGTCGTTATCCGCAAGTTCCAAGATCATATCCGCCAGTTTCTTCCTAAATTCGTCCATACTTTCATGTTTTAGTAAAGAGTCATTTTTCAGAATTTGCATTAGGAAATAAATGACAAACTCCGCAATTATATCCGTCTCTTTGTTTCATATGAGCAATATTCTTAGAAATAAAATGGTGTAGTTTTCCTGCAGTGAATTTTTTTATGGAAATTCTTGATAGGGGTGGTGGAGGGTTAATTTTTGCCCGACAAAATCGAGTGACATATACATCTTGTTAAGCATTATTGGTAGCATATATTTATTGAAAAAAATTCCGATCCACGCGTTTTTTTATGGAAATACAATTATTCCAAAGAAATTCTGATAGGGGTAGTGGAGGGTTAATTTTTGCCCGACAAAATCGAGTGACATATACATCTTGTTAAGCATTATTGGTAGCATATATTTATGAAAAAAAATCCCCATCCTTATGAAAAAAAATACCCATCCACGCGTTTTTTTTTATGGAAATAGAATAAATTCAAAGAAATTCGTGATAGGGGTAGTAGAGGGTTAATTTTTGCCCGACAAAATCGAGTGACATATACATCTTGTTAAGCATTCTTGGTAGCATATATTTATTGAAAAAAATTCCGATCCACGCGTTTTTTTATGGAAATACAATTATTCCAAAGAAATTCATGATAGGGGTAGTGGAGGGTTAATTTTTGCCCGACAAAATCGAGTGACATATACATCTTGTTAGCATTCTTAGTAGTATATATTTATTTAAAAAAATCCCGATCCACGCGTTTTTTTTATGGAAATAGAATTATTCCAAAGAAATTCATGATAGGGGTAGTGGAGGGTTAATTTTTGCCCGACAAAATCGAGTGACATATACATCTCGTTAAGCATTCTTGGTAGCATATATTTATGAAGAAAAATCCCCATTTTTATGAAATAAAATACCCATCCACGCGTTTTTTTTATGGAAATAGAATAATTTCAAAGAAATTTGTGATAGGGGTAGTAGAGGGTTAATTTTTGCCCGACAAAATCGAGTGACATATACATCTTGTTAAGCATTCTTGGTAGCATACATTTATGAAAAAAAATCCCGATCCACGCGTTTTTTTATGGAAATAGAATTATTCCAAAGAAATTCATGATAGGGGTAGTGGAGGGTTAATTTTTGCCCGACAAAATCGAGTGACATATACATCTCGTTAAGCATTCTTGGTAGCATATATTTATGAAGAAAAATCCCCATTTTTATGAAAAAAAATACCCATCCACGCGTTTTTTATGGAAATAGAATTATTCCAAAGAAATTCTTGATAGGGGTGATGGAGGGTTAATTTTTGCCCGACAAAATCGAGTGACATGTACATCTTGTTAAGCATTATTGGTAGCATATATTTATTGAAAAAAATTCCGATCCACGCGTTTTTTTATGGAAATAGAATTATTCCAAAGAAATTCATGCTAGGGGTAGTGGAGGGTTAATTTTTGCCATACAAAATCAAGTGACATATACATCTTGTTAAGCATTCTTGGTAGTATATATTTATGAAAAAAAATCTCGATCCACGCGTTTTTCCATGGAAATATAATTATTCCAAAGAAATTCATGATAGGGGTAGTGGAGGGTTAATTTTTGCCCGACTAAATTGAGTGACATATACATCTTGTTAAGCATTCTTGGTAGCATATATTTATGGAAAAAAATCCCAACCTTATGAAAAAAATACCCATCCACGCGTTTTTTTATGGAAATAGAATATTTCAAAGAAATTCTGATAGGGGTAAGAGGGTTAATTTTGCCCGACAAAATCGAGTGACATATACATCTTGTTAAGCATTCTTGGTAGCATATATTTATTGAAAAAATCCGATCCACGCGTTTTTTTATGGAAATAGAATTATTCCAAAGAAATTCATGTAGGGTAGTGGAGGGTTAATTTTGCCTGACAAAATCAGTGACATATACATCTTGTTAAGCATTCTTGGTAGTATATATATTTATGAAAAAAATCCATCCACGCGTTTTTATGGAAATATAATTATTCCAAAGAAATTCTGATAGGGGTGATGGAGGGTTAATTTTGCCCGACTAAATGAGTGACATATACATCTTGTTAAGCATTATTGGTAGCATATATTTATGAAAAAATCCCCAACCTTATGAAAAAAATACCCATCCACGCGTTTTTTATGGAAATAGAATAATTTCAAAGAAATTCGTGATAGGGGTAGAGAGGTTAATTTTGCCCGACAAAATCGAGTGACATATACATCTTGTTAGCATTCTTGGTAGCATATATTTATGAAAAATATCTGATCCACGCGTTTTTTGGAAATAGAATTTTCCAAAGAAATTCATGATAGGGGTAGTGGAGGGTTAATTTTGCCATACAAAATCAAGTGACATATACATCTTGTTAAGCATTCCGCGTAGCATATATTTATGGAAAAAAAATCCTGATCCACGCGTTTTTTATGGAAATTGAATAATTTCAAAGAAATTCATGATAGGGGTAGTGGAGGGTTAATTTTAGCATGACAAAATCGGGTGACATATACATCTTGTGAAGGATTCCGCGTAGCATACATTTATTACAAAAAACATTCTCGCATTCTCAACAGAAACGATATAATTTATTTCATGGCTGGCCACGAATTCTGACCATCAGTAGACGACCACTGGCGGACGGAGCCACATCCA
Source organism: Gonioctena quinquepunctata (assembly GCA_018342105.1). Lineage (NCBI taxonomy): Eukaryota > Metazoa > Arthropoda > Insecta > Coleoptera > Chrysomelidae > Gonioctena > Gonioctena quinquepunctata. The sequence goes on from JAFIRS010001569.1 coordinate 87,629, forward strand.
CATAAGCACCGCAAATTCATGGCTGGAACTCGTGGCTGCTTTCACACTGACAATAGCACATATGCTCCAGCCCCTTCAATGACTTCCAGTGAAGAAACTCCTTGAGTATCAAACACTGATTTTCAGTTTTAAAGTCAAAATTGGACATTCACCTGTATATTTCCAGAATAAAATAACATGTTAATGAAACACATTATTATAATACGAGGAAAAATAACAATACGAAAGTTGAAAGATATAAAAAAATAGTACATATAATTCTCTATTTTACAAGAAATTATAGATAGTGTTTCAATAAATACATTTAAAAGAAGCTTGAAGGATATTGAAAACATAATATATTAGTATTTTATTATTATGTATGCATTTCTATGTATGTATGTAAGTTTAACTGATTTTATTTTTGTACAATGTTAATATCGAGGTTATTATTATTTTATTTATAGTTGACCATTTGGTGTGTGTATTTTCAACTAAACTGACCATGTATTTACTTTTGTAAATGAATTAGTTTCACCTAAATAAAGAGAAATATGTATATATATATATATATATATATATATATTTTCTCTTTAGTTTCTTGACCACATATATATTTTCTTCAATTTCTCGGAATAAAGGTCTGATTCAGTCAATTCATATAATTTCTCTTAACTACGTTTCGACATGATATTTGTCATCATCAGGTTAAAACACTAAAATAAAAAAGTCAACTTTTTTAACTTTGTATATAGTAATAATAATGAAAACTGATCTTTACATGCTGCCAAAAAAATACAGTCCGGCTCATATACTAGAACTCAATATAAACAATCCGGTGTACTTATGAAGAGGGTAAAAATGCATGAAAGATAAACAAACCATTCCCGATAACTCCGACGCAGTCACACCTACAATAACGTTCGTACGATGCGAACGCAGAATTCAAATAAAATAATTTGTAAGTGAATACTCATAAATGTTACAGATATTTTTATATTGAATTAAATAACGTGTTATATTTCGAACCATGTGTTTTTAAAGAATTATTTTAGTGCATACATTTCAATATTGTGTTAAGTTAAATATGTCTCAAACTCCATATTTTTATTTTAGTGTTTTAACCTGATGATGACAAATACCATGTCGAAAGGTAGTTAAGAGAAATTATATTAATTGACTGAATCAGACCTTTATTCCGATAAATTGAAGAAAATATATATATATATATATATATATCGAAGGTGTCAAAAACCAACAAATTCTATAAATGACGTTAAGAAAACGTTGCTGCTGTCACACCCGTTATTGAAATCCCGAGGGTTATTACCAGATTAGCAATCCTTAATTGCTTCTCCTGTAGGAAATTATCTGTTGAGTTTCTAGGTGCAAAAGACGCATATAAAAGTGGGAAATTTCTAGTTTCAGCGCTTTTGATAACTTATTCTCGTTTCAGCAGTGTTGTTACATATTTTTTATTTTTTGGGTTACTTTGCAAGGACTGCAGGCAGAAAACAAAAGACTAAAAAAAAACAAAGAACTCAACCAGAGATCATCATCGAGAGCGACGACGAAGATGAGGCAATAATATAAATATTCTCGGAGACATAAATTACGGAACAAGAGACGTAGGTACCTACTCCATTGCAAAAAAAATAAAATCTGCGGATTAGGCCTACTAGGAATACCACAATTTTAAAAAACGCGCCTTTCTCTCAACCTCATGGTGGTGTGGAAATTTGAATAGCTACAAATGATTTCATAAAATGAAAAAAACAATTTTTTATACCTTTAATCCAAGATGGCGTATCGAGCCGACCCTCCCTCGCCACAAAGGGCGAAAACTTTTTTTTTCATTGGGGCCCGGAACTGAATAACATTTATCGAAATTGTTTCTACCCCACCTTTTGTGGGGCAAAAAACCCCTACATAGGTACTGGATTGCTACTTTGAAACGAGAAGTTCTAGCAGCTCCTCCTGTGTCTATCCGAAATTATCTACCAATTTTTTTACGCTCCTATCTCCATCATTATTTTTTTGCAAACTTCCAGTAAAAATGTATCTTTCTTCACGTGGAGTAAAATTAGCCTCCTTCGGAGAAAGTACAGAAATACGGTGTGTTTTAGATTTTCCAATTACCGGTGAAAACTGTTATTATTAAAAAGCGGAAATAGTTGCACTCCCGGGAGCACATTACTTATATATATCTTATATGATAGCGAGTACGATAGTGATAGAACGAAACAATACATTGAAATGTTTCTCTTGCATACAGGGTTATCTAGAAAAGCAACAGTCACTAGAAGTGCTGAAGAGCTCCGTGTCCGGCTGATTCAGGATACTTTGCTCCTTTATAGAAAGTTGAGTAATTATTGAAGGTGTATAATAGTGAATAGTCGATGTTCTAGAATACACTCAGTCGAACAAAAATACCTATATCAATGACTCATGACTTCAATTTGACTCGCCCTATAGTATGAATGGATGTTGGGCATATTTTCAATGAATTGGGCGTTATTCCATAGATCAGGCCTACCGATCTACTCTGAAATTGAATGGAAGAGCACGCATTGTTGCCAAGGGAAGTATTAATCACACATCCACTAATAACTACAATGAGAAAAAAGTTGAAATTACGCGTAGTTCAAAATATACGCTGATAGGTAGAAAAGAAAGGATTTTTCGTTTATTTGTTGATCGGATTCGACAAAAACTGTGAAACTCTCTTCGATAAGATATCTGGATCTATAAATAGGTACATACAGTAAATATTCATATTCCTCAACACTGAACGCGAAGTGTGCATTTTTAAATAGACCTTGAGAAGACCTGTATTCTTTATTTACATAGAGAGCACTTTCCTATGCCAAGTGAACGTTTTTACCCACTTTCAAATCTGCACTACGAGCAACTATGGTTTACTTTTTGCAAAAAAATGACGAAGCTACTTTTACATCTGGTACGAAATACAGGGAAGGCGAGCCATAATTCTCAACTGTCACACATAGGTACCAAACATTCGAAATAAGGAAGGCTTTGGAAAATATATTCACCTGCACGAAACGCTTGGAACACCTTGTTGCATCCTGACCAATGACCAATAAAAGACGATAGTTCGAAAATCCCGTTGAAGTTCAGTGTATATCACCCACTATTCCGAACACTCGATATCACAATATTTATTTACTTTATAATTTATCATCTACAGATTCAAACAATTCAAAAATAGACCAGGAGCACAGCTCATGCCAATGTTAAAACGATGCAAATTTCTTCAACTAACCGTTTCTGTACCAGTATCAAGTAACTGTTCCAGTTTTCCACAGTTCGTTTGAGTGTATTCTTAAAAAACAACAAGTTCATTGTACGAATTGAACATCTCGAAGCGGCACTTCTGACTTGCCTACTAACAGTTTGTGTGCATCGAGAAACCAATCTTACAACGCACGCGCAATGCTCATTTCGGGAGTTCGGTTTGTATGACGTCTAGCTGGTTGGACGAGAATTTCGAACATAGAGATGGGTGCGAAGCATTGCGATCCCAACGTTTGGCCGGCTAGAGGTGGGTGCTGTAGATATACCGGGAGGCCCTGTAAAAACGTACTGCATGCTTCGATGACATAACGTCCACTAATATGAACGTACACACTGGCGGATCTAGGGAGTTTTTCAGGGGGGCATGAGTTAATGGAAATTTGTAACCAAAGTTATATAATCCATAGGAATGAAATGAAATATATATTTTTTTTTATTTGAAACAACTGAAACCAGTACACAATAATATAAATAAGATGGAAAAAATATTGCGAAACAAACAAAAACACAATTCGACAATTATTTTAATAATAAACTTCAAAAATAAAACATGCGAAAAAAAAACTTATAAAATTATTGTTTATAAAACAAAATATTTATGCATTTGGCCACTGTTTGCAAATATACTGAAAACAACTGAAACCAGTTAACAATAATACAAATAAGATGGATAAAAGTGCGATAAAACAAATAAAAACACAATTCCACAATTCTAATAAATAATAAGCTCTCAAAAATAAAACTACTGGAACAAAGACTTGATAAAATTATTGTTCATGAAACAAAATCTATATGCCTTTGGCCACGGCCACTGTTCTCAAATATACTGAAAACAACTGAAACCAGTTAACAATAACAAAATAGATGGAAAAAATTGACAAAAACACAAATCTACAAATCCAATAATAAACTTAACAATTTATTGTTTATAAAACAAAATCCATATGCATTTGGCCACTGTTGGCAAATCTATTAATAACTAATTATTCATTGATCGTAATGTCTGGATGGGCGTTAATAATGGCTAAGCCAGATAGGCTATCTCCTGAAATAGTAGATCGGAGCCAACTTTTTATTCGTCTCAACGGAGAAAAACTTCGTTCCGATGAGGCAACACTGATCGGCAGTGTAATAAGTATTTCTAAAAATGATGTTAACAAAGGAAACAATACTTTATCGCAGTGAGCAAGGGCTCCTGAAGCCTCGTCAGGAATAGGAAGTTTTTCTTCGGAGGTTTTTACCCACTTCGCCTTTCAAAACCTCAGTTCGCTTTTGAATTCTGTGTATAAAACCTCCAGATTCTGATGAAAAAGTTTGTTAAATCTTTCCACCAAGGCCTGTGCCATTGAATCCAGAGATGTCATACCAATTTCCCTAATTACCGTGGGTATTATAATGTACAAATTGAACAAATTAGGGTATACAGTATCGGAAACATTTTATCTGGGGTATAGACAGAAATCTACACGAGCAACAAGGAACGCAATGATATGATAATACCACATAAACAAGAGAGACGCACTGCTGTGCGCCCCTCCTGCTACCCCACCCGACGCATTAACTGACCACGTGGCAATGCGACACAGCGCACAGCTTGCCGAGCCGTGGTTGCGAAAACACAAGATCGTGACAATTATTACCTTTTGAAACATGCCGCCTATTTACACAACCGAAGTACAATAGATTCGACTATTGTTTGGCCCAAAATGGTGGTTTGTTCAAACATTTAATAAAATAATTCCGTACACAAAATATTTAATTTGGTTTATCTTTTCTTGTAAAGATTTTTTTTCTCTCCATTCAAGAAATAATTGTTTTTCTGTTAGAAATAAGTTTTTTGTTTTTATTGTCTTACAGAAATATCGTTTGCTTTTGTTTATGTTTGAGAATTTTCTTTTGTTTTCGCGGCCACCACGTCACCAAAGATATTTTGATCTACCTGTCGTCCGACAGATTAAATTGAATCAATGATTCAGTTTAATTTGTTCAAATTATCTGAAGTGAAATTATCGTTAATAATTCTTCTTCATTGCACATTCTTCCGACTGCAGCTGGTATGATACTGACGTCCTGAGCTGACCGCCGGGACCGCCCTGATTCTCCTATCTCTGTGTCGTGACGTAAATATCCCTTCCTCGAGCGAGTCGAGGAGAAATTGTAATGCTCTCTCAATATAAAGCAAGCTATTCTTTACGCTCTCATGAAACTACCGTACCCAAGATAAATACTTTCCGATACTGAATATACAGAGTGGGCCATTGAAAACGAAACAGCGGCTCTGTAGGTCGGCAGAACCGAATTATACAAAAACGCTCGGACACGTCAACTACATTTTCGAGGGGGACATCGTTCGCGATGAAATTCACCCGAAATACATTCCATCCCTCGGAGCTGGGACCGCCACCCCTAAATTTTCAAATGGCAACATATGGCAAGTGATACCTCATTTGGAAGGTATCTTCTTTCTCAATATCAAACAACAAAAATAGATCAATTCTATCGATTCGTTTTCGAGATATAGGAACTTGAAGTTGGGAAATAACTTTTTATTCACTTAATCAATAAAAATAACATCTAACAATGCAACTGTTCAAATATAATTATCATTGTCAAGGAATCAAATGATCTAACTGTTAACCAACAAATAACATGCAATTCCGTTTCAAATTTTTATTTCATCCTCATTTACTTGATCGAAAAAATTTTAAGGTTCTTAAGAATCGATAAAAAGACGTTTTCTCGAATTCGACTCAAATGCGAATACTACAAAAACATTTATGAGATGCTTTTTTTCGCCAAATCGCAATTATGACGTCTATCAGTGTCAAACTGATCTTTGATTGAACGACAGTAGAGTGAATTACTTGACTAAAGCTGGTGAATATCTTTCCGAAATAATGGTGTATACAATGGCGCAAAGAGTTGAAATAATAACAATTTTTTCAAGAATGATGAGTGCGGTAACCGTATAGCTAATTTGTTCAATGAAACGCATCCAGATAAACTTGTTGCTAGAAAATACGTTCTAGAATTGGTGCAAAAATTTCGTCAAACTGGATCAGTAGCCAACAAGAAACGAGACCCAGAACGTGAATTTCCGTTGAGAAATGAAGGTGTTGAAGATGCACTTTTAGGACAAGTTCATGCAGACCCAACATTGAGCACAAGGAAATTGGCTAGTGTTACCAATATCAATAGAACCAGTATCCGCCGAATCCTGAAACATCATAAATTCCACCCCTACAAAATACATTTGGTACACCAATTGAATGAAGATGATTTTGATAGGCGACAGGAATTTTGTGAAATTATGACTACGAGAATAGATGCTGATGAGAATTTCCTTTACAACATCTGCTTTTCTGATGAGTCTACATTCTTTTTGAATTCGACTGTGAATCGTCATAATTGTCGTTATTGGTCGAATGCCAATCCACATGTTTTCCACGGAGTCCATACTCAAACTCCCCAAAAACTCAATGTATGGGGCGGCATTTTTGGGGACCGTTTGGTTGAACCAGTATTTCTCGACGGTAACCTGACAGGAGAAACTTATTTGGAATTATTGAATGAATTTGTTTATCCACAATTAGTAGACATCATTGAAAATGACGATCGTTACCATGAAGACCACTTGATATTTCAACAAGACGGGGCATATCCACATTATGCACAGCCTGTTAGGGCGTTTTTGGATAGAATGTTTCCTGGAATTTGGATGGGAAGAAGAGGCTCTATAGAGTGGCCAGCCAGATCTCCAGATTCAACCCCACTCGACTTTTTTCTGGGGACGTGGGGTCACTTGAAAAACAAAATCTTTGCAACCGCACCAGAATCTCTTGAAGATTTACGAAGGAGAATTATTGAAGAATGCCGTCGAATAACGCCGGAAATGCTACGAAATGTGAGGTCTCGTTTTGAACAGAACTTGTACTATTGGTGGTAGACAGTTTGAACATTCAGTTCAATTATTGCGACAGTTGCTTTATCAGATATTGTTTTTATTGATTGAGTGAATAAAAAGTTATTTCCCACCTTCAAGTTCCTATATCTCGAAAACGAATCGATAGAATTAATTTATTTTTGTTGTTCGATATTAAGAAGGAAAATACCTTTCAAATGAGGTATCACTTGCCATATGTTGCCATTCAAAAATTTAGGGGTGGCGGTCACAGCTCCGAGGGATGGATTGTATTTCGGGGGAATTTCACGATGTCCCCTTCGATAATGTAGTTGACTTGTCAGAGCGTTTTTATATAATTCGGTTCTGCCGACCTACAGAGCCGCTGTTTCGTTTTCAATGGCCCACTCTGTATAATCTGCCTATAGTATTGTTCCAGTGATTCGCAATTTGGATTTGGTCGATGTCTCATGATTCCAGTGGTTCTGGGTTTGCTCAAAGTTACCCCCAGTTCATCTAGGCATTTTCCGATATTCATGAAAATTGCGTTGAAATGTTTTTCAACATCTTGACGGTTTTCTTTTAGAACTACCAGTGTACTCAAAACTGCATCATTGGCGGCACCTAAGTCCAAGTTTTTTTTCTGGAGCAACTTGCTGAGCGGCATTGTTACAGAAAAAACTTCAGACATACAAAAAAGACTTACAATGAAGGAACTATTTTTAGAGCAGAACATAGTTTTTGCCTTATTCGAAGAGTATCTTTCTTCCCAAGACGATATTATGTCAAGTGATTGATTTTTGGCAGAAATACTCGAAATTGCAGGATGAGTCATGTCGTTCCACCCATCGTGTCTCACAAAGGGAATGAAGTTGGCTCTGAAGAATATGTTTCAGGACATAATTTCTCTTGGAAGACGCGGTGAAAAATGATACAACATCCTTCATTACTCCCATAGCATTACAAACGGATTGCACAGAAGATGATTTAGAAAGGCTGAGATTCAATGCATGACTTAAACAGGGACAACGGACGGCCGAGATCAGCATTTTCAGAGCCTCTTGAACAGCACCATTCTGCTCAGAAGTCATGACGCTACAGCCATCCGGGCAAATCCCAACACAGCCCATGAATGGTAAATTGAGTTTCTTCACTTGGCTTACGACTATTTGTCCCAGAATTTTACCTATTAGAACAAGTTCCATTGTATCGGGGTCTAGTTCATATTTTTCGGTATGGCAGTCTATAAATCCTAGGAAGTCTTCCTTCACTTCACTTCCTTGAAGGTATCTGATTACTAGTGACATTTGAGAAACGTGAGATATATCTGTGGTCTCGTCAAACATTATACTGTAAAACTTCGCAGACTTGATTTTTGTCATTATGGTAGAAATAATTTCTTCACTGCAAAAATGTATTAAATGATTCTGGGTAGTTCTGCTGGTGTAAGTTGCCTTGGATGAAGTCGATCTCAAATGCTCTTCTAACACTCGGTCTCCAGCTTCAATTCGAAATCGCAGTAGTTCTCTGAAATTTTCCTCGTTAACTCGACTGGTGTTGAATGATTCTCCATCATCCCTATGTCCACGAAATGGAATATTTTGCCTCGCTAAGAAAATAACACTTCGAATTATTGGTACCAACCTTTTTCTATTTTCTCCTACTTTTATTTTCCTGCCTTCCGATAATACATTCCGTATATCAAAAGTTGGATTTTCATAACAATTGACGAAAGTATTTGAACGCAAGATTGCTTCTTTATGATATTTATTAGAATCGTGAATATCCAAGACACCATCTTAACCAAAAAGTTTGAAATTTTGTCACAGCCGTTTGAACCAGACCCTTAGACACTCTGTCTTATTCCTGCCACTACCTTGGGCAAATACAACACAGTATTTACAATATAGTCCTTTACGGACGAGTGAATACGATAACCATTCATGTTTTGCTAAATGATCATGATTCAAATAACGTTTCACGATTCGGTTATTTTTATTGTGTTCCGAAAACGGCAACACATGTTTACGAGGCGGATGCCAAGTATTTTTTATGAAATTGTATTTCTCATAGTCATTCATTGTTCGACCAACTGCTTTAGTATATCGAAAATATTTTCATTTTATATACTTTCCTCTGATAGAAAACGGTTTTCTCGAGAGGAAAATGATGGTTCTACCTCGCTTTGAATGCTTTTCTTTGGAGATGGTTTTTCAATATTTCCATTTTTTATATTCTCCTCAGATTTAAAACGGTTTTCTCGAGGTGACGGTCCTGCCTCGCTTTGAATATTTTGAGTTGGTTCAGTTGGTTGTTCAATTTTCTTAATTTGTACTGGCAAAAACTAAGAATCAATCTTCCTTTCATTTATCTGGAAAAGTAAACAGCTCAGTTCAATTCTCCAGATCAAATAGAAAGTTTCAATATGCTTTTTTTTTCACCATGACCAAAAAAACAAGCATAAAAATAACTTTTTTAGTTGGAACTTGTAAAATTTGGGAATATAGAAATTAAATGATTTTCGAGAATGTATTGAAGAATTTTCTGGGGCTCTAAATAGTTTTGTTCATCCGAGTAATTGAAATTTTGTACTTATACACTGTTTATCGGTTTTCCAAAATATGCAAAAATCAAACTCGTTAATAATGTCAGTGTTGCACTTTCCATTTTTTACGATAAATTCAATTTCACTTGTCACTATTTCTATTTCAATGAAAAAGATCTATAACTATAAACTGAATCTTAAACCTTACACTCACTGATTGAAGAACAAATGTGAAATGACAAATGACCCTTTCTTTCAAAAACAAGGGGAATATAATCATTTTTCATTTATGTGCGGTTTTCTACTAACTCCTTACCGCTCACGGCTTATATAGTATTTCTAATCCCAATTGGACCGACATAAAAAGTTTCGTGAAGGAATTCTCTTTGCAGTTGCCGCCTTGACATATGCGTCGGTATATTATTTTTCAGTGGTATTTATTCAGTTACTTATTCTTACAATCATAGCAATTGACCACCCCATGTGAAAGTAGACACATGTTATCTTAACTGAATTTTATTATTTGTTTCGAAAGGTCGCCAGAAAGCCATATTGATAAAATTATTTTCAATGGATAATTCCTAACCTCACCAACACACGGCACTGATTAAGGAATATTGTGAACTCGGGAAATCATGCGGCTTCAGATAACATGTGTCCAATCCAGCTAGCCAGGTTTTTATTTCTCAGTTCACAGTTCAGTTAATTCAGTTCAGTTTAAGTATCGTACAAATATTTTTACAATAAATTGTCAATGGCTTATGCCATAGATGATGGAAAGAGATAGCACCTAAGCATGTAAAATGCTTGTTTGTGACATGTCTCTCTCCCTGATAGAGGCTATAATGAATAGTACTAACTATGTTATAATACTGCCGAGAGTGTAGTGAGCGTTATGGTAATTCAATTGTAAGCGATTCTAGAAAACCCAAAGGAAAAAGCAACAATTTTTTTTTATTTTTTTTTTATTTTTCAGAAAATATTCAGAATGAGATTTTGATTTTGGCTTATAAAATATTTCATGCTTGACTTATATTTACTTTTCTTACTAATAATTCTTAGGTGAGGAGGTATCATATTGAAGAGCTTTGGCCCGAAAAAGAAGACATATCTTTGGGTGTGGTGTTTTTTATATAACGGTAGATTTAAACCTAAGTTTTCTGCAAATCTAGTATTTACTTTTTTTCCCCATCATATCTGTTCTTTCTATGGAATATCCACATCAAACATTGTAGTGAGTATAGACTTCTTACATTAAGAAGTTTAGTTTCTTTATATAGTTGTTCACTCGAGAATAATCTATGTTGTTTAAATATTATTTTTATAATAGTGTTTTGTACAGCCTGGAGGCTGCGCAACACATTGTCTAACATTCCCCCCCAAACAGTAATGCAGTACTGTATGACCGATTCTGCTAGTGAGTGGTATAAAATGCACATGTTTCTTCCATTCAAAATTTCTCTCAATGTGAAAAATTTGTAAGTTAATTTTCTTATCCTTTTCGTGACATATATGACGTGTTCATCCCACCTCATGTGTTGGTCAAGTATTACACCAAGATAGTTTATTTTTTTAACTTTTTCAATTGTTGGGCAAGTACAGGGTATTTCTGTTGAACATCTTGGAGAGTGTATTTTTAAAGCATTGTTTTGTGGTTGATCTCTTTTATCTAGTGTGAGGGAAATAAATTTGGTTTTCTTCACGTTCAGACTCAGAAGACTGTTGTTTAGCCATAAACTTATGTTATTCAATCCCGCCTCTGCATTATTATATGTTTGGTTCCAATTTTCGCCTGTAAATATAATTGCTGTATCATCCGCGAATGAAATAAGCTTATCAGAGAGATTTGCTTTTATCCGACTAATGCTGTATATATATATATATATATATATATATATATATATATATATATATATATATATATATATATATTAAGAAGAGTATCGGTCCCAAGACAGTTCCCTGTGGTACCCCAGTTGTGATTTCTAATGGCTTGCTCAGTTCATTGTCTACTTTTACCTTCTGCTTTCTGTTTGATGAATAATCTCGCAAAACATCAAGAGCAGATCCACGAATCCCATAATGATATAGTCTGTCTAGTAATATCTCGTGTGATACTGTGTCGAAGGCCTTGGCTAAATCGAGAAATACTGCTAGGCACTTTCTCGACCCATCCAAGGTCTCGACAATTTTGTTTGTAAGTTCAAGTATGGCATTCTCTGTATTTGAGTTTTTTTTTAATCCATGTTGGTTTTCCGAAATGACTTGATGCAAATCGAAGAAATCAACTAACCTTTTTTTTAAACTCTGCTCAAATACTTTTGCGATATTATTTATTACCGATATTGGTCTGTAATTACCTAGTTCTTCTCTGGCCCCTGCTTTATAAATGGGGGTGATTGTTGACTGTTTCCATTTATCTGGTAATATTCCTGTTTTAAAGGTTGAGTTTATTATATGTAATAATGGTGCTATGATGTTTATGTGGATTTTTTTAATTGTGGTTACCTCTATTCCGTCTGGTCCAGGGAAAGAGTAGTTTTTTAGCTTCCCAATTATTTCAATAATTTCATTTTTTGTGACAGGGTTTGAAAATATTGTGGGTCCAACGGAAATATCTTTTAGAAAATTTGGAGAGGGATCTATGGTGTTATCAATTTGGTTCGCCATTTTTTTCCTATACTTATGAAGTATTCATTGAATGCGTCTGCTTTAGAAGTTATCTGTTATTTTTTCGCCGCGTTCGTTCATGATGTTTATGTTTGAAATAGATTTTTTGCTATTATGATTATTTGAGATTTTATTAATCAATTGCCAGGTTTTTTTACAGTTGCCGTTGAATATTTCCAGTTTTTCTTTGTAATATTGATTTTTTGTCGATTTTATTAGTTTATTCAGTTTATTCCTGTATCTATTGTATACTGCCTTTGATTCTTCTGTGTAATTCGTTATTAATTTTGTTTTAGAGTATCCCGTTTTTTTATTGAATTAATTAGACCATCAGTTATCCATGGTTTGATTTTACGGTTTGAATTTCTATTTATATTATATTCTTTGGTGGATGCTGTTATATACTTATTCAGTTTGTTTATAAAAATGTCATGTGCTTTTTGTGTTTCGTTGCAGTTGGTAACATCGTCCCACCTTTCTTTTTCTAAAAATGAGTTCAATCTTTGGAAGTTATTTTTTTTAATTTTTTTACATCTTTGTGATAACCATGACCTTTTTTTTTCTTGTGATATTTTCAAAAAGGTGGTGTAATGGTCTGATAGATTTGTTTCAATTACTGCTGGAGTTATTTGGACATTTCGCAGGCTATTTTTTTTTCTAATAAAGATGTGGTCTATGATACAATGGACAGTTCAGTAATTCTAGTAGGTTCATTTATGTAAGAGATGAAGCCGTGTTCTGTTAGGGTGTTCATATATTTCTGTACGTTATTTGAGTGTTGGTCCAAAAGGTTAATATTAATATCACCAAGAAAGATTTCAAGTTTGTTCTTTTGTAGATCTGAGAAATAGTTTCCCAGCTCTTCGATATAAACTTGTGAGTCTATCGACGATGATGCCGTTATGCCAATTTTTTTCATTTTCAATTTCAATTGTTATATGCAATAGTTTTGTTTCAGTAAAATGATATACATTAGCTCTGGATGATATTGAATCCTTTATATATACCATAACACTATCATTTTGATTGTGTTTAGATGAATTATAGTAAAGTGTGTAATTTGCTAGTTCAAAGTCACTCACCTGTTCAACATGTCATGTTTCTGATAAAACAATTACGTCTATGTTATCTTTTTGTTCTTCAAGATAAATGAAGTTCGTCGAAGTGTTTTTTAGTACTTCGAATATTGAAGTGGATTATTCCTATTTTGCCTTCTTTTTCGTCATTTGCCCTATTCTCTATGAGAGTTTCAAGGTTTTTATAGGTTTTTGTTTTTATTTCCTCCTGGGTATCTAGTATATCAAGAAATTCTAACATATATAATTATTGTAATAAAAAAAGAAATAATAATAATGGTGATATTAATTTTAAAGGAAAATTAGATAAATACAAATACTAATACAAAGTAGTTTTACAGTAGGTACTCCTAATCTTTTTTATCTTTTTTTTTTATGAAATAGATTGAATTTCCGAAAATTTTCTTGAAATCTTCTCTGGATCGTATGATCATGATTTTGTTGTTGATGTTAACATAGATTTTTCCCGAATCGGTCCAGACGTCCTTCATGGATGTTTTCTCGATGGCCTTGGTCAACAGCTCAACCCTTAGGCTTGTGAGATCCTCACGGATAATAACGTTGGTTCCCTTTAGCATTTTCTTCTTTTTATAAATTTCTTGTTTTGTTTCATAGCTTTTCAATCTCACAAATATTCCTCTCGCTTTTGCTTCTTCTCGTTTTTTCCCTATTCTGTAGCAGAGTTCTATGTCACTATTTGATAGGTTCACTTCCATTTTTGTATTGAGGAGGTTGATTATATCTGATCTAATGTCTTCATTCGATTTTTCTTTATAGTTGAATATTCTCAGGTTTTTCTTTTTAGATTTTTGTTCCAGAAAATCAGTTTCCTTTCCATCATCTCCTTTTCATTCAGGATACTATCATTTTGTTACCCTTTCCTTTTTTTTTTTTTCCGCTAAATCTTTTTCCCATCGTTTTTGTCACTGCTTCGGATACACTATCGGCGACGGTTTTTATAAACACTTGATCTTTAAGGCATTTATTCATCGCAATGTTCACTGCATTTTTTATTTCTTCGGTAATTTATCTCGTTAACACCATGATTTTTTTATTTTTGACTTCACCAATTGATATAGCACCTTTTTGTTTTGTCGTATGCCGAAAAGAACGATTTGATTCAAACTATTTCACGTGTTTTGGTGGCTTATTAGGAGCACACAATTTCAACTACTCACTACCAAGCATTTATACTGAATAATATTACTCAAATATATTCGATAGCGCCTTTACTAATAATCTGGGCAACTAGATACACACGCCAGAACTTTTTTATGAGTACCAGGAACGCTTTGAAAGTAAAAACACTGGTGGTATATAAATTTACCATTTGCCGGGCAGTGCATATGAACACTCCTCGTAGTGCTCTTATTTTTATTGCCGTTCCAATTGTGATTAGAATAACTATACCACTAAGATGCCTTTTACTAAGAGCACAGTCCCCAAAAACAATTATTTTCCTCTATCGTTTTATCGTTATCTGTTTTGCCGCACTTTGATTTAGCCGCCCGTGTTTTTTTGCATACATTCGTACTGCATAGAAGAATATTTCTGTTTCATAGTTGTATTGGATGATGAACGACTCCTATGAAATTTAAAAACGAATAGATTTGGGAAGTTTGAGTGTTTGAGAAAACATTCAATACAACGAATAATTTTGGTTTGTATAACGTATGTTTTCTTCTTGTTGAAAACCAATCAAAGGTTTAGCTGCATATCCAGACTCTGGTTGTTGAACCAATATCAACTATTCATAACTCTAGGGGAAAGGCATATTTGTTTAGGTCAAATCTTGCAAGCTGAACTAGAAGCACTTTTAGTCGTCCGATTAACTTGAAATTTGTCAGTTGTTTATAATTCCGGTGACAATGCATTGTGAAATTTTTGTTAAAGGAAAAAAACAAAATGGCGGTTTTAATATGGCGGACGAGATTTGTAATTCTATTGAAAGTTGATTTGTAGGGGTTTTCGGGGTCGGAGATGATTACATTGTCAAAATTCAGGAATTCAAATAGCGGCTCTAATATGTATGTATGTATGTATGTTTATTGACATATATGGTACAGTTACAAGTTAAAATTTAAAACATTTCAATAAACACATATAAACCACAGAAACTATCTTGGCGACAGTTTGTACGTGGTGAGGTAATTAAAGATAAATAATTAAAATGTATAAAATAAATTTGGTACTTAAACCTAAACTTATCTGACGAATATCCATCAAAAAATTCGGTAGATGTTCAACATGTAACAAAAAATAAAAAAGTGATATCACATCTAAACTTATTTAACGAATATCCATCGAAAAAATTCAGTAGATGATATAATGATTCAACATGTAACAAAAAATAAAAAAGAGATTTCACATATCAATAAAAATCATCATTGTATAACTATGGCATCACTTGATTTGTTGAAAATATAAACAGGATGATCATAAAAAATAACTTCATTTTAATCGTGGATTTTTCAATTCACAGAAAAATCTTTCTATCATTATTCAATTGAGAATGTTGCCCTTTTCAATATGGCATCACAATCGAAACACGTAATCAGTTAATTTTCAATCAAGGATTGTCAATTAATTCATGTACCTCTCTTCTTGGCCTACTCATTATATAACTTTTTACTTCAGTCTTAAATCTTTTGACTGTATTTTCCTTTTTGGTATTATCTGGCAAGGTGTTGTATAATTTAGTCCCTAAGTACAAATAACTTCTCTGTCCGATGTATTTGTTCATAATGGGTGTAACATACTTTGTTTATTTCTAGTTTCATAGACATGTGTACGACTGTGTAATGCACCTCTGTTTAAGTATTGTCTTATATTGACGTGCAAATAATATATCTGTCGGATATCTAATACTTTCGCTTCGGCAAAAAGTTGATCAGTAGGATACCTATGGTGTTTGTTCAATAGTAATTTCAAAAATGTATTTTGGGAAACCTGTATTGCATTATAGTGTGCTCTTGAAACACCTCCCCAACCTATGATTCCATAACTCAAATGTGATTCCACCAAACTCGGATAAACTATTATTCTTTCGTTTTTATTCAAGAATTCAACATTTTTTTTATATCTATATAAAATACACCTTAATTTTTTTGATAGGTAGTCCACATGAGTTTTCCATCTGAAAGTACGATCCAACATTATTCCCAAATATTGAATTTCGTTTGCTGGTTTTATTGTGAAAGAATTTTGTATGGTTATATCATAGTTTGGAAGAGCTGTCTCAAGGCCACTGAAAGGTAAGTAAACTGTTTTTTTGAAATTCACCGATAATAATCTGTAGTCCAGCCAGGTTTTAATTTGGGCAAAATCCCTTTCAATTTTAATTTTCAAATTGTACCAGTTTGTGTCCTTATAGATAACTACAGTATCATCGGCAAAGCTGATGATTTGACCCTCTTTCTCCAATAAAAATATGTTCTTCATATAAATAGTGTATAACAAAGGACCCATTACCGTTCCTTGAGCCACACCACCTGATATTTCCTTTGATTCGCTAATTTTATCATTCATTTTGACCTGTTGTTTTCGGTTTTTCAAATAACTTTCAAAAAAACTATGTGCTGGACCTCTTATTCCCATGTCCCCTAAGGTTTCCAGTAGAATGGAATGGTGGACGGTGTCGAAAGCCTTTGCCAAGTCAAGAAATATACCGATTACTGGTTCACCTTCATCTATGCATCCGTAAATAGTGTTCGCTAATAAATGTATTGCATCTTGAGTTGACTTGTGGTTTCTAAATCCGAATTGAGAGTTTGGAAGTAAATGATGTTTTTCCAGGAATGTGTTTACTCTAGCTTTCACAATTTTTCTAGTACTTTAGCCAGGCTTGTTATCAGTGAAATTGGTCTGTGATTTGCCACATCTCCAGCTTTGAATGCTATTGGAAATTGCCCTGTCTCGAGTGAATTGTTGATTATTGCAGTTAGGGAAAGGCTTATAAATTACTATAATTTTGAGTGTTTCAGCACTGATCTTATCGTACCCAGAGGTTTTTTTGTGTTTCAGGTCGTATTTAATAATTCTTTTCACCTCACTTTCAGTTGCTGGATTCAAAAATAACGAGTGGCAACTCACAGTCCTCTTTTCTTTATAGTTATGAGGTCGATTGATTTTACTGGCTAAATTTTCACCAACATCGATAAAATATTTATTGAATATATTTGCCTTTTGCTCTTCGTCGCTGATCATTGTATTTGATACTTTGAATCTTCTCCCTTTCGCTTTTGGAAACAACCTCATTGACTAGTTTCCATAATTTTATTGACGAATTTTTTTCTTTTTCCACCTTTTTGTTGTAATAATTTCTTTTCGCTTTCTTCATCAATTTTTCTGTTGCACTTTTACAATTCAAATATTCCATTTTTTTCAGATTATTGTTAGGATTATTTTTGAATTCAACATACAAATTATTTTTTCTGTTAACAGAATTCACCAGCGAGGGAGTAATCCATGCTTTTCGTTTTTTTTCATTATGTTTTATCCTTGTGTAAATAGTAGATTGTTGTATTGCTTTCTGTAAAAAAAGTGGAGACTATCACGATGACATGAACAACAAAAATTTTATGAGGTGGATAGAAACACAACTAATTCCAAATATTCCCGCGAACAGTGTGCTGGTGGTGGATAACGCTACTTACCACAATACTTTGCTAGAAAAATGTTCAACATACTCTCCAAGGAAGGACGATATGCTAGACTGGCTGAAAGATAAAAATATAGAGCATCAGGCTGCTTTGACAAAAGCACAATTGCACGAAATTATAAAAAAGCACAAACCTTGTTTTAAGGAATATATATTCGATGAAAAAATGTCATCACACGGCCATTTGGTATTGAGATTACCACCCTATCACCCAGAACTAAATCCGATAGAGAAAATTTGAGCTTTGATGCAAAATTGGGTGGGGACTCGTAATGTAACTTTTAAATTGGATGATTTAGAAAAGCTTGCCAGACAAAATTTTTCAAATATCACTGTTGAGGAATGGATAAAGCTATGCGAACATGTGAAAAATATGAGATGGAATTAATGGAGAAAGAACATATGTTGGACTCTGCTCACGATCGTTTCATCATCACAGTAAATGCGGGTGGTTCTGATGAGTCCGACAATAGTGATTGTGATATAAATTCTTTTGACTCAGTTAGTGCCTTTAACAGTTCGTTTACCGAAGGTCTGGACCCAAAAACCAAATTGAATTTGCGGAAAACTCTATAATAACCAAGCAAAATCCCTCCTGCGATTCTCTTAAAAGCTTTTATTGTTCTTTTGCGGAAAATCTAGAAGAATGTGAAAATTAACAGTCATGAGAATGT
This sequence comes from Gonioctena quinquepunctata, assembly GCA_018342105.1. Lineage (NCBI taxonomy): Eukaryota > Metazoa > Arthropoda > Insecta > Coleoptera > Chrysomelidae > Gonioctena > Gonioctena quinquepunctata. The sequence goes on from JAFIRS010001569.1 coordinate 106,449, forward strand.
AGAATAACATAATATGACTTTCTATCAACTTCGCGAGGTTTTGTTGCTGCCGAAATAGCTTCCACTAACTTTACTAAAACCAACAAATCATCGAACGTCGAAGGCAAACTTGTTTCAGAAGAAGTTACTGCGTCCACCACAACATCAATAAATGCAGGTTCACTTCCTACAGAACAAACTGTTCCATCTACTTCTGCACACCAATCAGTTTCACCTAATTTACTAGCCAATGTAATGTCTCCCGAAGGCTGCTCTGTATGCCATTAGAAATAGTGGAAGGTGCCTGTCCCAGTCCTTTTCCACTACCTTGGAGATGCTCTTCCATAGTCCGGTTGAATCTTTCAACCATGCCATCCGATAGGGATGGAGCTCAATAGTTTTGTTCTTGCTGATACCCAACAGCTCTTTCTTGAATAACTTCGATTCGAAATTCCTTCCTTTTTTATAATTGGTGAAGGTAGAGTTTATAACCTTTCTTTTCTGTATGTAATATTTCGAAATCGTTAACAAAACAATGTTTTTCAGTCAAGAGGTGAGTAGCAAAAGTTGAATTTGTTTTTAACCGACGAAAAAAAAAAGGAGGTTCTCTAGTCGACGCGCTTATTTTTTTATATATGTCCACGCATAACTTTTCACAGAGTGGTTCGATTTCGATTATTATTTTTTCATTAGATAGGGTTCATCTCGAAATTGGTCCCGTTTCAATTCGAAAATAAATGTCACCCTTAAGGGTTGAAAAATAGGAAATATTTATTGTTCACCCTTTGAATTTTTACCAGTTAACCGATTCTACCACTCAATAACTTTGTACTGGGTTATCCGATTCAGATGATTCTTCCTTTATTGGATAGGGCATACTTCAGAGTTGGTCATATGTGAATTTGAGAAGGAATAATTCCACCCCAAAGGGTAGAAAAATAGGGATTGATTGATTTTTCATCTGTGAACCGATTATGTTGAAACTTGGCACACATATGTAGTTCTGATACTAAAACATAATGGATACCAGGAGTCAGTTGAGAAGGTAGTTATTAGTGGATTTTAGCACACAAATTTTAAAAATAAAACTTTTTAACAAAAAATGAATCCGACGAAAAAAGAAACTGAAAAACAAAATATAAAATAAACCTTCTTAGTTTTAATAATAACTGAGCTCCTAAACTAATGTGAGTAACTAATTTTGAGTCGACGCCAAACAAACAATCAACGAAAATCATTAAGATTCTCAAATAAAATTATCAAACGCCGCCGTGCATCCCGCTACCATCATTTTACGCTTTACCTAATTAATTTGCTAGTTTGTTTGGATCCGACTCAAAATTAGTTACTCACATCAGTTTAGGAGCTCAGTTATTATTAAAACTAAGAAGGTTTATTTTATCTTTTGCTTTTCAGTTTTCCATTGACGAAACAGTTCCTATGTTCTGATAATCGTATTTTGAATGTTCTGCCTGTTTGGCCTATGTAAAAACTTGCACAAGAGCCACAAGTTAATTTATATACCCCAGATTTATCATATTTCTCAGTTTTATCTTTATTGTTCTTAATAAATTTACTTAAATTATTATCTGTTTCATATATGTGATATTGATGCTATTTTTATGCAAAAAAGTAGAATTTTTTTCGGTAGGATGTCCTAAATATGTAATCACTTTGAAATTTTGTTTTTCGTTCAGAGTAGGAAAGTTATTACATATTTAGGCCATCCTACCGAAAAAATTTATACTTTTTTGTGAAAAAATAACATTAATATCGCATATAAAACAGATAATGATTTCATTAGAATTATTAAGAACAATAAAGATAAAACTGAGACATCTGATGAATCTGGAATATATAAATATATAAATTAACTTGTGGCTCTTGTGCAAGTTTTTACATAGGCCAAACAGGCAGCACATTCAAAAAACGATTATGAGAACATAGGAACTGTTTCATCAATGGAAAAACAAATTCAACTTTCGCTACTCACCTCTTGACATTGTTTTGGTAACGATTTGGAAATATTACATGCAGAAAAGAAAGGTTATAAACTTGACCTTCTAGAAAGTCTGGAAATTAATAAATGCAAGAAGTCGCAATTTTTGCTTGATGACCAGATTAACCTAAATAATTATCCTTTGTTGAATTTGTTTTACTGGAGATTAAACAGGTAATGCATATGATCTCCTTTCTATTTGGTCTCATTCCCTAATGGATAATCCTTAATATCATCAATATCCTCAATTAGATTCGTATACCTGCTCTTACCTGCCTTGACTATTTAATATGATACATCGTGATTATATAGTTAGTATTATCTCCACCTAAAGAAGCTAATGTATAGCGAAACACGTGTCGTGGTTTTGTAAACCCAGTTTAGAAAAAAAACATTTAGTGGAGTGAGTGTCTTTTGTTTACTTTAATATGGATTTTCATCAAGTATCGGCCACATCAATTAAAAATTCGAAGCATAATATATGTTTATCAGTACGAATTGACATACAGTGATATACTAGGTACACTGTATCATCCAAAATTTACTACAAAAATTAGAAAACAATTCAAAATATTTTATTCGATGCACAAAAAAATATAGAATAACTGCTAGAATCGCGAATAACAAATGAAAGGCTCACTTATTTTAAGGTTGCGTCGAGTTTTTTTTTTTTAATTTTCTACTTCTGTGCGCGTGTATTTAGGTGAGTTTGTTTCCTGGCCATAAATTTGTTCGTCAACTTTGAACCAATATCTTGCATTCTTGATTTTTTTATGAAACCGAAATCTCCAAACCGAAAAATTCCTCAAACTGGTCTGACCACAAATCACCAAAATTTGTCTCTCATCCTGGAATCTCAGTTATATTTTCCAACATAAAATCATATTCTCTAAGCCCTGAAACCCCAGAAACCAATTTTAAGTGGATTCAAATCATAAATAAAATAATCGTCCACCACATTGGAGCCGAAATCTTTAATTAATAATAAAATTCGGAACAAACCCAAAATCTCCAATTACAAAATAATAGATACCACGTTTTTATATATTCCAACCATAAAACTGGTCCGCCATCATGAAGCTAAATTTTTTTATATCAATCATCCAGTTAAGATTGGTCGGATTGTTACTCCATTGGTACTCCGATTCTGAAGAATATGTTGTCCACCTTGCTATTGTGGATGCGTCCTGGTCTGGAATGGCATAGGCTGTTGAAATAGTCCATGGCAAGAAGAACATTGTTGTTACCATCATCGGTCACAGGAAAAAAATTTCTTCAATTCACCTTTTGGGACCTTTCATCTCTCTTCACTCTGGACATCTTCTGCACTAGCTCTCTACATCGTCTCGACATTGAACTCAGTAGGACCTCTGCATGCGCCAGGCATGAGGCAATCAAAGCTCCACATAAAGGAGCCAAGGAAAAAAATGTCTAAAGAGATCCTGTCACTTAACAGACGGGACATCAAGACTGTGACTGGGCTCCTAACGGGACATAATCACCTGAACAGGCACATGGAGCTCATCGGGATCACAGATGATCCCCTATGCAGATGGTGCCTGGAAGATGACGAGACATCGTCGCACATCCTCACTGAGTGCCCAGCCTTGGTGCACCAGAGGGAGATCAACCTTGGGAGCATAATTCTGAACCCAGAGGACGTCAAGGAGATTCAGCTGAGGAAGTTGCTGAATTTTGTCAAAGAAATCGGCTTGCCCAGCTGATTTTCTCAGAACAAGTGGGCGCACAATGGGCCCAAATAGAGAGGCCTACGTGTACGGGGTTCTTTGGAACCAGCCCACCTTGTGCGAAGAAGAAGAAGAAGAAGAAGGACCTCTGCATGATCTTGTCCAAAGTCTTATTGACTAGCAGAGGCCCTCATGAATTTCCTTCAAAATTTCACCTATATTTTTCCTTGATAAATTGACAATCTTCCACCAACTGACTCTGATGCTCATGTAGTCCATTTTCCACAACCAGGGAATTTCACATTGCCTTGAAAATGTAATCAGTATTCAAAATATCTCTTCAGGAGGGTCGATCAGTTCCGTTATATCTCCAATATTTGGATCGGTTTTTTGTTCCTGTCTCATGTGTGCAGTGGTCCTTTGTCTTCAGTTAACAATCTCGTTCGTCTGATATCCTTTATGGCATTCAATACGTCCTAGCGATGTTTGATTTTGAAATAGTGCCGGTTTAGCTTTTCTATCCATCTAGCTTCTGGATTACATATGATGGCAATGAAAACATACTTGTTGCCATATACTATTTCAGTGGATGAGATGATGCACATTCTATTTTTAACCGACGAAACCAAAAAGGAGGAGGTTCTCTGGTCGACACGTATATTTTTTTTTTATGTATGATCACGCATAACTTTTCACAGAGCAGTTCGATTCCGATGATTCTTTTTTCATTGGATAGGGTGTACTTCGAAGTTGGTCTCATGTTCATTTCAACAAAGAAATTCATCCCTAAGGGTAGCAAAATGGAGGATATTGATCGTTCACCCTCTGAATTTTGGTCCGTTAACCGATTCTATCAGACCTATTGTAGTAGGTTTTCCGATTTGGATTATTCTTTTTTTATTAGATAGGGTTTACCTCATAGTTGATCATATTTCAATTTGGAATAACATAATCCACCCCTATGGGTATGAAAATAGGGGATGATTGATTTTTCACTTGTGAACATTGGCACACATATGTAGTTGACATTGACAGATCCACCTACATCCGTCACAATAATTACATTGTATGAAAGGATAGAATTATATACAAAGTGATGAAATCAACCAACCAGAACTTTCAAAAAATAATTTATATTATATAACAATAAATAGTTAAAGTAGATAATCATGTTGAAAGGGGAAACATTCTCAATTGAATATTGATAGAAAGATTTTTCTGTGAATTGAAAAATCCACGATTTAAATTAAGTTATTTTTAGTGAATGTCTAACAGAAAACAACTACTTCCCTTTTCAACATGAATACCCCACAAGAGGTTATCTTGACGATGGAAGATAGTGACTAAAGTTCATCTTTCAGTCGCAGATGATTCCACATCTGATTTTAAGAACATCCTGTTTATATTTTCAACAAATCTAGATAATCATATTATTCAACAGTTAATAGTTGAAGTAAGCTAGGTAAGAAAGTATTTTCGAAGTTATCAAAAATTAAGTAGGTAGTAATTAGTAGATTTCAGCCACAAAAAATTGAAAAATAAAAACTTTTTAACAAAAAATTAAACCGACGAAAAAATCAACTGAAAAACAAAAAATAAAATAAACCTCCTTAGTCTTAATGATAATTGAGCTCCTAAACTAATGTGAGTAACTAATTTTGAGTCGGCGCCAAACAAACTAGCAATTGAATTAGGTGAAGCGTAAAATGATGGCAGCGAGATGCACGGCTGCGTTTTGATGACTTATTTCATAGATAATGATCTTCGATAATTGTTTGTTTGGCGCCGACTCAAAATTAGTTACTCGCATTAGTTTAGGAGGTCAATTATCATTAAGACTAAGAAGGTTTATTTTATTTTCTGCTTTGCAGTTCATTTTTTCATCGGTTTAATTTTTTGTTAAAAAGTTCTTGACCTAGAGGCATACATAATAGGAAGATCATTAGTCCACATATTCTCAATATTCGGAGTCTTGATGTAGCTGTATTCCGATAGAAGAAAGAATTTTGAGTGGAATAAATTACTCCGAAAGTTGGTGAGCTGATGTGGATGATCAAGACTTGAACCACTTCGTTTCAACCCCAGCAGGTAATAATAATAATATAATAATAAATGTGTATTTGCCAAAAATGAAATATAGTGCATTTACATGAAGTTCAGTATATGAGTAAATAAACAGAGGCTTCACTGAAGTAAACATTTCTAGTAATTATTACTTGTCTGTGATATAGCCAATCTACAACGAAAAGTAAAAAAAAAATCTAAAATTTACATATTCAAACATATTTATATGTTCGTTCACACGAACCTATATTAACTATGACTAAAATTAGTACAAGAAATTTGTTTCATTTCACAATGGGAAAAATGTTCCAAGTCTGATTTCAATAATAGGTGAATCAATATATTCATATTCTGGCTTTTCTAAAATATCACAGTCGGGTAAGGTCATATTCAGATGTTTCGAAATGGTAAGTATCATAAAATAGTTATTATCACAGTAAGTATCTTCATGGTAAGTAGCAATAAATGATTTCATTGCAATTTATTAATGGTTTCCAGAATTCTATCTATTACATTATTTTGTTAATCATATTTTTAAAATAGTTTGTTATTATAAGTACTGATCTATTTTATAGTTTGGGTTTTGAACATATTGTAAGTAGGAATAATTTTGATTTTGTCTTTGTCCCACTAGTGTCAAACATTTTGGAGCTATAAACTATGCTCTCGTCTCCTTGTGTTTCACTTTGATTACGTTTTTGTGTATTTTTAGTAAATTTTTTCACAATATAGTTGCCTTATATCAAATATTCCACTTTCTTTGTACCGTTTATCGTTTGAGTAAGTTCTTTCTTTACCTAAAATTTTTTTGTGCAACATTCAAGCAATTCAAATGTGCATCATTGACCCCTTTCCAACATATTATCCCGTATGAAAATTGGGACTGTATTATACCGTAGTAGACTGCTTTCAAGTGGGTAACATCTAGGTTTTCTTTCAATAACTTGATAGAAATCCTCTCATTTTGTTAGTTAAATATGATATATGTCGGTCAATTATTATACCCAAGTATTTTATGAAAGTGGCTTCAGGAATGGATGTATTTTGATCTATGTTTAACGGTTCCATATTCGGTAGGTGTTTGACGTAGGAAGTGAATAGTAAATATTTCGTCTTTCCTACATTCAATGTGAGTTTATTATATTGGAACCATCTGATGATATTGGTGAAGTCTTTTTCTGCTATTCTTTTGAGTTGTTGCCATAAATGATGACTGTAAACGACTGCTGTGTCATCAGCAAAACTCAATATTTTTCCTTCAAATTGAATTTTTAACAGGCTATTTATATATATGGTGAACAGTAGGGGGCCCAAGACCGTGCCTTGAGGAACGCCGTAGGTTATTGTTCTAGGGTTACTTACTACACCATCAATATCAACCACTTGTCGTTCAGATGAATATGATTTCAGTACATCGTATGCTTTACCACACAAACCAATATTCTCTAATTTGTCAAAAAGTCTTGTATGGCAAACGGTATCGAAAGCTTTGGAAAGGTCGACAAATATGCAAAGTGATAGTTTAGATATGTCTGAGGCTTTGTAAATATGAGATGTTAATTGGGATATTGCGTCCTCTGTCGACCTTCCTCCTCTGAATCCATATCGTTTTTCTGACAAAATGTTGTTTTTTCATGAAGTGTGTTACTCTTTTTTTAATGATTTTTACAATATCTTTGCCGAATTAGAGATTAGAGATATGGGCCGAAAATTCGAAATTTTCAATTCGCTCCCACTTTTGAAAAGCGGTTTGATTTCGCCTGTTTTCAATGCGTGTGGGAAGACTCCGTTTTCTGAACAACTATTGAAAATATGTATTAGGGTAGGTGATATTAGGTCTGCTATATTTTTCAACATTTCTGCCATGAAATTGTCGTGCCAGGGCTCTTCTTTGATTTGAGTTGTTTAATTTCTTGTAAAAAATATTTTCATTCTTTTTTGTTGTTTCGGCTCCGAATGATCTGGGGGTTTCGATTTTGTTGGCAAACGTTTGTCCTATCTCACTATAATATTTATTAAATTAATCAGAGATTTCTCGTTTATTCGTAATGATATTATTTTGCAATTTCACTTCGGTTATTTATGTTTTAGGATCATCAATACTTTTCCTGAGCTCTTTTGATTTATTTTCGCTTTTTTTCATTTCATTTTGGTAATAGAGTTTTTTAGCCCTTTCTGTGAGTTTACTCAATTTCCTTTTATAATTATTGTACGTTTCCTTGAGATATTCATTTCGAGGGTCTTTAACTAACAGATAAAGATAGATAATAGATAAAGACTCATCATGATTCGAAAGCTAATTCGGGAAAAACCAAAAACAGCTGTCAAGTTTGGCTGTATAGTCCGAGAAAGAAGAAAGTAGCATTCGAGGTGAAAAAAAAAAGGATTATCGTGATGGGATTTACAGAGTAGTCATCAAAATGCACGACAAAGAATATCACAATGGAGGTAACATTGTGATGTCACTCTTGTTACGTCGCTACGATAACAGTAGATTGCACGTCACAGTAGATGTTACGATGTGGTTATTGCGATGTCCAAAATATTGTAATGACTAACAACGAATTACTTAATTTAATCACAGTAAATATGTTTAATGTTGAGTAGGCTGCTGGATCCATATTCCCATTAAGGAATAATGAAACTCTATTTACGTGTTCAGATTTTTCAGTACGAGGGAATGATTTGCAATTGATTTTTCTGAAAACAAATGATTGAAAATTTGTATTTGAATGAATGATTATGTAACAGATAATTTGTGTGTTTGTAAAAGGACATTTTAATAGAAGAGTTCCGCGCAAGTTGCCAACTTCAAAAAAATCTTCAAAAACTTCTTCCTCTCCAATTGTGATCATTTCATCAGGATTGTTTAGAGAATCATAAACTGAATATGCTGAATCATTTATTTTTAGTCCCAAAGTGTTTATAGTTTTGTGTATAAAAAAGTTATATTAATACGGAATTTTATGTCTATATCTGTACCAATCTGATTCGTGCTTGCGTTCATTATCTGTCATCATTTAAACCATAACGCAGAAGAACCCCCAGTTCTTTATCTTGTTGCTTGACTTTCGTTGTTATCAGTTTTCATTGTGTTGCGTAATCTCTTATTCAATCTTTTTTTCACAAAATGGGAGCGTTTTTATATCCACCAACTTGGTGTCGTGGAATTGTGGTGTCTCCACCAAGTCGTTTTTATATTATTCTATCGTTTTTATATCCACCAAATTTGTCCACCACATCTTGATTTTTCTACCGGCTTGAAGTGTTGATGATTATGGGGGATATGATTATTTGTAAGATTATCCCATTATGATCGAATGCTCGAATGCTCAGTATTTACTTCATGTCAATAAATATTTTTGAAATACGGCTCATTTAGTAGATTCCATTGATATTTTTTATGTAAATCTGGAAGTTGAGGGTGAGACGATAACTGTGCAATTAACTGCCAAAGAAATAGAAGAAATTTCCACTGGGGGTAGTTATTTTTTAACACGCTTTTATTAGCTTCACTTGTAACAAACAAACAATGTAATCAAAACTTGGAAGTCAATTTTAACCTACTTCTAATTGTCGTCTCGAAACGAAACCTGGTATGTATATCTAGTTTGGAAGACAATACTATAATTTGGTATCTTGGAGCTGATCTGATGGAGCCAGGAGGTAAATAGTGGAACTCAGTGGCTACTAATAAAATATGGTGAATGCACTCAGCATAATTTACAATTCAAAGATATGGCGAATGCACTGGTTCTCAGCATATTCGCCAAAATTTAGTTATTAATAACTTCCATCTCATGTGGATGAATCAATAGAAGAATTTTTCTCCCGTAGTCTTTTTTAGTCTTCTGTAGCAATATGGACTAAAAAGTTCAAAATAAAATAAATAGTTTGAAAAAACTACAAAAACATGCATATATGGCAATAAGGACTAGAAAATAGAAAATAATAAGAATGAAGCCATTGACCAAAAAATTTTCATTTATTTAAAAAAGCGTGGGGTCCTCTTCACTCACTTTTCATTATAATATTAAGATAACTAATATCAAGCACCTCACGCATTTTTACATTAGATGAAAAATTTTGGTCAATGATTTTATTCTTATTATTTTCAACTTTTCAGTCTTTATTGCCATATATGGGTATTTTTTCAGTTTTTTCAAACTATAACTTTTTTTTTACAATTTTTTCTCCCACAGGTATCCTCCAAATCGCGATATCTAGTAATTACTTCGGAATAATTACCAATTTTTTTATGGTTTTGGGGGCTTTTGTGAACATTCAAGATCATTGATTCATTGTCTGATGAACTGGATTAATCTGAAGATGATGATGCAATGCATCTGCATCGTTTTGCTAGCGAAAGACTACAGAACATTTCAATAATGGAAAACAAAAGTCACAGTATATTATTTAATCTTAGATGTTGTAATACATCAACATAACCTCTAATGTGGTGGTTGGAATTACAGTTCCACCAAATCGTTTTTATAAAACTGGTTGAAATAAGGTGGATTTCATGAAAATGACGTCGTTCTCGTCCCAACCACACCAATTTGTTGGATAAAAAAACATGGCCAATATGTTTTGCGCTACCAACTGTTCACATTTTTAGACACAAAATCTCTATGAATGATACATTAGATATAAGAAATATATAAGCGTTTCATGACCAAAAGTAATTGAATTGGTATATAAAATTGGTGATTTTCCATAGAAACAAAGTCAAACAATTGCCATTGGAGAGGCAGAACTTTTGAAGGATTTTTTTAAGTTGGCAACTCAGCGGCACTCCTCTATTCATGTCACGTGGGTATGTTTCTGCGACATCACTAAAACACTTCGGCTGTTACGTTGAAAAATGTGTCTCTGTGACATCGCATGAGTGGGACAAAATTATATCGCTGTGACTCAAAATGACATATCTAATCTCAATATTTTGACAGTTAATTATTCAGATAAGTCTATTTTAATTTTAGTTTTCTACTTTTTTTAACAAAATAGCTATTTGTGTATTAAGAGCGCAGAGTAATACTTTGCAGCTTGAGAAAAAAGTTTGAGAGCGGCAAAGTTTTTGCGCTCGAATTACACACAAGATTTTTTCTACAATCGCAGATTTTACAAAAATATTTGGTAAAAATTCATGATTATTGATAACCTCAAATTTGACAGTTCAGATTTTAAAACGTGCGAGCATTACTTTGCGCTACACATGTGTATTATTGTAAAAAAACAATAAAAAATTACTTTAGTACCTATTTAAATAGTTGTCATTGTGTCACTTTATGATTTAAATCTATGTGTAACAATATCTAAATGTATTTGGAATTCTTCTAATACTTCTTCCCTCTTTAGTGGTGAAAAACCAGGCGAATTATTACTCGGTATTGAATGTCCGTGTTTGATAACATATATGTAATATTTTGAAGCGATTTTATTCATTCTTCTTCTGGGAATATTATTATATTTGGTCGACATTTGTAGTAGACTACTCTGAATGTTGTTGAACAAATCATTTTTCGACAGATGTTGGTGGCAGTTTTCAATTAGCGCAGTTAAGTATATTGAACTGAAATGTGTAGAAAATTTCATCACCTTGGTTTTCTCTGAAATTTTTTTCTTTTTTTATGTTCTGGTTCCCACGAAAAGGGATGCCTGTAATGTTCAGAGAACATCGTGGGAACCAAGGGAAAGAAGGTAGGAGTTGGTGTTCTTCTTAAATTTCTGGAGGTTGTATGCCTCGGGGAACACCTCCCTAGGCAATGAGTTCCAAAGCCTCGCTGTTCGTTGGATGAATGAGTCTTTGGAAAGTGATGTTCTGCAGGTCTCCAAAGTGACCACGAAGGGGTGTGATGACTGAACTTGACGGGTTAGTCTCGAAGAGACTGCCAAAGCAGGAACGATTGTTGATATTTCGGAAGAGCATCGCCCATGAAAATATCTATAAAATAGAGACAAATCGCCAACTTTTCTACGGTGTTCCAGACAAGTGAGCGAGTTTGTAAGCGAGGCATCACCGACGAGACGAATTGCCCTTTTTTGGACAGAATCCGATAGCCTCAGGATATGTTTAGGTGCCGCGCTCCAAATATGGGAACAGTATTCCAGGACAGGTCGGATCTGTGCCTAATAGATCATAAGCAGCTGAGTGGGGGTGAAATAGCTCTTGGCACGAAACAAAAAACCAAGTTTTTGGGATGCACTTTTGGCAATGGACCTCACGTGATTTTCCCAGGAAAGGTTATTGCTGATAGTAATACCAAGCATCGATATGGATGACTTCAGTGGTATGGTTACTCCTGACAAAGTTATGTTAGGCACAGTGAGATCGGCTTTTTTAGAGAAAAGACATGCTTGTGTTTTGTTTGCATTGAATTCTACCAAGTTATTAGATCCCCACTCGAGAATTGTTGCTAAGTCCATATTTATATTATTAACATTTCTTCCTCGTTCATTTCTGGTTTCACGGGCTGATATAGGGGCCCTGGAAGAGAAAGCGGTATGGAGGGTACTATCATCGGCAAAGCTGTGTACTGGACATTAAGTTGCTTTCAACAGGTCGTTGATGTGAAGTAGAAATAGTGTTGGTGCGAGAATAGATCCTTGCGGAACACCAGCATTTATGAGTAGAGTGTCAGATGAAACTCCATCGACCACTACATGGAGAGACCTGTTTGAGAGAAAACTAGCAAGCAGAGAACACAGCTGAGGGGGCAAGCCATAAGACGGAAGCTTGGCGAGGAGTCCCTGGTGCCAAACTCGATCGAACGCCTTGGAGATATCTAATGCCACAGCTAAAGTTTCTCCATACTTTTCAATGGATAGCTGCCATATATGTGAGACGTAAGCGAGCAGGTCACCAGTTGATCTCTGATGGCGGAAGCCATATTGCCTATCGTTGACAATTCCTGAGTCTTCCAGATATTTCATGAACTCGATGTTGATGGCTTTTTCCATGACCTTTGAAATAATAGATAGCAGTGCGATAGGTCTGTAGTTGCTAGGTAGGGCCTTTTTGCCTTTTTTAGGGACTGGCTGTACTCTTGCAATTTTCCAATTGGACGGAAATACCCCCAAATTGTAAGAGTGGTTGAACAACTTGCAAAGAACAGGTGTTAGTTCGGGGCACATTTCTGAGAACAATCGGGGGGATTCCGTCAGATCCACAGGCTTTGTTGGTGTTGAGACCCAGCAAAATCTTTCTGTTAGTACGTTGGCGAAAGGTGATCTCGGGCATGTGACTGTCAATAGGTGTAATGTTCGGGGGTTGTTTTCCCGATGAATCCAGAGTGGAATTTCCAGCAAATAGGTGCGCAAAGATATTGGCTTTTTCCTGGGCAGTCGTTGCTAGTGTTCCATCTTCTTTGGTTAGAGGAGGAAATGAGCTGGAAGTGAAGTTTCTTCCCACAGCTTTGGCGAAAGACCAAAATGAACGGGATCCGTTAGGACATTCAGCAAGTTTTGATCTTATTTTGGCATTGTGGGCATCTTTTGAGCATTCTATTGTCTCTTTGCATATGCCTCTAGCCTCGACATATGCTGCTCTGGTCTCAGGGCCCGGATTTTTTAGCCATCGATGGTATGCTGCCTGTTTGGAAGCCACAGCTCTAGAGCAGTAGAATGTTTTCTGATATCTTCTTGGTTCCTTTTGAATCGCATCATTTACTGAAAAGTTCATACTGCTTTTCGTACTTCCTTCTCGACTTCTCTGGCAGTAAATTGAGAGCAACTGATTTTGCAGCTTGAGCAATTTCCGGCGGAGTGCACGAAATTAAACTAATTTCATCGATTTCCATTGAATTTTCACGAAAAGACATTTTTACTTTCAATGACGATCTTAAAATCACGCGTTGTTCATGAAATAGTTGACATTTGACAAATACCGTTCAACATCTACTCTGGTGCCAAATGTTGCAAAAACATTTGACGTTTTTCCATTATGGCTTCCATGGTAACTCAGCGAGCGTTTTGATTACTTTGCCGCTCGGAGTCCAATCCAACGATTGGGGAAGGTTTCATTCAGAAAATCTCTAATCACTAAAGCATAATGTGTATGAAATAGCAGAATCTATTTGACCAGGATGAATAATGTCTGGAAATGTTGCAGTTAAATATGGAACATTTCTAACTACTTTTCACTGGTCACAGTACCGTCAAAAAAATGTGGTCCTACAATGGTATTCCTAAGAATCCCAGCCCACACAGTTACTTTTGAAGGATATTGGGTATAAGCTCCCATCGTCCAATTGGGATTCTCTGTTGCCAGTAACGACAATTTGCGTATTCACAGTACCGTTCATACAAGAAGTTGATTCGTCGGAAAATCCTACTTATATTATAAACGCGAAAGTTTGTAAGTATGTTTGTTACTCTTTCACGTAAAAACTACTGGATGGATTTTAATGAAACTTTACAATAATATAGCTTATACATCAGAATAACACATAGGCTACAATTTATAAAGATATTGTGTGAGTTGTCCAAAATATGACGATAAGTAAGTAGGAAAAAATCTACCATTTCTGCGAGCTATTCTGGCGACAATAAACCGGTGCGCGATACTACGGTACTGTCCAGCGGCACTATAGTATATATATATATATATATATATATTGTTATGTAATGGAATTGGTAAATATATATTTTTTATTATTTTAATAATTAATATATTTTTGCACCGCGTTGGGCGCCATTTGTTATGGTTTGATGAATTGAATAATTATAATTTGTTTTTATATAATGAATGAAGCTAATATTTTTCGTTATTCTTTAAGAGCCAAATTTATATGATATAAATAGATATTTCTGCCCCTGTAATAATAATTGCCAGCGAACGTCACTGTTCTCTCGTCACGCTACCAACAATTATTATTTTCCTTGCCACGGCTAGACAACTGCTGGTACGCTCTTTTCTCAAAAGGTGGCCGGTTCAAAGCAATAGATACTCTGCCACTGGTGACTAACTTCAGTTTATTGAATGATCTTTGTTATGTTAGTTGATCATTGTGAGAAAATAAACAACCAAATATCAAAACAATTATCTCCTTTATTCAGGAAGACTTAAAATTACCTGGCCTACGAGAAATAACTTATACTAGAGTGAATCAAACAAATATTCACGAATAATAATGATAAATCAGATCATGGATAGATAAACAGAACCTCACTTTTCGTGAATGTAAAATTTTCTGTTATTGTTCAAAGTAAAGTGAAATAGCGTTCTTCGAATGTGCAATTGGTCATTTGTGAAATAGTTCTGGACCGGAAATACACTATGAAAGTTTTTATACCTGGTTGGAACTGTTGGTGTTCAAACTATACCATAAAAACAGGAAGTCTCCTCTCTTCATTCGCTGTCAGGTCTGCAAAACCAGTATCAGGAACGATATAGATGTGGAAATCAGCATCAGGATTCGTGGTTATATTATATCATTAAGGTAATATTTGTTTTTGTTTTCCCAAATGATGGAATTATTCCATTTTCTTATTAATAAAATTTGTGCGTGCTATCTGCTTGGAAATATTTTTCATCTTCTCCTCGAGGCTTTGTTTTTCTGTCGCTTAGATACATCTTTTTCCTCTTGTTTCCCTATTTGAATTCGCGCACTAAATTGTCACTTTTCACTGTTTATATTTATTACTCAATTTATATATCGAGCTATTTTTCCATACTTATTACTATTTACAAATTCTAATAATAATTGCTTATGATACCCTCTCGTTGCTATTCTCTCACAATTTCTAACTTTTCACATGACCATCTATTCTCTGATTGGCTATCTTTCATAAAGACGTTTGCTGTTCTCTCATTGGCTACTTTTAGTTAGCTACAATTTCATGTACAGTGTGTTTCAAGTTTATAAATGTGTTGATTTCCTTTTATTCTTGCAAATTTTGTAAAATTTAGACTTTTAGTTGTCTTTTGAACAATTATGGGTTATGATAATTTTGACAGTGTATACAATTGATCGTTTTATCGTACTTTGACATTTTGTATCTATCCATATTATACAAAGGCTTATAAATAAATAGAACTTCAAAAGTTATTCAAAAAAAATCTCTTGGAACTAATAACTAATCAATAATTATTTTTTTTTGTGGTTTATTTCTTTTTAAAATATTTAACTGGTTCTTCATAACATAACAATATATATATAAATATATATATAAATATACTTGAAATGGGAGCGCACCTTCTATTGGTTGCACTTGGTTATGAAGAAATGTGGTTTTATTGTCACATACTCTATTCCCGTCATCATAGCGGGATGAAATACATACAGGATAAGGGGCTAATGGAATAACGCGAAAAGCAAAAACGGGATAGTGGGATAACAGAATACCGCGATAATGGGTCAACGGTAAACGGGATAACGCGATAACGGGATAATGGGATTATGGGATAACAGGATAACGGAAAACGGGATAACAGGATAACAGGATAACGGGATAACGGGAAACGGAATGATGGGAAACGCAATAATGGGTGAGGTGGATAACGAGGAATGAGATAACGGGAAACAGGATAAAGGGAAGCTGCCAAAGCCACAGGCATAAGCTAGATAGAAGGAGACAAAGTGAAACATAACAAAAAATAGAAATTCCATGCGGACGAAGTCGGGGGTATCAGCTAGTAAGACATAAAATTAAAAACCATTATTGTGATTACACACTTCTTGCATATTTTTACAAAACTTCATGCGTCTATTGAAGTCGTCTTCATCAAGTTCATGTAAAAGTTTAACTTTATATGGATGCAATTTGACTTTTCGTAGAATTTTCTTCTCACTATCACGTCACATCTCATGGTTGCCAGATAAAGTTGTAATTGAACGATGAGGATTTTTTTCAATTCCAAGTAATACATTTAATTGAGAGTCATCGGTAACGGTAGGACTGCCACTCAGAGCGTTTTCACACACACCGGCAAAACCGGTGCCGGTGACGGTGCCGGCACCGAATGCATTGTAATCAAATCATAATTTTCACACCAAGAGCGTTTTCACACACACCGGCAAAACCGGTGCCGGTGCCGTGCCGGTGCTGGTACCGGTTCCGGACCGGACAACAGCGTATTTCACACAGTCCGGCATATCGGTGCCGTTATCTGTGTTAGTATACGTTGAACAGTGCAGGAATAAAGATGTGTGCTGTTACTGCTGTCAACAGACGTTATCTTCTAGGGTTATTGTATCTTAGGAGGAAATTCCGAAAAAGCAAATATAAAAGACAACAATGGGTACATCCACTGTTGACTGTGAGATACTTAGAAGGTTCCTTTTACACGCTCTATGAAAAACTAAGGGAGGATAACTTCAAATTTTTCAATTACTTCAGAATGAGTACAGACATTTGATTTTCTGGTGGAAAGACTAGACAATAACATTAAGCATCAGGATACTCCAATGAGAGCATGAATTCCTCCGTACGAATGTACGATCAAATATAAAATACTCTGTCGCTATGGAGACAACAACGATACTAAGCGATATAAACAAAATACGCATCAAAATACTCTCCGTTACCGACATGTCAGAACAGGTGTGTGTGGACAAACGTACATAAGAAATCAAACCGACCCGTCTTCCGATTGTCGAGATCCCCGCCGGCTGCATAAATCAGAATCGGCGGCCGTACCGGCAAATAGGTCGGACCGGGCTATGTGTGAAAATTATGATTTGATTACAAAACCGGTGCCGGTGACGGTGCCGGCACCGAATGCAATGTAATCAAATCATAATTTTCACACATAGCCCGGTCCGACCTATTTGCCGGTACGGCCGCCGATTCTGATTTATGCAGCCGGCGGGGATCTCGACAATCGGAAGACGGATCGGTCTCTGATTTGTCGGTTGCTGTGATTTCTTATGTACGTTTGTCCACACACACCTGTTCTGACATGTCGGTAACGGAGAGTATTTTGATGCGTATTTTGTTTATATCGCTTAGTATCGTTGTTGTCTCCATAGCGACAGAGTATTTTATATTTGATCGTACATTTGTAAACCAAAAATGAGTAAATTATTCAAATACGATGTTGTAACCCTCATTGAAGTTATCCTCCCTTAGTTTTTCATAGAGCGTGTAAAAGGAACCTTCTAAGTATCTCACAGTCAACAGGGGATGTACCCAGTGTTGTCTTTTATATTTGCTTTTTCGGAATTTTCTCCTAAGATACAATAACCCTAGAAGATAACGTCTGTTGACAGCAGTAACAGCACACATCTTTATTCCTGCACTGTTCAACGTATACTAACACAGATAACGGCACCGATATGCCGGGCTGTGTGAAATACGCTGTTGTCCGGTCCGGAACCGGACCAGCACCGGCGCGGCACCGGGACCGGTTTTGCCGGTGTGTGTGAAAACGCTCTTTAGGCTTATTCTCAACATTGCCAATTTCATGAAATTTATGCAATATTTTGCTTAGTGTCGATTTGCTTATTGGTTGTCGATCAGGATATTTTTTTCACTAAAGATTTCGCATACTTCCTTTATGATCGCCGTAACCTAAGATCATCAAAACTTCGCTGTTTTTTGACAGTACCTATATCGTAATGTAACGAACCTAGGCCGGACCTGTCGCCTCGCGCGTTGCCGTCGACAGCGATGAGGTCATCCCCGGAGATGTTCGAGAACAGTCCAGTCGCTCTGCCGTGGAGAGCAACGGTCGATATTGGAAACAATTGGAACATGCCGGTCGCCAACTACCCGAATTCGAAACATCGAGAATGCTGTATCGGAGATAAATAGGCAACCCTCAAGTGGAGTCGGACAGTCTGAACGAGCCCATACGATCGAGCTATACAGTGGCGTAGTAATATAAATTAAGTTGTAGATTAAGTGTGAAATAAATTAGTAGAACCAAGTTAAGTTTATTTACGTTACAATTGGTGTCGGAAGTGAGATTTTGAAAATAAACAAGTGATCGTGGAGTGGATAGTCAGAAAAATAAATTGATAGACCTTTTTGTACGCCCAAAATAGACAGTGGCCCGGTTTTCGCGAAGTGGACAATTGTGCGTGGGAATATAAACTGATACACTGTTCGCGTGAAACAGAAAATAGACAGTGGCCCGGTTTTCGAAGTGGACAATTGGGCGTGGGAATATAAAATGATACACTCATTCGCGTGAAACAGACAATAGACTGGTGGCCCGTGGAAAAGAATTCGCGAAGTGAATTTTTAACAAACTGATAAACTTTTCGTGTGAAACAGACTGATACCTCGTCAAAGACAAAATGTGTTCAAGAAAAGTGGGCCTTGCGGATTTGAAGGTAGCGGAATTGAAACAGGAATTGGAGGAAAGGGAACTGGAAACAACGGGTAAAAAGCAAGTACTCCAGGAAAGACTTGCAGAAGGACTTATTCAAGAAGGTGAGGACCCCGAAACATTTTTATTCGAAGTTCCCGGAGGTGATTTGAGTCCGATAATAGAATCCTTGAAAGAAGAGCTGCAACAAAATTCGAGGACTTTGGAAGAAAATTCAAGAAGCCTGGAAGAAAATGCTAGAAATCTGGAAGAGAAGCTTGAAGAAAATTCTAGAAATCTGGAAGAGAAGCTTCTAGAAAATTCAAGAAGCTTGGAAGAAAATGCTAGAAATCTGGAAGAGAAGCTTGAAGAAAATTCTAGAAATCTGGAGAGAAGCTTCAAGAAAATTCTAGAAATCTGAAGAGAAGCTTCTACAAAATTCAAGAAGCCTGGAAGAAAATGCAAGAAGCCTGGAAGAGAAGTTCTGGAAAACACAGAAGGCCTAAAAAGAATTGTGTGGTGTGGCTAATTTTCTAGAAGAAAGAATGGGAACCGTTGAGACAGAGATAGATAAAATTAGGGAGCAAATGAACACGGAGGTAGATAAAATCAAAGATGGGGTCGAGGCAGAAATGGACAAAATAAAGGAAACGATCAGTAAGCTGGAAAAACGAATTAATAGTGCGCCCTCCACAGAGATGGTTAACGAAAATGCAATGTGGACTTGAGTTTGAACTTGGATAAAGTTCAAGAGGGTATAAAAGATGTCAAGGTCATTTCAGAAATAGGAAGCTTTCCATGAAGCCGCCTCAGTTCGACGGAAAAACTCCATGGGCAAATTACCGCCGGCAGTTTGAAGCAGAGGCCAAAGCAAACTGATGGAATGCAGGGGAAAGAGCTGTCAGCACTGACACTTGATTACGTGGAGAAGCGACAAATATTCTACAAACTCTACCGCCCAAGAACAGGAGGACTATGATCAGCTGATTAAACATCTAGAATTACGATATGGCCACGCCCATTTGGAACACGTATACCACTCCCAGCTGAAAAATCGCTGCCAAAAATCGGGCGAATCCTTACAAGAATTCGAAACTGACATTGCACGCTTGGTTCGTCTCGCATATCCATCCACACCAGAAAATGTAATGGAGCGACTAGCGGTTCAAGCATTCCTGGATGGACTCCGTGACCAAGAAACCAGACAAGCGTTGACACTAGCCCGTCAACACATCTCGTAGACGCACTGGCACGCGCTTTGGAATTCGAGGCAGCGAAACAATCTTGCAAAAGCCAGAGTAAAGTCCGAATGATTGAGGAAGACACACAGGAGCCTGCTAATTTGGAAGCTGCCATAAGGAAAATGATTAAGGAAGTGTTCCCTGAGAAAAGACAGATAAGATGCTGGAATTGTGGCAAAATTGGACATGTGCGTAGCAAATGTCCAACATTCGAAAACACGACTCCGATGCAGGAAAGCTGAAGAAGGTCGACGAGAAGGGCAATCGTCGGCCTGTGTCCAGCAAGCCCGGTTAACAACGCATATGTCGCTATCCTGCAACGACAGAACAGAGGTGTTTTCGTAGACGGTCTCATCAATAACGAGCCTTGCACCATGCTGCTAGATACAGGTGCGACTAGGACAATTCTCGGACCTTCCTTTGCCAGAACACCGGAACGAATTGAACCGACAACTTGGAAGCTACGCACAGCAACAGGGGAGCCAGCTACTGTATATGGCGAGCTACCGATTGAAATAATTTTGGGCAGCACTAAAGTGAAACATCAGGCACTTGTGCGGACATCGAAAACGATGCAATCATCGGAATGGACATCATGAATTCCAGAGGGTTTGAATTGGATTTCAAAGACGGCGTCCTACGTGTCAACGGAAAGAGCTGGTACTTCATGGGAGAAGTGAAGGTTGATCCGTGTGCTGTTGGCTGAAGATGTAAGCGTACCTGAGAGGGCCGAAACCATTCTGGAGGCTCGCCTGGACGGGAGTGCGAGCAGTGGAGACGGGGTGATGTTCGAGCCCAAACTACATGATGAGGAAAATTGGACGAGGGATTGCCCTAGGGAAAACCCTGTTACGTGCTGAAATTTGTGCCGGTAAGGGTCATGAATGTCAATTACTTTCCAGTGACCTTAAAGAAAGGAACGATTTTAGGGCACTGCTCGTCAGTTTCATCTGTGATCCGGGGCTACGAGGTACGATTAGCCAACCCAACAACTTGCCACAGAACTGGAAAATTAGTTGCCATCTCTTCCAAAGACATAAAACCAGCTCAACAGCCCAAACTAAGAGATTTAGTCAAAAGTACCAAGACATCTTCGATACCGGACAAGGAAAAGGGGTCGAACTAATGTGGTCCAGCACAAGATTGATACTGGGGTGCCGACCGATCCCGCAATCAGCAAGAAGACTCCTCTTGCCAAGAAGGAAGAGGCTGACAAAATAGTCAGCGATATGGGAAAAGAAGAGTTATCGAACCATCTGACAGTCCCTGGTCTCTCCAGTCGTACTGGTGAAGAAAAGGATGGATCGACACGCTTTTGTGTAGACTATTGCCAACTTAATAATGTCACGAAGAAGGACAGTTACCCTCTCCCGAGAATAGATGACACCCTAGACACGTTGGCTGGTTCCACGATTTTCTCGACCCTTGATCTGAAGAGTGGATACTGGCAAGTAGAACTTGCTCAGGAAGATCGAGAAAAGACTGCTTTTACCATCGGCTCAGGATTGTGGCAGTTCACCGTTATGCCATTCGGGCTCTGTAATGCTCCCGACACATTCGAAAGATTGATGGAGACAGTGCTGAAGGGACTCTCATGGAACACGTGTCTAGTGTATCTCGACGACAAAATTGTGGTCGGCAGATCGTTCGAGGACCACGTGAAAAACTTGGAGGAAGTATTCCTGCGACTGAGGAACTCCGGATTGAAGCTGAGCCCTAAGAAATGCCATCTGTTCCAAAAGAAGTACGATACCTCGGCCACGTTGTCTCTGGGAAGGAGTAGCAGTGGATGACCAGAAGATCAAAGCTGTTAAGGATTGGCCCATCCCAAAGACATTCACCAACTTCGAAGTTTCTTTGGTTTATGCATACTATCGCCGATATGTGCTGGATTCCTAACATCGCTAAACCACGGACCAGGCTCACGGAGGGCCAAACAAAGTTCCAGTGGCCCGAAGAATGTCAAGACTCATTCAGGAAGCTGAAAGGAGCTTTGATCAACGCACCTGTACTGAGCTATCCCCTACCCAAAGGGAAATTCATTTTGGATACGGACGCCAGCAACGTGGGACTGGGAGCTGTCCTATCTCAGATCCAGGAGGGACAGGAGAAGGTCATTGGTTATTTCAGCAAGACGCTTAGCAAACCAGAGTGCAATTACTGTGTCACCAGGCGAGAGCTGTTAGCTGTTGTAAAGGGAGTGGGGCACTTCTACAAGTACGTGTATGGAAGAAGATTCCTGTTGAGAACTGACCATGCAGCTCTCAAATGGCTCTTACAGTTCAAAAATCCTGAGGGTCAAGTAGCACGTTGGATCGAGAGACTCCAAGAATTCGATTTCGAGATCGAACATCGAGCCGGAACTACCATAAGAATGCAGATGCCTTGTCGCGAAGACCATGTCCAGATGATTGCTCACATTGCCGACGAGCAGAAGAGAAAGAAGCAACACTTTGTAGAACCGCGGCAATGGATGACAACTGGAATGACAGCAAGATCCAGAAAGACCAAGAGAGAGACCCCGACCTTGGCTTAGTTGTCAGCTGGAAGAAGGGCAATCGAAGACCATCATGGCAGGAAGTCGCAGGTTACTCGCCGGCTGTTAAGTCCTATTGGGCACAATGGAACTCTCTTATTCTGGACAATGGGATCCTGAAACGTGAACTGGAGGCCGATATTGGTGGGGAAGACAGACGCCAAATAATTGTTCCCAGGAACAGAAGAGAGGAAGTGCTGCGGAAATCCATGATGGAGTCGCTGGAGCACATCTGGGAGTGACGAAGACCCTGCAGAAAGTGAGGCAACGGTTTTACTGGACCAATTGTCAAGCTGACGTCCAGGACTGGTGCAGAAAGTGCGCTGTATGCGCTGCTAGCAATGGACCTCGAATACGCCCCAAGGCCCCGATGCGTCAGTACAACGTAGGCAGCCGTCCGAGAGAATCGCCATTGACATCGCCGGCCCGTTTCCCGTAACCGACCACGGGAATAAATACATCCTTGTGGCAATGGACTACTTCAGTAAGTGGGCGGAAGCCTATGCCCTGCCCAACCAGGAAGCCATCACCGTCGCCGACGTCTTGGTGAAAGAGTGGATATGTCGATTCGGTATTCCAATGGAGCTGCACTCGGATCAAGGCAGAAATTTCGAATCCAACCTTTTCCAAGAAATATGTCTACTGCTGAACATCCGCAAGACAAGAACCACGCCCCTACATCCGCAGTCCGATGGAATGGTGGAACGGATGAACAGGACGATCAACCGCCACTTGCGTACTATGGTGGACCAGAATCTGGTGGATCCTAGCAATTCAAAATTGTCCTGTGGTATTGACGGGTTGGACTGGAGAGTCTAAGAAGTAGCTGGAGGCGATATTCAGATCCAGCGGCGTCAGATTTTGGTTTGCTGAACCTCTTCACGACCGATCATGAAGACCGTGGAGTGTTACTTCCATCGAACTTCACGGTGCAGATATGGGAGTCATGCAGATATCGTCACACTCCGGATGAAATTTCGGGACGAAATGTCTTTAAGAAGGGGGCAATGTAACGAACCTAGGCCGGACCTGTCGCCTCGCGCGTTGCCGTCGACAGCGATGAGGTCATCCCCGGAGATGTTCGAGAACAGTCCAGTCGCTCTGCCGTGGAGAGCAACGGTCGATATTGGAAACAATTGGAACATGCCGGTCGCCAACTACCCGAATTCGAAACATCGAGAATGCTGTATCGGACATAAATAGGCAACCCTCAAGTGGAGTCGGACAGTCTGAACGAGCCCATACGATCGAGCTATACAGTGGAGTAGTAATATAAATTAAGTTGTAGATTAAGTGTGAAATAAATTAGTAGAACCAAGTTAAGTTTATTTACCTTACAGTAATTTCAAATGATTTCTTTCAGGGTAATATTTTTCAGAAATATATTGAAGACTTATAAATCGATATGCTACACAACAAATCAATTTAATAATGACATATGCAATGGTAACTAGGAACTTAATGGCTGGTTGCTAAGGGCTTTCAGATGTTTTCATAGCCTACTTGAGGTTTGGAAATATACTCGAACTAACTACTGAGTAATTTTCAGGTATTCGTTGCAAAATAAATAATGAAATAAATATTAAGAAATATGAGCACCTGTTTCCTTTATAGTCAGTATACTGTAACTTAAAATGGTAGAACTCAGAAAAATTTAAAGTTTTTATATGAAATTTCACCTTTTCCATTTAAAAAAATAATCGATGATGTCATATCTTGTAAAGTAGTGGAGACAACAATTATTTTTTTTGTTAAAAAAATAAAAAATCGACCTGTCCGAGCTTCATCTCCGAAAATAATTAACTCGTGAGATAATCGAGCGTTTCCACACTCTATGAACGCACTGTATATACAAACAACAGGAAGATATACTTGGAGTGGGAGCTCACCTGATATTGGTTGCACTTGGTAGTTTTACAATGTTATAATAGTATAGATACTGAAGTGAAAATTCACTCATTTTGAGTTTCAACTACTTACCAGGTGTACAGGTCCCATAGCGTTTGTTGTGTTGGGGAGTTCTTCGAGTTTTCTGAAAAGAAAATATGAAAAACTATATTTTTTGGAATATATAACACATATATTGTAAACGTAAAACCTTTTATCAACCAATAGAGAAATGAGAGATTCTGGAAACATTAGAAAGTGCTTTCCAAGATCAATCGTATATTCAAAATCGATACACTGTATACAAGGTGTCCCTGAAAATAGTGGGTTGATGTAGTTCTGCTGATTTTAGTCCTCACTGGGCGAGTAGTTTGCGTCAACACATGTTCACCTCCTACGAGAGATGAAGATGGGTTGCGGAAACTTAGGTGGCTACCTCCAAGTGGTATGGCTGGATAACAGGGTTGACAAGGAAAATCCAGTGGGAATGACCAGAAATGGCCAAAACCTGCGGAACTCTAAGTCAATCTCAAACCAAATGCCACCACAACATGGCTTAATCCAAGGCGTCAAGCGACCCGTGCCGAGGGATGGATGATACCTGAGCCAGTCAGGTATCACAAACGGAGCCTCTGGGATACATGGCGACCTCCCAGAGTAATCTGCCTTACACCTGCGCAGGGGGCACCGCAGGTGTGGACGACCCTTTCCCCTACACTCGTGGGAACAAAATGGAAACCACACAGAAAAACAACCCTGGGGAACTTCCAGTTGAAGAAGACCCAACACCGATAGAGGGTATGGAAGTCGAGGAGATTCCAGTTGAATCACACTTGGCACCAGAAACCGTAAACCCAACCGAGGAGGGATCAGCAGATGGTCGAACACCTACTGAGAAACTCCCGGAAACACAGTGGATTCCAAAGCCATTTGGTAAAATGGAAACCAAAAAGATTCTTCAGCTCATCAAAACCCAGGACATGGGGATAGATACTGAAGAATGGCTTGTCATCAAGAGACAAGAGGAGGCCTCGGGTCTAACTCTTGTCTTTCAATCTTCGACTGTGACGCCCTAAGTAGTAGGCGACACAGAACCTTTGGAGAGATCAGCCCGGAAACAGGCATGAATCCGAAGAACCTTATCAACAGGCTTCTAAACCTAATTAAAGGCACAAACCTGAGGAACCACTGACGACAGAGTGATACAATAGACCCCAGCTGGTCGCAGTGTCAAGGGAAGCTGAGTGCCAACCCTGTCTCTGGCTCGTCAGCTTCCAACCAACCAACCAACCAGTCCTCACTGAAGCTGATCAATATAGTATCCAAAAAAAATCGAAATATTGCACATATTTATCTGTCACATTCTTAACGTAAAAAGATTAGGTATACTTATTTTTGAAAACGAAAGATGAGCCACGCCGAATTTAACGATATTTATTGGGATCCTGCACCTTTGATATCAACAATAAAATATTGAGTTGAATTTAAGCGCGGTCATATGGTAGAACCAGAAATCTAAGAAGGTCGTGAATCACCAACCACTTGAGTTATCAGCAGGCGGTGGATTCTACGCAGAGTTGTACCTGCCCTAGCCATTAAATTTTGTTTTATAGGTTTTATGGGTTGAATTATTAAGAAAAATCGCTTGAATATAATTGAGAATTGCTTATTTATATATAATATATGATAATAATAATAATATTTATATATATATATATATATATAATTATATTATATAATAATATATGATATACCTAATTAATGTAATGTCATGTCAAACTTTATACTTTATAAAAAGTTCAGTTTCTCGATAAAAGGTATTTATAAACAAAATTACTCACGAAGATCAGTTTCACTGTCGTCATCCAAATTGATAATAAACTTTTCTTTGGGAATTTTTTCTATAGCCATATATGACTTTTCCACCTTTTCAATATGGGAAACACACTTGGCACAGCTGCTATCAGGAATGTTTGCAGTTTCTGTTTGAATAAGAGCTACCACAGTTGAACTTAAGGTTGGAGAAGTATTATTTCTTCGAACTGCTGACTTAAGCTGATGCCATATATGTTCAATTGAGTTAAACATACAGTGATAAGGAGGAAGAGGAGCACCGTATGTCTCAAGCTTTCAGCCAATGAATCACAAAAATATTTCTTTTTCTTCCAATAACTGCCTAAAACTTCTAGTAACTGTTTTTTGTGTACTTTTCCTCATAGTACATATCATTATTTAACATATATTCTTGTATAGTGGCTTTGGTGTCATTTGAACATGGTGCTTTATCTAGTCTTCGACGATAATACTGTTGGGTGGAATATTTGGTAAGAGTTTATTTTGGAAACAGTCTTCAAATAATTCGGCTGTAGTATCATCATGATAATCGGCTAAATAATATTCTTTGCCGATGAAGACAACGCATTTGGTATAAAATGAGTCTACCCAACTTTTGTTTGGAATATCGCGTGTATCGAACCGAGTTTCATCCAAATACACTACTGTTCTACCATATTCCCTAAATTCGTTTATTACCAATAAATATTCAAATCTCCATTTCTTGAGGCGCACAAATTCCATTATGATTTTTCAGTTACTAGTGAGTTTTTTAAATTTAAATCCGTTTTGTAAAAGAGACTGCCTTAAATTCCAGTTTTAAGCCGTTGCATTGAAATATCTAATGTAGGTACAATTTGCTCTTTATACAAGGCATATATTGTTCTTCGAATTATATCTACATCACAGCCATCTAGTTTCCTTGAACCGCCAGAGTCTTTTCGTTTCTTTCTTTTTAAAATAGGGTTACTTACTATTTTAAACACTGTGGAATACCGTGTTTTTGTTAAAGAAGCACTTTCTTGCACAGCTTGATCCTTGGACATTCCACGTTCCAGAAGGAAAGTATAAACATTCAATATAATTTGTCGACTAGTTGTACTACGACCACCAGTTGGAGTACTAGCTTCAGGATGAGCCCATGGACACCACATTTTTCACGACACAAAAATCGAACAGACGCTTTAAAATAGACACAATTGACACAACGGACGAAATAGTAGGTAGGTAATGACTAAATGATGTTGACCAAGGGTTCTAAATCAACCTTATGAGCTTTTCTATTATCAAATAAATTTAAATACAAAACTGTCAACGAAAGCCAAAAATAATGGAGAGCCCATTATTATTAAAATGCCAAACTATTTCATGAGATATTTTAACCGGACCTGGGAATCTTTGAAGGGACACACACTGTCATTGCTTATCTATATTTCGAACAATAGGTAATAATGAGGGTGGTCGGCTAATATTGATTTACGACCTTCTAAGATTTCTGGCTCTACTTCACGAGTATTTTCAATGATGAGCGTCCAGGCCCTCCAAAAGACGCCATCACACCAGAAATGGTCAATGAAATCCACGGTATGGCAATTAACGATCGACGAGTGAAGATGCGCGAGATTGTTGAGGCTGTGACCATTTCACGAGATTGAGTGAATAATACTGCATGAATATTCGAAAATAAGGAAGCTAGCTGCCAGATGGGTGACAAAAATGACTTTTCCCGCCTTTTGTAACCGTGGACGAAACATGGATCCATCACAACACCACAGAGACCAAGAAACAGTTGAATCAGTGGACTGCTCCTGGCGAATCGAGCCGAAGAAGGCCAAGGTGGGCCTGTTGGCCAACAAGATCGTACCGCAGTTTTTTCGGGTACGTACGGTATCATTTACATAGCTTATTAGTCAAGCCCACTTGTTTTACGAATTCCAGTTCGCCTTCGAAAATTATGGTTGAGGTGTCATTCGATTCGGAATGGCATCAAGAAACTTTTTTACAAAATTCTGGTGGCGCCCAAAAAAATTGTTATAAACAATTTAGTAAAAAATCTGTTTTCGTTTTTCGCTGATATCTTGAAACCTATTGCAGTTATCGCAAATAAAAAAAATCCTTGAAGAGCAGAAAATTTCTTTAAAAATTTTTTCCACTTTCGGTACTCCACCACTAATATTTATAATTTCAATTCAGCGGTGAAAATATGGGAGATATGGCTAACGTGCGCTCGGCACAATTCCCTCATATTTCTTTTTTTTTTGTCAATCAATTGAATATGAATATTCAGGAACGACAAAACTCAAGTTTAATTTATAATCATGAATAAACAATAATCCTCCAATAATTTTTTTTTTCCGCATTTTTTCAATTACTTTGTTTATTAAGTAATTTTTACAAATTGTAAATCAACATAAAAACCTATGTATTTTCAAATTTTTTCACTCCTGGAATGATTCTTCAAAGGGTTTTAAAGAAATTCTCAATCATAGAATTTGTAAATTTTAATTTTTAATTTTTTCATCAATTTAAGGATTAGAAATTATAAAAAAATAGAGCTATCCAATTTTTTCGAATGTTTTATTTTATCGAAAATTATACATTTTTTTCTCTCCAATTGTTCTTAAAAGAAACGCATTGTTTTTAACATTATAAAAAAAATCGTTTTGATAATTTGACCATTGATGAAAATTGTGATATTTACGAAAAAAAAAATCTCTAAAAAACTCCATTGTTTGAAAAAACAACATTTTCTAATAAGCTGTAGTTCTAATTTTTTTTAATGTGAATCAAAAGGTGGAAACAAATAAAAAATATTTTTCAAATAACATTTTGTTTTCATTCATGTGTGTATTTTATTATGTCTTTTATTGGAACTTTCCTCATACTGAAAAAATAAGATTCAAAAACTACAATTGTCAACCCACTAGAAATATATTTCGTAACAAAAAACATTGCAGTGGTTTCACAGCAGAAGGAAATTTATTTCTCACAATCTGAAAAAGACTGAAAATAATATATCGTTATGGAAAACACGAAAATACCCTGAGTCCACCCCTGTGCTATTACAACCGTCGGCCCGATCGTTGGGAGTGACGTCATTCTCCAGATGTTCGATAACCGCCATTGGAAGATTTTCATGTAAATAAAAGCTCTTAGGCCTTTCCTTGAAAAGTTACCCACTTCCAAAAATGAGAAAAAAATAGAGTTTTTTTTTCTTGAAATTGCTGAACAGTTCAAGAAATGGAATTTTGTAGGCATGTTCTACCAATAAAAAGACTATGTTGGGATTGCAACGAGGATAACAGCAAATGGTAATTGCCATGAAATAGGGAAAAGTTTAACAACTTATATTGGAAAAACTAAATACATAAAACACTATGACATCAACTGACATATTTAACAAAAGTATGACCGTTACTGATACCAGAGTATCGAATGTCATACTGGGGGTTCTGTATTTTCATTTCCCAACGCCCCCACTAAAATACAGCTACACATCAATGTTCATATTTTTCATACAAACTTCATTCTTGCTTGCTTTTGAATATTGCTTTGGTTAAGATATCAGCAATCATTTCTTCTGTACCAACATGTTGAATATGAATGTAACCATCTTACAATTTCTGCCTTACGAAATGATGACGAATATCAATGTGCTTGGTCCTTGCACGATAACCATCACTAGTGGCAAGATTTATTGCACTCTTATTGTCACAATATATCAGGACTGGCGCCTTGGATATGTTTGGCCAAAATTCTTTTTCGAATTGACTCAACCAGATAGCCTCTTGCGTAGCCGCAGACAATGCCATATACTCTGCTACGGTTGTCGATAACGCAACGGTATGTTGTCTCTTAGAATTCCAAGAAATTGGTCCTCCTTGATTAAGAAATACATATCCAGTGCATGATCGCCTGTTGTCCATATCCCTCGCCCAATCAGAGTCACAATATCCTATTATTCCCCGTTCAGATTCTCTTGTGAATATCAATTTTGCGTTCGCAGTACCTTTAAGTAATCGCAGCATTCTTGACTGCTGACCAATGTGCTTTTCCAAAATTTTTGTTGAATTGACTAACAGTGTTTACAGCATAAGTGATGTCCGGCCTAGTTCCTTGTGAAACATATAAAATACTACCAACTGCTTTTTGGTACGGTATCTTCAGCATTTCCACGCATTCTTCTTAATTTTTTTGACATATCTCGCGTCAATTTCTGGTTTGGATCTGCTGGTGTCGGCACTGATTTACAATCTGCCATTTTGAATTTTTCTAAAATTGAATTTATGTAATTTTTCTGATCAAGACACATGGTACCTTTTTCCTTATCTCTTGTAATCCGAAGTCCAATGCAATATTTTGCTTCTCCAAGGTCCTTCATCTTGAATTTTTTCTTCAATTCTTCTTTTAGATTTTTCGTTGTTCTTACATCATTGGAAAAAATCCGCAAATTATCCACATAAACTGCTACAAACAACATGAGTTCATCTTTCATATTGAAGTATATACATGGATAATTTTTCGATTGTTTCAAACCAATTTCTATCAATACAGAACTGAGTTTTGTATTCCATTGACGACTTGCTTGTTTGAGACCATGAATTGCTTTATTCAAACGATATCCTTTTGTTTCATCACAATAACCAACAAAAGTCATCTCTCTAGACTTTGGATCCCATTTGTGTCGTTTATTTTTGGGTAAATGAACCATTGCTTCGCATCCAAAGATCCTAATGTGTTCCAAATTAGGTTTCTTACCTGTCCACATATGTTCAGGTGTCTTTTTCAGCAGCTCCAGTGACTTACATGGGGATATATTAATTAAATACGCCGATGTTGCTTCCGCCCGAAATTTCTTTTCTGAATTTGCATAAAAAAGCATACACCTTGCTCTTTCGCAGATAGTACGGTTCATCCGCTCTGCCAAACCATTTTGCTGTGGAGTGTGAGGACAAGTTGTCTGGTGCCTGATGCCACATTCCTTGAGAAATCTCTCGAAATCTTGATTGCAGTACTCGCTCCCATTGTCTGTTCGCAATATTTTGATTCGATTTCCTGTTCCATTTTCTACCATATTTTTGAAATCACTGAATACTTGTTTGACTTCTGTTTTGTATTTCAAAAAATATACAAAGACTTTACGAGTGTGATCATCTATCAGTGTGAAAAAATATTTTGCTCCTCCTATAGATTCATTTTCCATTGGACCACACAAATCGGAGTGAACTGATTCCAATACTTCATCTGCTCTTTTACCAATGTGATTGAACAGTAATCGGAATTCTTTTCCTTTCAAGCACGGAATACAATTTTCACAATCTGCTTCTTGATTGAATTCAATACCTTCGACGATTCCATTTTTCATCAAATTCAGGTCTTTACTATTTATATGTCCGAGTCTACGATGCCACAAATAACTATTTTTCACTGTAGAAGCTGTCAATGATCTATTTGTATATTTTGTTTCAACAACATCCAGTATATACATTCCATTTATATATGATGCTGTTGCTACAGTTACATCATTGTCATAAATTTGACAACCCTTCTCACTGAATGTCACACAGAAACCATTCTGCACAATTTGACTCACAGCTAATAAATTTGTTGTGAGACTAGGAACAAGCAGAACATTTCTAACAGTTAAGTCTTTGATTTCACCTGCTACACGTATCTCCATATTTATCTCACCTTCTGCTTTCACTACGATTTTCGAGTTATTGGCTACTACAATTTCCTTGATTACGGATTCTCTCACATTAAAAAGTAAGTCTTCACGCATTGTCATATGAGCTGTTGCTCCAGAGTCAATGTACCAGTTCTCAGAGTTCACAGTGTTAATTGCAAAACCCACACAAAAACCAACATGACTGTTTATATTTTTGAAGGCACTTTGTCCACTGCGATTTTTGTCTATTTTCACTTCCTTTTTTATGGAAGCTTTGCTATTTTTATAATAACAATCATTTGCTTTATGTCCGTAGGAATCACACTCAAAACACCTAGGACCTTTGCCTTTAAACTTTTTATCTTTGAAATAACTATTACTATAAAAAGCACTGTAATTTTTTGTTTTTGTACATTCAATGTCCTGCAACAATTTCGTTTTAATAGTGTCTTCTGTGATTGTTACGCCCGAACTTTCGATTCCCATTATTATCGGCTTATATTCATTCGGTAAACCTGCCAGCAAAAGGGTTCCTATCCATTCGTCGGATATACTAAAGCCAATACCAGTAAGCTTATGTGCAGTACTGATTATTTTATTCACACAATCCTCGATGTTATCACAATTTTCGAGTCTAGTAGTGATTAAAGTTCGTAAGAGTCCAACTCGTCTTGTTAAACCAGAATCCTCAAAAGTTGCCTTTAGTTTATCCCAAACATCTTTTGCAGTGAATGCATCTTGAATATGCACGTAGTTGATGGGATCAATCAGCAAAATTATTTTGGATTTAGCTTTTGTTACTTTCTTTTCATCTTTTTCTGAACCAGTAACACATTCCCAGAGTTCCTCATGGTGAGAAGGTGTGGGTCAAAGATTACCGTAAAAATGCACAACATTGGTGTAAGGGAAAGATTCATCAAGTACTTGGTGGAAGGACCTATATTGTAGAAGTTGATGGTGGTATTACATGGAAAAGACATACTGATCAATTGAAAAAAGATGGAAGTGCTTCCAGGCAGAATGTTACAATATGAATATTATTTTAATTTTATTGTGATTTTTTAAACATGCAACCCCTGATCCATTCGTTACCAGAACTTCTTAACTAAAGACAAATTCATTGCAAAACTTTTTTAACTCCTGTGTTGTGTCCGTAAAAGTAATAGTTTCCTAATACAAAAATTAAATACAACATTGTGCATGAACGGATCTTCTGTAAATGGAATCGAAAAAATATAGTAGGTGGCTGTCACATTTTGGTTGCCAACTTGTGACTTCAATCGTAGTATTTCAAAATTATTCCGCTTGTTTCAACTTTCAATGTAGGCATGTACTAGTACCATGTTTTGTATAATAGAATATCAAATTGAAAATACAAACAAAACAAAATTATGTGTATTGCAGCAAAGAAAAAGGCACCGAGATGAAACGGAACGGAATTATAAAAACTGCTCGAAATGACCACCTCCAACCATAAGACAGGAATCAAGTCTTCGTCCCATAGACTGGCGCAAACGTTGAAATATTCCTGATTGTTTTGGATTGTCTCGCAGGCTGCAATGATGCGATTCCTTAAATCATTCACACATGGAGGAAGTATAAACCAATGACTTCAGGTGCCTCCAGATGCAAAAGTCCAACGGGTTCAAGTCTGGAGATCTGGCAGGCCAAGGTTGAGGACCTGCTCTGCCTATCCAACGATTTCTATGCAAACTTCCATTGACAATGAAAATTGATTGCAAATGTTATTTTCGATAAACTGGATTATGTTTAATTTATGCCAGGTCCGCCTTACAATCCGTATACCGGTTTCAGGCTTTTGCAATCAATTTCCATTGTCACTGGAAGTTTGCATATATTTTCAGGTGGATATCATTCAATGTTCTGCGTGGTATTTGCCAGGAAAGTAGTTTTTTTTCGCTTGTGGTCTACCACTTGTTTAAATTTATATTGAATT
Source organism: Gonioctena quinquepunctata (assembly GCA_018342105.1). NCBI lineage: Eukaryota > Metazoa > Arthropoda > Insecta > Coleoptera > Chrysomelidae > Gonioctena > Gonioctena quinquepunctata. Next base: position 140,556 of record JAFIRS010001569.1, read on the forward strand.
TTTGTGAAGGGACTCTTGAGTCCCTTGTTTCTAATATGACACTTCACATGTTTGGCTCTCTTTTTTTATGTATACGCCTTGTCGGGCATGCAGTCACTACTATCGAGATAGGTAAAAAGTATGTAGTGTTCCTTTCTCTCAGAGAATCTCAAGTGCCTTGTTTCTATTTACTTTGCGTTTGAATACAGTAGCTCTCCTTTGTTCTCCCACTTCAGTTGGCAGAATGTCATAGACACACTGACCGAGGTAAGTATGAAATATCTGACCTATACACTACATATCTTTGTGACGATTTTTTTTAATGTCGTATGCATGTGTATTGAAGGTCAGTATTTCTTTATTTTTTTTGTAGGTATATCAATGCATTTGGCATATGTCAATTACTTTATTTTAGCGGAAGAGTAGGTTGGTAGTATGATATCTTGGAATACTAGCGATTATCACTTTTTGATTCCATTGGATATGTTGGAATCACTGAAAGTTTTGTCCTATAACTGATTTTACTGGTGCTGGCTTATGTAACTATGTGACAGATTTGTTAGTAAAATCGAATTTCAGTATATATGATAATGAAATATGCATGGAATACATGTTTGCTTAAATATAAACTGGCGAGCATTTTTTGTTCCTTGTTCAGCGCACTACTAAATCTAGTTATTAATGATGAAGCTAAATTTTCTTTTGTAGCTTCGGAATTCTATGATATCGTTCAAGAGTTATATGTGTGCCTTTCAGATTTTTCTTTAAAACCACTTTCTGATACGCGCTGGTCCAGTAGAACAGACGCTATAAAATCTTGGAAATATCAGATTGCTCTCTTCAAAAAATTCTCACACCAAGCCCGAAGTATACATTTAAAAGCTTGTTAAGATTGCTTAAACAAAATAAAACTTTTTTAACAGACTCAAGAAATGATGAGGGGTTCATTATCTTGTCGATGCCAGAGAACTGTAGATGAACTTGAAATTGAAACAAATTTTCTGCCTACACAAATTGTTCGTCAAAGAAAATTTTATTACGAAAGCAAAGACGAACCAATAACCGATCCAAAAATTTATTATAAAATCAACATGTTCTTTTCCATAATAGATCGAATTTTTTGAAATATTCTCGAAATTGAAATTGATAAAAACCTATATAAGATTGAGTATGGCACAATATAGACTCAACAATTTATCAATTATGTCCATGACTTAAAGGATTTCCTTCCTCTTGGCAAAGTTTTGATTAAATCTTTTTGTTCCATTTTTACTGTTGTAATAATTGTTCTGTTTGTTTTGTGACATTTTTGGTTCTAAACTTCTTTATTTCAAATTTTTTGACATCGATTATAAGTTACTGTGCAGTTTGAAATTATAGGACATGTAAGTATTTGCAGTTATTTCAATTTCATTTATGTGTACCTTCCTGTGTATTAGAACACAGGCGACCGCATAGTGATATAAGACGTACAGGGTGTGTCTTATTGAAAAACCACACACCTGTCCACCTTTTGTTATAACCATACTGAGGGTTATCAGTCTATTGACCAATAACGGAACAACATCCCAGAGCGGCTTGAGATTTTGTTTCACTCAGTATGTAATGAAGCGGGGGACTTAATTTGACAGTACAATGACCAATTTCAGTTCGTTTCGAAATAATAATACAATTAGGACTTGTAATAATATATATGTATTTCCTAAAATATAAAAACAACTATTGATACACCTGGTATAATTTACTGAGAAAATGTATAGAAAGTCAAAATGAAATTGAATAAACAATACTTTAAAATGAAAGCAAATATAGGATGACAATTAAAATAACTGTTCTTCAGTTATTTTAACAACTGATAATATTTTTACTTTTATCAAATCAATAATTTCTTTTACTATGACATCAATAATGAAATATTTTCTCATTACACTATACATATATATCTTGCCAAATAGACAGTTTTATGTCTTACCCTCACTGAAGAGCCACTGACTTAATTATTCCGTTTTATTACCGAATTATATTACGCGTTCACTTGTTGTACTATGATTATTTAGCTTCTAGATAAATATTAATTCCATTCATTTAGTTATTACTGAGATGATTTCTGATGCGTTACACTTCCACTATGATTCTGCATATGGTTGATTAATTTGCTACTTCGGATAAACTGTACGGAGTCTACGCTTACTTAGCGTAGGAAGATGAGACTTCATCTTCTCTAATTAAAATTAAACTTCACTTCTATTCGCTTCATAATGAAGCAGAACTAGCTCTGTACTGACTGACTCGTTCGACAACTGGATTCTGAATGAAGTGTCCGATTAGGGAAAATCTTATATATATAGCGTTCGGTATTCAAACGATACCGCCCGAAATCAATGAAATATTATTTATGTGTCGGCGAGTACCCCTTTGAGTTGACACGCCGCCATGATATGTTGAATTAATGGATCATTAAAGTGACAGCGGTCTCTTTGAGAGGCGATCTTTACGAGTTTATGTTTTTTCCCGCTGTCGAAGAATTGTTAATTACCTAGTCGCGCCTTTTATCGCTTCCAAAAGACCGCGGGTCATTCATCTGTCGCGACGCACTATTAGTTATGAGTGTCTGAAAATATGGTTGGAAATTCGTTTGACGTGCCGACAGCAAGTGATAGGAGAAGTGTCGACTTTATGAGTAGTTACATTATTTTACTATAAATGCGGCCGCCTTTGATTTCGAACGAAAATTGATTTATTTAATGGCATTCTTCAGTTAAGGGTATTACATATGGCTATATTTAAAATAATTGATATAGTGTGCTTACCACAATAGCTTGGCGTGGCTCTGAACCTTGAAACAATACATTCCTTTTTTCGAAGTTCTATAAATAAAATAGTTCATGGTATGTAACCCTTGATACATGAGTCCAACTCGCACTCGACTTTTTTAATCGATTGAAAAGGAATTCGACTGGTAATCAGAGCTGGTGCTGCGACCTCAATGTTCGTTATTACGTTTTATCAAAGAGCTTTGTGCTGCAGCGCACTTTGCTGAAATACCGTATATTCTCTCATTTTGTTTTGTTTCTGTCTACACTCGATTATATCCCTATCTTTGGAAACTGTATAGTGGAAATTCTCTCCCCAAAATCTTCATTTTGAAAGGGTTTAGGGTACATTATATATAGTGAGATCAATAATTGTACGCCTGGGTTTGGCCGGAGATTGCCAAGCGCAGGAGTCAATAATTTGGTTGTATTTGTGACCATATGAATGGGAATGGGGAGGATAGTTGTTTCAGCTGTAATCTTCCAAGAAGATTGGAAATCTTGTTTGTAGTCCAAATATATTAGACATTGAGTGTAACTCAGGCGTGGTCATAGGAGGGGCATGTCCCTCACTTAGGTGTCTGGAAATAGTTCATTGATTTAAGGCGGTACTTTTTTCAATTGATTTGAAGTGATAATGTTTTTGTGAATCAAAAGTTAGTTCATATTGAACTGAGTAGGTTAGGGATTTAAATAAAACACATAATTCGTTCGAACCGTGTATTTAAACATATAAACGATTCGTACAAAAGCTGAGTATCGACTAACTATGTGTATCACTTTCCTGAAAGCATCTCTTGTTTATAAGGGCCAGAAGTGTTTATTACAGTTCATAAATCAGACCCTCTTGAGAATGCCGCACAGAGTATTTTTCGATTACTCATAACTATTTGATTTGTGTTTTTGTTTCGGTTTATCTAACGGTAAACTCAACACTCCCACTCAAAAAAAAAAAAAAACAAAAGAAATATTAATAGAAAAATCAATTCAATCCCACATTTGTTCTTGTGAGTAAGAATATTGGTATTGGTAGTGACTTTGTGAGGGCATCAGTCTATTGTTTAGTATTACTTTATTTTGTGATATTTGTTTACGTATACCATGATATTTTATATCAATATGTTTGGTTCTTTTGGGGTTTGTGGAAATCTTTGCTACAAGTGCAGTCATTATTATCTTTGAATATTTCATATATTCTGCTTCCGTTGAGGACGCAGCTACTGAGGTGTGCCTTTTTGAGTTTCAAGAAATCATGTACCCTCTTGTACTTTTTCTATCCACTTCTTTATTACCCCAGTCAGAATACACAATCTTCAATAATATTTACAAAATTATTGTTGCGTGTATAAGGTAATTTAAGGCCTATAGAACCTTTAATATATCTCAAAACTATTTTCAGGCATGTCCAAAGTTCTTCACTAGTTTTACTTTGGTACCTGCCGAAGTTCTTTACTAGTTTTACTTTGGTACCTGCTTGAAATAGTTATTGCTATACATAGATCTGGGCGTGTGAATAAAAGGAAAATTCAGAATTTCGTCGTTATCTAATTCGTGATAATTTAATTTGTTTTCAAGAAGCGTTTTTACAAGTAACATTCGGACATATTATATTTGTTCAGAACTGTTTTTAAACAGTAGCTTTGATACAGGGTTACCGTATTTTCTGCGTATGCCTAGAAACGGCAACATCCTGTAAATCTTTCTTTAATTTTTTAATCGATTCTTTAAATATGATCTTTGAATCCTGACATTGCCTCTTAGTCTCCTCTACAAATTAAAATATCATCGACATAAAGGATAACGTAAATATTCTTGTTTATTTTACCTCTGTCTCGTATATACAAACTGGATCGGTTGAAGAACTTTTAAAGTTAAGCTCTTTGATCGTTTTGTCAAAATGCTCATACCAGCATCTTGATTGTTTTTAAATCACAAATTGATTTATGCAGTGTGCACTTTATTTTTCTTTGTCTGCATTTATTTTCTCGGGAATTTTCATGTAAATTTCCTCTTGCAAAAAGCCATTCAGAAATGCAGTTTTTACGTTCATGTGATGGACACATAAATCTATTAATTGGAGAAGGCTAAAATAAATTTTTAAGGTATGAATGTTTCCATGTTTTTATAGTAAATACTCACTCGGAATTGACAACATTTTTGTCAGTGTGTTTATTTACTAACGACCAATTATTATTAAGAGGTGAGTGAATTAACTTAATCATTTTTGTATTGCTGCCCTGATCTCAATCGTCCCTTGTTTTAATGTATTTGTGGGTCTTTGGTATTACACTCACGAGAGTATGTGCACAGAGTAAACTACTGAAATTATAATATTCAAATCTTGATCAGTATAGTGGAGCAAATAATGATTTTTGTTTCTCTCACTTCTTAAATTGGAAGGATTTAATTCTTGTGATGTGTGTATTCGTTGGAATACTGTTGTACTCAGAATTAACCGATTTTTTTTTAGTTTGAGTCGGTCTTCTTAGTTTTATGCTCCGAACTTCGGTATCACTTTTAACAGATCTATGTGATTTTAAGTAATTTTTGATTTGTTTCGTTATTTTAATTTATTTTTAATTTAGTGTTTTAACTTTTTTTTTTTTTTTGATTGTTTTGTATACATTGGAATATTGTTGTATTCAGAATTAACTAATTTATTTCCGAGTTTGAGTCGGTTTTCTTAGTTTTAGGCTCCAAAGTTGCTTCGGTATCACTTTTTAACGTTTCTAATGCTGTGATTACTCCGTCATAAGATGAAGGCAGAGTAAGTAACATATGAGATACTAGCTGATACCCCCGACTTCGTCCGCGTGGAATTTATATTTTATTATTATGTATGCACTTTGTCTCCTTCTATCTAGCTTATGCCTGTGGCTTTGGCAGCTTCCCTTTATCCTGTTTCCCGTTATCTCATTCCTCGTTATCCACCTCACCCATTATCCCGTTTCCCGTCATTCCGTTTCCCGTTATCCCGTTATCCTGTTATCCCGTTATCCCGTTTTCTGTTATCCCGTTTTCTGTTATCCCGTTTTCCGTTATCCTGTTATCCCATTATCCCATAATCCCATTATCCAGTTTCCTGTTATCGCGTTATCCCGTTTACCGTTGACCCATTATCGCGGTATTCTGTTATCCCACTACCCGTTTTTGCTTTTCGCGTTATCCCATTAGCCCCTTATCCTGTATGTATTTCATCCCGCTATGATGACGGGAATAGAGTATGTGACAATAAAACCACATTTCTTCATAACCAAGTGCAACCAATAGAAGGTGAGCTCCCATTTCAAGTATATTTATATATATATTTATATATATATATTTATATATATATATATATATATATATATATATATATATATATATATATATATATACCGTAGTATCGCGCACTCGGTTTGTCATCGTCGCCAGAATAGCTCGCAGAGATGGTAGATTTTTTCCTACTTACTTGACACTTATCGTCATATTTTGGACAACTCACACAATATCTTTATAAATTGTAGCCTATGTGTTATTCTGATGTATAAGCTATATTATTGTAAAGTTTCATTAAAATCCATCCAGTAGTTTTTACGTGAAAGAGTAACAAACATACTTACAAACTTTCGCGTTTATAATATTAGTAGGATTTTATCCATTTCATCCAGTTTGGCTTCAGAATCGAGTAATTCTGATATGAGGTCATCAAAACGTGTGAAGTGGTGCATTAAACTCATGTCTCCTCTAAACTTGAGACAAAGAAGCCTTTTTCTTAATGCCAACTGAGTTGCTGAACTTCTTCTTTCATAAATGGCATTCAGACTATTCAATACGCCTCTAGCGGTCGACTGATTTTTGCAAATCACAAACATGAATCACTTAGGTATTCTATGATAACATCTTTCGCACTCAAGTCATGTTTTTTCCAACTGTCACTAGGTTCACCAGGAATTTCTTTTTCAATTAGATATAAAATATTCAATTCCGCGAGTAACCATTTAACACAGAATTTCCATACACCATATCTTTCACCATTGAACTGGTGAATATTTCTTTTATTAGTTTTAGCCATTGTTTTGTTGAATTGCGGTCACTGCGTACTTCAATCACTATACTTCCAGTATTAATCAAGTTACGCGAAATCTGGGCCCATAACCTATTGAACTGAGTAGGTTAGGGATTTAAATTAAATACATAATTCGTTTGAACCGTGTATTTAAACGTATAAACGATTCGTACAAAAGCTGAGTATCGACTAACTATGTGTATCACATTCCTGAAAGCATCTCTTGTATATAAGGGCCAGAAGTGTTTCTTACAGTTCATAAATCAGACCCTCTTGAGAATGCCGCATTGAGTATTTTTCGATGACTCATAACTATTTGATTTGTGTTTTTGTTTCGGTTTATCTAACGGTAAACTCAACAGTTCATTCATATACAATCCTCTGACATTTGAATATCTTTCCAGTATTTTGAATAATGTCTAGATTGTGGAGAGAAACATCGCCATAACAGAACAGAACTTGAACTAGCGGAAACTAGAACAAAGAAGATGCCGACAAGCGTTTGTAGTTTGACCGACCACTGATCCGTTTTGGCATTACCCATAGGCAAACTTCACGTTTTTACAAATGATATATGAGAAAGGAGATCCCATAATACGAATCCTAAGGTGACATAGTAAATTCCATATCATCTGATGATATATCAAAAACTCGTTTTCTGCGGCTGACCTTTTTCATGTTAACGTCCAGTGTCTGTCTAATAAGATAGGCATTCTAGCTTTTTTTTTGGAAAAATAAAAATCGGATATAATTTGTATCTCTAAGCATTGGCTGTACAGCTAGTGAATCTACCAGGATACAGCCTTTCCTCATATTACTGTAGACACAGAATATATACCCACACAGAAGCGAATGTCGGGCTCTCACAGATATCAGAAAATTATGAAGCCACTCCCTCTCTAAGTGGGACACCAATGGGGGGTGTGGTGTTCGTTGTTCTGACTCTAATTTGACTTCAGTACTGTAGTACAGTTTTCTATTGCTTATATTATGTGAAGTAGACAAAGACAAAAAAATAATAGATATATATTCTGTGGTTTTGTAATCGGAGTAAAAAAAACAAACAATAAATGTCAATGAAAATTTCATGTTTGGAGATTGATAAAGTCGATTTGTGTTACTGAATCGTTGGTAGAAATATTATTCTCTATTAACTATATTATTTATCACCAGCATTTGTACAAATCCCCTTAATTTGAGAACAACGTCACGTCGAGGAGGATCTGTTTGTATTTACTGGGGATGTTCTTCAAAAACTGGAGGAAATTTAAGCATGTTTTCCCTCATAAAAGATCCTACAAGGTATGTATCATGTATATAATGGATACATGATATATAAAAATAGTGATACTCAAAATCGTTACAATATATTTCAGATTGGCATTGTGGTTAAAGGCAGCTAACAGAGAATATTTACTCGAAAGAAACACAGGAACTTCATAAAAACTGCAAAATATGTGAGCTGCATTTTGAGAACAAATATATCATTCGGGGTGAATCAAGAAAACATCTTTACGATAATGCTATCTCGACAATTTTTCCTCAATTAATGCCCACTACAGGAAGTAATACAGAGCCTCCCAGAAAAATAAACATTCTTTCAAGTAAGTGAATATAAAAAAAATGTTAAAAGATATCTACCACTGAAATTATATTCAGTTATGTTTCCTAGTGAAGCATTTGTTCATTACATCTATAATTTAGAAAAGATATTCTCCTCTTCGTTCAAAGATCTTTGCGAAATTCCAGGAATTTCGAATTATCTTTTGCAAACCATTCAAAATGTTCCTTTTGTTCATCCATGTTCCTCATTTCCTCATTCATATGAAATCAAGTTATTCATAAGATTACGTATATTCTATTCTATCAAATATGCCAACAGAAATTTAAAGAAAAAAAAAACTAAAAAACAGCCAAAAAAAATTGCAATTTTGTTACATATATGATTGTTATTATTTTTATTCTGTGTAGAAGCATATTAAATCAATGAATACATGTTTATGATTTCTTGTTTCATTTGTGTTTTGATATAATTACTGCCGGGATGTTTCTGGAAGGTAACAAACACTATGTTTAAATGAAGGTAAATATTGAGTTAGTGCACTCCAATATCCTGAAACTAGCTGTTGCAATTTTCTTACGTGTTTTTGCCTCCTGACTACGAATCTGAAAAACGCGCCGTTTCTGAGTTAGAGGCTTTTTTTATTTTGGATCCCACATTTTCATGCACCCTTTTCTCGCCCAAAAATCACAAACACCAAATCACCCATTTCCGGCACAATTTCGTACAAAATATAGCCTTAGTATCGAAAAAATCATCCTTCTTCAATAGGTACACATATAATCTGACCTCTCATCACCAACAAATAAACAAACAGACTGATCTCAATATGAGTGTGAGGTGTGAGTAAGGATGTAGTGTTGAAGAAGGATGATTTATTCAATAGAAATGGATACTTTGTACGAAATTGTGCCGGAAATGGGTGATTTATTGTTTGTAGTTTATGCTGATAGAAAGAAGGAAGCATTTTGAGTGATTTTTGGGCGAGAAAACGATGCTTGAGGATGTGACATCCAAAACCAAAAAAGGCCTCCAACTCAGAAACGGTATGAACCCACATTCTTCTGGATTCGTGTTCAAGAGTCAAAACACGTAAGAAAAGTGTAACAACGAGTTTCAGGGCGTTGCAATCAATTTACCTAACCCATTCTAACCTAAATTTAAATTATTCTCATCTTTCACAGATTCACATAATATATATATACATATATATATATATATATATATATATATATATATATATATATATATATATATATATACACAAATATGGATCAGCATATTATTTTTCTAAAGGAAGAAAACAATAATTCATAAAAATGAGCAATAAAAAATAATATTCTCAAACGTATGCCCTAACATAGTATATTTATACTAATAAGAAAAGCAATGACTCCAATAATTCCAATAATTTTATAACCGGAAAAATATTTCACTCTAGAATCCTTATGCAGTTTATAATGATTCCCATTGTGATTATTCTGGAATAAGTTGCAGATGTCATTAAATTGATGGAACTCATAAGTGAATCCCGTTTTTTAGTGTAGTTGCACTGAGTTTTTTCTTCTCACTTTTCTCAGTGTGGCTAGAAGTGGGATTCAAGGTTTCTAATTTTTGACCCTAGAACATCAAAGTGCCGACGCATTCTTTCGCTTCTGTATGGGTATATATTCTGTGCTGTAGAGCTCAGAGAATACACGGTGGTGTCGCTATTTTCACAAATGATAAATTTCATTAGTAGAATTCTCTAGAGAAATTGTTGGTGAGTTTTGCGCTATTGAACTCGTAAAATATAAAACTGCCATCATCACTTTATATAAATCAACAAATGAAAACATTAATACTTTTTTTGAAATATTAGAAAAGTTGTTATTATATTCTACGAAAAATTTCAGAAAAGTAATAATACTTGGCGATTTTAATATAGACTTTCGAAAAATTTCACCGGAACTTACCGAACTAGCTAGCCTTGTTGAGTCTTTTGGTCTTGACATTACAATTGCAGACTATACGAGGATTACCCCACAGTCATCTACTTGCATTGATAATATATTAACAAATTTTACTGAAACTAGCTACAAAACTCAAGTACCGGATGCCCTGACTATGACTCTGAAACTTGAGAAAAATAACACTTCTAATGTTTGGCGCAGAACTATTTCTTCTCGCAACATCGAAAACCAGAAAAATTTATGAAAATCCATTGAATAACTCTGATTTCTTGGTGACAAACAACATCTCCCACTTAGGAAATGTAATGAAAATAATAACAGACCACCTGTTGATTGGTTTGACAAAAATTTGAGAAGCATGAGGGCTACATTATCATGTATTAAAACGATTTCTGACTCGACTAGGGATCCACGTGACTTGAGAGTTTACAACAATTTCAAAAACCTATAAATGTAAAATAATTGAGAGTGAAAAACGTACTTATGATCGTTATATTGTAAATTCTGAAAATAAAGCTCGGGACAGTTGGCGATTAGTGAACTATGAAAGGAACAAACATACTTCCAATAGAACTGTACACGTTATCGAAACTTCTGAATTCAGCAACTTTTTCGCCTCAATTGCAGAAGATATAATCAACACACTTCCCAAAGAAATAACAGATACTAATGCAATCACTTATATAAAAGGCATATCTACTCCTTGTAATTCATTTTTCATAGAGCCCATCACTGAAAATGAAGTGACTGAAGCTATCGTTACAAAAAAAAAATCGGCTTGCACTGACGTGTACAATATAAATAGCAAAATTGTAAAAAACTTGACAAATATTTTAGTTCGCCCATTCACATGACTTTTCAATTCATGAACACGTGATGGACTTTCCTGATGTTTTCAAGTTAACAAAAGTTATACCCATAGACAAATTAAAAATAAAGACACTGTTTGAAACATTGGCGATCTTGACCAAGTTTTTGGTACGGCCAGTCGCGCATGGAGGCGCTGCCCACAATCGACAGACGACTGATGACATGATAATTTTCGACATTTGTCAGAAAATAAAAGTTTATTGTTTGCACATGTATTTTTTATTATGACAAACACGCAATATTTCAGAATAATTCTTCTACTGTTATTATCATCGGAAAATTAATGATACAAATTATACTATGGACTTGAATTAGGAACCCAACGTCGAAAATAGAATGTTTTGATATTCGAGTTGACGCTGAAATTCCTGGAAATATTCTTTTATAAGCTGCTTTTCACAAACTGATACTTATTTCCATCCAACAGTTGCAGACATTTTTTCACAAACTGATACTTATTTCCATCCATCAGTTTCCATTTCCTATCACCATTTGAGGAAGTACGAAGTATATGGTCTACTTGATTATCATCAAACTGGAGTATTTGTACTACTCGTTCTCCTTTGTGCTAATAAATTAACAAAATTATTGAAGGTTTGTTGTAAATGTAATTTGTTTTTATTTTGGTTGAATTCATGATAAGACTGAAGAATATTTTCAATTTTGTTTTTTAGAGTTGTATTATTGTTTTGTCTGTAGTTGTACTTTGTCCTAGATAACATAAAATGTGTTTTTCATAGTGTTTAAATTATTATTCTTGTTTTATAAAAACATTAATTTTGTTCTTGATATCATGAAACGAAGATTGATTTTGAAACTTTATTTTGACAACAAACGAACTAACAGATTCTACGAATCTATTACTGTATATACTTTATTAGTGATCGATTTGCCATTCCTTTATTTCATATTATACAACCATTCATATGAAATACAGGAATGGCAAATCGATCACTTATAAAATATATACCATATCAACCATATAAAAGTAACACATTTAAAAAACCCGCCTTATCTCAATCGGTTGAAGAATTTTTATTGAATGATCATGTTGCCTGAATGCACTTATTCTAAAAGTTTTTTTCCTTTACCCTTATAATTCTGTCTTTTCCTGTTTGCAGAATTATGACCTGTGATTATCTGTTTGAATATCATTAACCCCAATAATCTCAACATTAGGTACTCTTATTATATGATATACATCGAGATATAATTCTCGCGATTTTATATGTGAATATGTATATAGATTGTAAACATGTACTGTTCTTTGACTGTTCCAATATCATTTAAATATGATCTGACTGGAATAAAGATTATTATTATTATTATCAAATTGTGTTTATTCAATCACTCAATCCCATTCTTTCATTCACTTCACACATTCATACACTAATTCGCCACAAACGGTACTACATCTCATACCAAGATTCCATATCGATTGAACGAGTGAAAGTAGCTGAGAATCCCTCAACAATTTATCCTCATTTATCTTTCCTGCTCCATCATCAGACCCTGATCAGCATCTATCTATAAACTGTTCATTAAAACCATTCCAATGATATCTCTGCTGTAAGTTGGTGAGGAGTTGGGTGTCACGGTCACGTCACGGTTACCATGTTCTTGCAATGTCATTGAAGTAGCAGGATACCAAATTTTGAATCGATCAGACCTGTGGAAGTTGCTCACATCCCTTCATCAACTAGAAAAGAGCTGATGAACTTGAATCATAGCTAAGAACACTCTCGATCAAGTCACATTTCAAACAAAAAAAACTAAATCAAAATCGTTTCATCCGTTTGGGAGCTACGATGCCACAGACAGATACACACGTTAAACTGGGCGACCGAGCTTTGCTCGGGGGTTTTTTCCGTAAAATCGTGTTTTTTTCGGAGATACGAATCACATACTTATTTCATACAATTGCATTGCAATCTTACCTAGTGCACAGGTTGGCTACAAATACACATGTTCCGTGGACTAACCAAAGAAAAACATCTAACATTGAATTCGGATGTCACAAAGTTTAGAGTGCAAGTACCTCAAAAATGTACGAAATGGCGCTATTTTTTTTCGTGTGAAATCGCGGTTTTTCTGGAAAGCTTGAAAGCAAAACTCTATCTTAATACAAAATTTCATCGAAATCGTTAGAGCCGTTCCCGAAATAGCCGAAATATATACAGAGTGACGCATTTGAAAGCGGGCCACCTCTCTAAAACTGTTATTTATTATCCGATTCAGAATTTTTGTTTTTTAGTAGATAGAGCATCAATAGTTCTAGTTGAATGCCATTAATTCGAAATTAAAATTAAAATTTCACGGCCTACCTTGAATTTTTTTCAAGGTCAAAAATCCAAAAAACATACTAGCAATTTTTTGTAATAAAATTTGACGACGCCACTGAATTTGTGATGCTTTCAAATGGCTGTGACCGAAATTTTACGATAATATTATTTTTTTCAACAGAAATATAGCATAAGTAAAATATTCATATCAATATCGAAATAATTCAAATAGTTATCATATAAATCACAATTTTGTTAATAATATGGTTTAAAATACTCCTTCAGAACATAACAACTCTATGTGGGATATGTTATGTCTCTTAGAACACTGCAGTTTGTTGTCAAAGAATATAAATGCACATCTTTACATCCAATAATATAATTGCCAATATTAATAACATAAATGAACTACTACAAAAGAATGTATTGACATGACAGTGCCTACACATTGAATTTCGGACTGTTCAACCAAATCTCCATTTAATTCGATACATTTATCGTATCGTTTTCTAATGTTAACCATAACATTCGATAATTGGTTTGGGGTGATATCTCTGCAAGCCTGTCCTATTCTTTCACGCAGTTCCTCTTTGCTCGTTGGACGAGTTTTGTAAACTTTTTCTTTAACGAACCCCCATAAAAAAATCCAATGGAGTCAAGTCGGGGGATCTGGGGAGCGATTAGGAAAATTTTCTTCCAACCAATCTCTCACAATCCTGCTATTGTGGATGGAACAGCCATCTAATTGAAACAGAAGATGAGCCTCTTCTGCCAGTGGAAGTTCATCCATAGCGTTGGAAAATTCGTTTTTCAAAAAATTCAAAAAAATTTGACATTTCAAATTGCTTTAAAAAAAAGGGCCAATTATTTTGGTATGTAATATTTCACACCAAACATTTATTTTTTGTGAGTACTGTCTTCTGCAATTTATTATCCAATGTGGATTTTCTTTCGTCCAGTACCTTGTATTTTGAGAATTAACTGTTCCAACTGAATGTTGCCTCGTCACTGAACAAAATTTGTTTCAGAAAATTCCTGTTATTTAGATATTCTCCTATAAACTATACTTCATCCTCTTTTCATTATCGCCTTCTTCTAAGGTGTGAAGAAACTTTGGTTTAAAGGGCTTCATCTTATTATATTTCCTAAGATTTCTCCTTATCGTTTCACGCGGTAAGTTAATGTCCAAACTTGCAATTCTCACACTTGTTTTCGGATTATTATTAAAATAATTTCGAATTCGTTCAGTAGTCTCTGTCTATGTACAATATTACTATTCTTCAGAATATGTTTACAAACAGCTCCATAATGATTGAAAATTTGGTTTATTCGGCCAACTGTAGCTCTGCTAATATTTCGACGCTCCGGATGCATGTTATTGAAAATTCTACATACTTCCCTTTCGGATCTGTCGTTGTTACGACGAAGTCTTACTATTTCAATTTTCTCCTGAAAAGTCAAATTATCAGCCATACTTCTTTATTAGTGTAGGTACTTGAGGAGTTTTAAACTTCACCATTAACACTGACAAACTGTGTATTTGTACAAAACTCTCAATTAAAAAAAAAACAAATTTTTTTCTTAAGAAAAATATTTGTCTCAGGCGTTAGACACTTCCTCTATCATACAAGAGGCTTTATTTCGAAGAGTATCGTTCTTGGGATGAATAAATTTTGCGATAGGGTTACATACCAGGGGAAAGGTGTGTACCAGGAAAGAATTTTCAAAACTTACAGTGGTTAAAATCACTTCCTGAAAATTGAAAAAATCTGGTGAGGTTATGACACTGCCATGAGTAATCCTTTTATTTCCACAGCTCCACGGATTCTATGATTCTCCACCTCAGAATATAATTTGAATATATTTTGAAATTTGGACACATTTTGTAAATGTCTGAGGAAAATATTCCAAAACAAAACTTCGAGTTTATTTATATTTCAGAAATGTCGTCTGTCCATTACAGAATAAGGAAACAGAACAGACACTTTCTGCCTTAGCTAACCATGTTACAGAATAGGGAAACAGAATTGAAATTTATGAATAAACGCTTTTAGCAAAGATATGTATTGTTTTATGATTGAGAAGAGTTCTGTGGATCGGTTTTGGAACACAGCCACATATTAACAGGAAATTATACACAAAAATTGAAAAGTGAAGTATTGATATTTGTTGGGGAGAAAGGAAGTTGGAATTCGTCCATTTCTGTTTCTGGCTTCACTGAATGAACTCGTGAATGATGATAGATAATTTTCTTATACCATCTATATACAAAGAAGGAGAACAGCTTTGCCAGATCTTCAATCCATGACTTTTAATTAGATCTTTATTCCAGGTCTGGAAGTCGATATTGTATTCGATCTTTCATACATATGAAATCATTCATACACAGATAGAAGCTATTAATAAACAGGATAGACTGGCGGAATTAGAGTGAGCGTTCAATGTAGAGTATGTGGCATCGAGAAACGGTTACACTTTGAGAACTCAAATTTAGTAGGTAAACTCAGAAAGGATTAGAGTACTTACTAATGGAAAATATTGAGATTGAATTCTTTTCGAAAATTTGGATTTTTTTTGCGAAAATTAAAGGAAATAAGCCAATACATGCTTCTTTTTAATTTCAAACGAAAGACCCATGAAAATAGTTCAACTTCCGATTGAAAGCGAATGTCGTTTGAGACTTGTAATACGAAAGCAGTGGCAAATAGCCAAATTCGAACATATAGCGAAAAATAGTTTCTATTTTACCAACAATCTTAATGATTTCTTCGTCCAGTTGGTTTCGGATAGAAAGCGCCATTGTAAATTTCATTCATCCAGGGCCTGTTATACTATAATGAAATAGGAATGTGATTTTGATAACGTCTTTAGATAAAATGAAAGTTTCAGATTCGGAGATCATTCATAATCGTACCATGGAGAGTAATTTGGGGAAGGATAAACAAAAATCAACAATCAATGACGGGGTCCGGAGGTTTAATCTGTATAATATAATGAAGCTTTTCCTGACCGATAATAGGCACACGAGAAATAATTTTTCTGAACTTCCTTCTTCTATATTTCCGAAATTATGTTTTTTCGCAAACTGCTGATATTTTTACAAACTTTTATCCAACTTGCCTTGTTTGTTTCCCTGTGATTATTATTTATTTCTCGATATGTACGTTCGGGTGAAATTTTGCAAATTAATTTTAATCCACTTCTAGTTGTCCGATTAACTTTGGCAGGTGTTCATAATTCCGGTGACAATCTATTACGGAATTTTTATTACAAAAAAAAAATTGTTGACGAGTTTCGTGTTTTTTGGGAGCTTCTATTCAAAACTGATATGTGGGTGTTCTTTTTGGGTCGAAGATAGTTAATTTTTGGTCAAAATTCATTGATTTAAGATGGCAACTCCAAGATGGCTAACGAGCTTTGTGACTGTGGTCCAATTATATTCAAAATTGGTGTGTCGGAGATTATGATTTTTTTGGCGAAAGTCATGAATTTGAGATGACAAGTTTTGTCATCATGGCACGTTTCTATTAAAAATTGGTATGAGGGGGTTTTTGGGGTCGAAGATTATACATTTTTTGCGAGAATTTAATAAGATGACGGTTTTCGTGAATGATTGGAAAGAATTAAATAAAAATGATAAACAAAATTAGGACAAACTTTTATACAAGTGCATTGATTAGGAAAAATAAAAATAAATCAAAAATATTGTAAGTTTTTATACAAATGCACTAAAAAGGAAACACTCATTCTTAGGTTATTCCATGAATAACAGATTCATAAACTTGCCGCGAATACAAAATAGGTATTCTTGCGCCATGATATTTAGGTTTTTTTAGGGGAATGGGTTTTGTGATTTATAGTCCGGGTTTTTGGGCTCGGAGATTATGATTTTGTTGTCAAAATCAAAAACATTCAGAATAGTAGCTACAATAAACTTCTTTAAAAAGGCAAATATGTGTTGCATAAAAAATTACTCTCTGTACAATGCTTGTAACCATTGAACACTCATAACACAATAATGAACTGTAACAATTCGCTTTTGAAGTACTGGAACGAAATATGGTTTTTTGGGGGGTTTGAAGGAGCGTAGTACACATTTTTCCACGGAAGTATTTTTTTCTTCAGATATGTAACGTAGGTAAATTATTGTAGTCTTCTATTTGTGATTATATACCTCGAAATAAATTCAGCTGATCAAATGTATTTATCTAACCAATCAAATCCCAATATCAGCGCATATACACCATGTTGCTAGTATATCCGCAAATATACACGCTACTTGCCATAAAACAAGTAGGCATTTACCATTGTTTATACCAAATCTATGCATATATGCCTGGTTGACAATGCGAGATTTTCAAAATATTCACTAGAAGAATATCAAAATTCAAAATCCAATAACAATTTCTCTGCCGCTGGCGCTGGAATAATATATTCCGCTATAAAATCCGTAACGGGGATTTCCTTATTTCACCTTCACAGGACAACCCAACTGGCATGTTGCCAAGCCCGCCAATATAATTACCAATCTCTAGGTAAATTTTTTTAACCTCATGATAATGGATATAACAACGTTGGATTTTATTTTCAAAGAATTTTATTTCGGACTAACTAGGTCACGAATTATTTCTTCCTGATTAATTTCCAAACCAAATGATAGCCAGTTTTCCGGCTATTGTTTCCTAGTAGAAATCAGTTTCGACTATAATTACTCATTTGCACGGTTGGAGACTTGGATAAATATTCTATATAATGCATGGTGGCTGTCGCCAACCTTAAGTGTCTTATAGGAAAGAAGAGAATCGGAGGATCCCCAGATCTAAGGAAGTTCTGATAATCTACTATTGAACCAATTATTATTTATTGGGATTGGGAGGCCGGGGAAGTTACGAGACCTTTTGAACGGACCTGTAGCAACGGAAACATTCAAGGGAATATTCGAACATGAAAAACAATAAATGTTATTGAAATTTATTTGGTACTCGTTTACAATAGTTTGACGTTCAGAGATAACACCGATACTAGGTACTGATTTTGAAGGTGAAAAATGATTTTTTCTCAGTCATACAATAGGCGAGATAACAAACTCGTAAATTTGCCTCATACGTGCTTGAAGTTGAAATATAGTGATAAAATTTTATGTGTGCATAGTTTTTCCTAGACCATATCGTGTAATATTCGGATAAACGCTGCTCTGAAACCCTCAAATTCAGTGAGACATTCAAACACAGCGTTATTGCCGCTTCTTTTGACGTCATATGCCCAATGATTTGGCATTTACTTGAGTTGCCAGTGTCACTATTTTGTGGAACTTCTGAGACAATGTTATACTGTTTCATCCTATGAATACAACAGAACTTGTGAAAAGAAGACTTCGTATTTGATAGCTGTTCTTGATTAAGTTATTCTTAAATAATATTTATGGATACCGAGTGCTATGTCATTATTATTTCGGCCTGCTAATATTGTACAGAAATATTATGAATAACACTTGGCAACGCTGTAAATCCTGACACTCTCAGTGATCGGCGAGTTGCCAGAGTCATTATTTTGCGGAACTTCTGAGGAAATTTATTTGTTTAAGAATGTTTCCCTTTTCAATTCTGAGGAAATGTTATTTTGTTTTATCCTATGAATAAAACAACTTGTGTCAGCATATGTTATCGGCCATAGTTCTGAACTTGTTACGTCACATCCTGGCGCGGTTTCCGCAGTGTTCAAACAGTGTTCTTTGGGATTTTTTTTTTAAAACTACACAGAAAAAAAATTTTGAAAAAATCCAACCACTTTTCTTATCGTTCTGGACATTGTGGTGTTTTTTTCCAAAAATTAGTGATCTCGCTTATTGATGAGATTTGTTTATTTTTGAATCAGGTTTTAAAAGGTTCAGAGTTTTATTGTGTGCTTTGGAGAATATTTCTTGTACAGAAATTGGTAGAAAATGAGTTGGCTACATGAATTTCAACTGTGGATGGCGTCCAAATTTCAACTTTATGAAACCAACTTCATTCTCTAGGAGATACAAATTTTTAAAAATTCTAAGCACGTTATTAATTGAACCACGACCCTTGCCTTCGCAATAAGAGTTAGTCACTCGCACCTCTTCAGGAAGGTTCTTTTTTGTAACTTTGGAAAAGAAATAAAAAAAGTATTGGAAAAAAGTTGAGAATCGGAATTCAAGACATTTTTCTCAAAATTCGAAGGCATAAATAAATAAAAACCCTTATTCATATATAAATATAATAACTTTTTTTCCACAATCTGATGTCATTGGATAAGTACACACAGGCATTAAAAAATATTGATATATGAGAGTACAACAATATTGCATCAAGGATTAGGGAATACTTCAGTTACATTCTTTCTTGTTTTACGATCGATATATTTCTTATCGAATTTGGGCCATTCTATTCAAAGTTATAATAATATCGTCCACCAAATTCGTATTTTTCGTAGAAATAAACGCATGCAGTGGATGATATACACAGTTTGGACAAAAACATTCTTTTATAATTATTCAGCACTCTCAGTTTCATAAAATTTGGCAAAGCAACTTGTTTTGCCCGTCTTATTTTAAATAATTTATAAATTCTCAGGATTTTCAGTATTTGTTATTTGTGGAAAAAAAAGATTTTTAGTTTAAGTCGAATTTATGGGTCCCAGAATTTTTGAGGAATGGAAAGTTAATTCACGTTTTCTTAATGGAAATATCTTTTTGAAATCTTCGGAATATTGGCACATTCTTGAAATAAAAAAAAAATGAACCCCGAAGTTTTTCATATTTTCTTGAAAAACATAAAATTGAAAGTCGGAAAATTATTCCAATAAGTTTTTTGATTGGTATTAGATCACGTTCTGTTATCAACCTGTATAATCGCAGACAATTCCTGCAACATTTCTTATATCATATCTAGGGTAATTAGGTGTATATTTTACGTTTTGGCTGTCAAAGTAGATCAACATCGTTAATAATCCGGTACATGAAAATCTGTTATAATTCAACCCAATATTCTTTACAGCTATGAGAGATTTATAATCGAAACCATCCCTCAGATACGTGTTATCTAGCATGATCGTCTGAAGTTTTGAACTTTTCAAGTTGAGAAGGTTGATATTTGTCGATTGTTGGAATAACTGGCGATTTTCCGAAATATTGAGTATCCTCAAAGAATTCAAATCACCAAATACGTCTGGATTCAAAGTTGCCAATGCATTCCCATCCAGTCGTAATTCCTCAAGGTTTATCCAGTTTCTGAACATTCCCAACGGAATACTTCTCAGATTATTATTTTGCAAATGCAATGTTTTCAGCTTAACCACCCCTTCAAAGTGGACATTCACAGTCTCAATGTTGTTATTGTCAAGCAACAATGTCTCTAGAGACGAGTTGATATTGAAAGAGTATAGCTGATTGAAACTCAATCTCAACGATGTCAAGTTTTTCATTGTATTCAAAGTGTCATTGAGATCGAAAGAGGATATTAAATTGTGCGACAAATCTAGAATGTTCATTTCATTCAAAGTGTCATTTAGATCAAAAGAGGATATTAAATTGTGCGACAAATTTAGAAGGTTTAATGATTCTAGTCCGCCAAAAACGCTTAGGTTCACCCCCTTCAGACTGTCGTTTATCAAGTGTAGTTCGTTAAGTTTTGCAAGACCAGAAAATGCCCCCACCTGAATCTCTGTCAAGTTAACATTGGAAATGCGAAGAGTTCTTAAACTGTGTAGGTCACTGAAAAAATCCCTAATCAACGTATTGTTTTTCTCGAAGATATACGTGGCGTCAAAATCTTCCAAGTGGAACAATCCATTTAGAGCGCCTGGTTCATAAGAACCTATATCTGAATCGTTGAGATGTAGTTCCTTCAAGTTGTAGAGCCCCATGAAGCAATCGGTTCTCAATAATTCTATGGATGAGTTAACCAGGAAGAGTTTCTTCAAATTGATGTTTGAAATGGCATGGGATTCGAGAGTCCCGAAGAAATTCAAAGTCAATTCTTCAACATTCACACTATTATCAATTGCTGAAATTTTTGATATGTTATTATTTTCTAGAAAAATACGTTCAACTGTTAGATTACTAAACACATTCTCTCGGATTTCAGATATATTGTTATCTCTCAAATCTATTGCTGAAAGATATCTCAATCCAGAAAATGAAAATGGTTCCAGTTTTTGTATGCCAAGATTCGAGAGATTCAGTGCATTCAACCCCAAATTCTCGAATGCTCCCGATTTTATGTGATTTATTTCATTGCCTTTCAACAACAAATTGTTAACAGGTATATTGCTGAAAGTGTGGCTCTCTATTGTTGCAAAAGAGTTTTTACTCAGGTCGATTGTTTCTAAACTTGGCAAATTGAAAAATGCGTAAGATTCCAAGAATATTATGCCAATATTCGAAAGATTCAGGTTCCTCAAGTTATATAGATTGTTGAATGCTCTGTTCCTTATATATTTAATACTTGAGTTCCACAGCTTAATGTCCATCACACTCAAATTATAAAACGTATTTGTCTCCAACACGCCCAAATTATTACTTGACAAATCTATTATCTCAATTTTTGTTAAATTTTCAAAGGAATCTTCCTTCAGATTCGTAATATTATTGTTGCTTAAATCAAGGTAGGCCAAAGAATAATTCGAACTAGCAAATGAATTCGGTTCAATATATTCAATCATGGAGTTTGATATATTCAAAACCGCAAGTTGACTGCAATTTTCGAAGCTATTTTTCCCTATTTTCCTGATTCTGTTACTGGATAAGTCAATTGTGGAAAATTGAACATATTTAAAATGTCTTCGATGATTTCCAAATGGTTTCCATCAAATTTTTTTCCAAGCCTCTGAATGAATCGTTAGGGAGGGATGATATATTCGAAAATGACAAGTCTAAGTGTGTCACAATGGACTTATTGAATATATTTTTGTTCATAACAGTGAAATCGTTATGGCTCAAATTCAGTACAGAAGTTTCAACATTTTCAAAGTAGGATTCTGAAAACTCTGTAATGGATGAATTTGAGAAATCTATAGTTAGCAAATCTGACCACCTTTTGCTGACAACAGATATATTGAATACATCTTTGTTCCATTCTCTAATTTTTGTATTAGCTAGACTAAAAATTCCGGAAATGATTAATTCATCGGGTATTTCCGTAGGTACGGATGTCAAATATAGTTCCTTGCAACTGAGAGAATTTTTCCCACTTGCTCTTAAGGACGCTAAATCATTTCCCGCCAAGTTGACTACAACTTTTGGTAGTGTTGTGTAATATCTGACATCTAAAATAGTTATATTTTCTAATTCATTGTAGCTGAGGTCGATAGATGAAAAAAAACAATTCAAATCCGATTCATTGAAGGCCGAGATCCGGTTAAAACTTAAATCCACAGAAGTGATTTCTTTGAGTTGGTTGTGAGAAGCAGTAATTTCACTTATGTTATTAGCTCTCATAATAACTGTATCTAAGTAACGTTTAGCGCTAAATATATTCAAGTCCAATATTTGGATTCTGTTATCTTCCAAATTCAAACTTCGTAGATCTGAGTTAATACTCTCGAGGAAAGAAATATCTTCAATGTGATTCCTTCCTAAATCCAGTAATGTTAGTCCTTCCAGATCCTTGAATGCATTTTTGTCAATACGTCGAATGGAAGAACTTCTGATTTTCAATGTTTGGATTTCACACTGAAAGTATCGCGCTGGATCGGGAAAAGCCTCTATGAAGGAATAATTTGAATCAACTATTTCAACGGTAGTCACATAGGTATTTTGAAAATCATCTTCGTTCTTGAAAAGTTGATAGATGAAATCTTCTTGCTGGATCCCTTTGCAAGAAATGGTTCTGTTGGAGATTCGGCATTCATTTTCTTGATGCGTACCAGTCGCCATGAGCATTATTAGTATCGGGTGATACAGATTCATTTTTATGTTTCTACGAAAAAAAAAATGTGTGGATTAGCGTAGGGGTGAATCAATTGAATTCGATGTTAAGACGTTCTAGAGGTAGCCAATTAATGGAACTAGTTACAAAGAATCTAATTAGCTGATATTTCACATAGGGGGGTAGTGGAAAATTTGGTCTCACTTGAAAAAATCATTATATCTAGAACGTATTTGTTTTTGAATGTCAAAAATTAGGTTTTAATTTTCGCCATTCAGAAACGAATAAGCTCTTACTAATATAAAGCACGTCTGAATATCAATTTAAAAATTATAAACAGAGCGCTTATTCTACTTCAAATATATGAATTTGGAAAAAATGAAGGAAAAGTACAAATTTTGCCGAAATACACAGGGTGATCCCGGATTGAACCGTCAACGTTTAGGATGGAGTATACAGGTGAAAATAAGTGTTTTTTTCCTAACTTTCTTCGTTTTTGAGTTACAGAAAATCAGTTTTTAGAAAAAATCTGTTTCTGAATAATTACTCAAAAACCTTTAGGCCGACTTTGACAAAACTTGGCATGACTATTCGCGGTGATGAGATGCTTCTTTTAATGTGATTAGAATAAAATTAATAATTTCAGTTCAAATCTTTGCACGCCACTGTTTTTGTATGTCATTTTGAGATTAAGCCATTTTTGTACCTTGCATTTTTTTCATATCTCGCTTTGTTTTTTAGAAACATTTTAAAAAGCGTGTCCCTGCGTGTAACTAATTTCAACAAAAATCAGACAAAAGGTAGTCGGGCACAATCTCGTTTTGTTGAAAATAGGAACAGGATGTTCATAAAATCAGATGTGGAATCATCTGCGACTGAAAGATAAACTCTAGTCACTATCTTCCATCGTCAAGATAACCTCTTGTGGAGTATTCATGTTGAAAAGGGAAACATTCTCAATTAAATATTGATAGAAAGATTTTTCTGTTAATTGAATGAAATGTTTTTAAAATGTTAGTACTCACAGCAAACATAACAAAAATAATTGATTGTCTGGGCAAAAGTGGTGCATAAGTTTTTCATGGCCTTTTTTCGGAAAAAGTAATCCCAGCTCGGGCAGCTTTTTATTTTATTTTTGGCCGTAGTGTAAGGCAATGAATAAATCAATTGTGTCATTTTGTAGTTGGTAGATCTTCAATGTGCAGTAGTTTAAAGTGCCGTATAAACCCCAAAGTGTTGAAAAAGTTCCTTCGTTAACTTAAAAACAATAAAACCGTATGCTGAAAGTGATTTAAATGCCTAAAAAGAGTGAAAATAGTGTTTATCTGGGCATTGGAAAACTGCAGGCGATGTGACCCTTGTATGGGAATTTGGACCGAATTGGTTCGCCAGACTGAAAAAGTGAGGTTAGGATTTCAAAACCCACGGAAGTGAAAACAGTTTCGCTCAAGCGCGTATTAAAGGGGGGTAATAACCCCCCCTCCCCTCCAGGAACAGATTTATTTTAAATTGATGGAACGGCCACCACACTCCACATCTCTACTCAAATCTTTTCCGATTTTTTCCGCCGACGAAAGTTTGCTATTTAAAAAAAACTGACTTAGTTTTTTGGCAATAGCTCAAAAATATCGATGATAGAGATAATAAAAAAACAGCTTCATGAAGAGAAATTCTATCTCAAGTATTTATAATTAATTTTAATTCAACGTTGAAAATAGGGCTCCGCGTGGGCGTTAATGCAGGAGTACAGCACCTCTCGAGAGAGCAATGCACATAAAATATTTTTGTATACTATTAAATATGAATAAAAAATAAATAAAAAATTATAGTATCATCTGAATACTTGAAAGAATGTATTTCCGATAGAAAAAAAAATGTTTCATTGAATTTTGATAACGTGAGGCTATTGTTGATTAAGTAGTTTTTTTGGAATCGCCGATTTTATTAGAAATCGAATTGTTCGCAGACTGACACCATAACTTTTTTGCTTCTACGGGCACATTTTACCTGTGTACTGAATAATATATATATATAATTGTTTAAAGTTGATTATTTTGTCAATTTGGTATTTCTAATGTTAACAAAATATGAGAAATCGAGTAGATATTGTATTTTCTTTAATTGATATTTTACATTATTATCTGTTTTATGTCTGACAAAGGCATTTTACAACGTTTTGAAAAAAATACGCTATTTGTTTATGAAATATTCATTAACAAATTGATAAGTTGAATATTTTTCAAAAATTGTTTTTTCGCATTAGATTAAGAGTTTATCATGATTGAAAAATAAAATAAAAAAATGTTGTTGTTTATGATCGTTTCTTTAATTTTTCTATTATTCAAATAATATATGAATAATTTTTTTCTTTAAAATTAATATTTGGTCCTTCTCTACCTAATAAGAATTTTTTCCATTAAAAATAACAAAAAAACCAATAGGAAAATTCAAAAAAAATTGTAGAGAATTTTTTTGAAAAATTATAAATTAAAAATTTTGAACAGTCTGTCGTATATGGTTGTTTTCGTTATTTTTTGTTCCATTAAAAAAATAATAATAATGCCAATCAAAGTATGTTTATAACATATTGATAAGTGAATAAACAATTACATAATTAATAAAAACATTTTTTTCTTATTAGGTGGAGAATAACCAATTATTGATTTAAAAGAAAAAATTCTTAATATATTATTTAAATAACAAAAAAACAAAAAAAACTATTGAAAACAATTTAAAAAAATTAGGATTTTTTTTTCAATCATAAAAAACTCTCAGCAACCTAATGCAAGAAAACAATTTTTGAAAAATATTCAACTCATTCATTTGTTTATAAATGATTTATAAACAAATTGCGTATTCTTTTTTAAATCGTTGTAAAATGCCTTTGTCAGTCACTGATAATAATTTGAAATAGCACACACAAAATAATCCACTTTTATACAATTTTATAGCGTGATATTATCGAGTACACATGTAAAATGTGCTCCAGGAAGCGAAACAGAATATGGAGTCATTCTGTGAACAATTATTGAGTTTTTAATAAAATCGGTGGTTCTAAAAAATTTACTTAATAAACAATAGCCTCACATTATCAAAATTCAATGAAAAAATTATTTTCCATTGAAATTACATTCTTTCAAGTGTTCAGCTGATAGAATTATTTTTTTGAAATGTCTTTTCTTTTCCTTTTAAATCTTGTGACGCTAACATATTTTCCTTGATAAAAAAGTGTCTCCATATTTTAAATACAATGCCAGTTAGTGTGGTTGGTTGGATCAGCTCTACTTCATGTTCATAGAGACGTGCAAATAGATTGCAAATGTTATTGAAAGGTTTGCAAATAAGAAATACAGGAGACTGGATTTCATTTTGTGATTTTTATTTTTACGAAAGAAATCTTTGTTTTTGTACCTACTTATAAGTATATGCATATATATCTTTCATTTTATTACAGTTTGTATTTTTTTTTTGAATTTGAATGAAAAAAAAAATATGTTTTTTGTACCTATAAGTAGAGGTATTTGACTTTTTTATGTCATTACCACCCCAAACATCATTCCTAGATACGCCACTGTTTTCGCTTATAAAAAGTGAAAGGACACAAACAACCACAGCTGAATAGCTGGAAAAGTTCAGTAAATGAACCCCAATGGAAGAATCCAGTGATGGAGGTGCAGATCGCAACAAAAACGTGGATAAATTGAAAACGAAAATCCACAATTGATCACCCAGTGAAAATAATCGCGGAATAGTCATTATTTCACCAAATCAAACCACTGAAACTGATGAAAACAGTGCGTTGGCAAAACTCACATCGGAAAACAGCGAAATCGCCAGCTGTTCGGTACTAGTAGCCGAGAAACTCCGAAAAAGATGCGTTATAGTGTATTATTTTCCCCCAAGTAAAGCTAAAAAACTCAAAAAACTCAATGATTACATTTCTAAACATAGTGAAAGGGTAAAGAAGTGTAATATTAAACCTAATAAAGACATTGAAGATCCAGGCACCGGGTCCGAGGCCGAAAAGACCGCCCGAGCCTAGGTTAGCGCAGAGTATGAAAAAACTGAAAAAAGTTCAAAAACATTAAGTGAAACGGATAACAAAAAGAAAGTGGTGAGTGTAACCCATCAAAATTGGGGGTAAGGAAAAGACGCTAAAAATCCTTTGTCCAGAAGAAAAATTTTGTTCACCACACTTTTCAAATAACAACTAAAGTGAAGAAAAATCCAAACATTTTCAAGGGAGAAAACAATGCAGAAAAATGGTTAGTCCAACACATCAAAATATGGGGAGTGATATGGAGGATGATAAAAGGAGTAGACGAACTTCGTTCCTGACGTGGATCCCCCGACCGCATTATAATTTTTGGCATTATACATCTTAAATGCACTGATGTGAATCAAATAATAGTAATTCTCACTTCAAATTTGGTGTAAAACCCTAAGATAAAAAAATACCTGAAATTGAGAAAACATTGGTAAATTTTAGGAGAATTTTGAATTTTGTGTTAAACCCTGATGTCTATGATTTTTTTTTTAATTTTTGTTCGTATTCGGCACACCAAAATACATGGAAATCAGTTGAAAATAATCAAACAGCTTTTTATTGCGGACCTCTCTACTAGGTCCATGTCACCAGTAGGTAATATCTGCAGTGGCTGGATGCAAGTGGGTGAGGAGTGAGGACAGTCACTAAAGTAAACAAGACAATTGAACGGAATTCGTAAAATAATAAACTTTAATCCGCCATTGGACGGAATTCAAGCATAAAACTTCACTGTTCCGCCGCGCCGGACTACTACAACATAAAGCTTTGTTCGACTTCGAACAATTACTGTTCTAGAACTGTCAGGAGTTTGCGCAGTAGAATTGGTCGCGTTCGGGTTTTGTTGAACTGTTCTAGGACTGCCTTGTTACGCGTTCGGGTTTTTCTCAGAATCGTCCTGGAACGGTCCTAGAACTGTGAGAACTGTCCGAAATCAGTACCTCTCCTCGAGCAAGAACTGTTCTGGACCGTTCTGGGATTTTTTTGACGCATGCTCAATAGCATTTGTCATAAGAAGGAGAGCGATCATTTGTTGATAACCTTAAACCTAATTTGATCTTTTCATTCATTTTATGAATTATGGAGTTCGTACATTTATTTGATAGTAGTGGTGAAGAGTTCCTTGCTGAAAATATTGTACCTAATGTGATGATTCCCGAACTTTTGTTAGACAAACTTAAAAATGAAGGTTACGTTGACAAGACATTACCATTATATTCAGCATTGAACATTTCAGGTGAGTCAAAATTCATGTATAGGTATTATCTTAGAAAATATTAGTGCTCTGTACAACATGTTGAAAATCTAGCTACAAATGCTATGATGGAATATATTTACCAATAATTTTTCCTAAAATGCTCAATTATATATATTACAGTATTTTTTCCTTTTAAGGGTTTCTAGAGACATTGTCAATGGACTCAAAGGACAGTTTGAAGCTTCGGAATATTTTTCCAAAAAAGATGCAGGCCTTAAACGAATAGGCAGTGAGAAATTATTTATTTGCCCCTATGCAAATTTTTCTTTTATGGTTTGTCAGCAATGAGTGAACTTCATTTAGATATGTGCAGAGTGTTCATCGAATATACTATGGGGGTTGTTTGTGATGCGATTTCGTCAACTGTACCATCTGAAGTGCAGAAAAATTGAATTTATTTGCCACTTTGCAAGAGCGTGCTGCGTGTTACATAATATGTGCATGAACGATCTGATTCTCAATGAATTACACCAGAAGTTGGTTTGAATTATAGAAATTATGTAGCTGCCATATTTGATATTTGACCATTGTTCAATTTTGATAACAGTGAATGTGTTTGTTAATCTTTCAATTTTTTTTTATTGCAAAATTCCTATTTAATTTTTTTTATATACTTCAATAAAACACTATATTTTGATTTTATATTTTATTATAATTCCTGTACTAGTAGATTAGAAGTAAATAGACTTCAGTACCTGAAGAAGATATAAATATTGAAAACCAAAGGGTCTTTTTAACAAAATCTCAAAATAACGTTTATATAAATGTGTTTCATGTTTGAGATAAAAATAAACACACAATACATTTATTCCTAATAACACAATAATTCAGTCAGGTACAAAAAGTGAACCTATATAGTTGTGCAAAGTGGATATATTATTAAACTTTTCCATTATTCTGATTATGAAAACAGTATCCTGTACAACAAAAAGTTGTGGATACAAATCTGAAGCTTTCAAATAAATGGAACATTTAAAATTGTTACCACTGATACAAAAAGGGGAAAATATTCAATAAAATAACAAAAAAGTTATTATAAAAAAACTTATCCAAAGATATAAAATACTATATGAATACAAATTTAAAAAAAAACTCCAACAATAAAAATCATAAAATAAATCTCATATGTAAATATGTACTCTGACTAGCATAAACTTCACTACTGTATGACTAGCAGAAAGCAATAATTATTCCTTACTACCGGAGTAAATCATTGTGCTTTTGTTTTTCTTCCAGCCTATTTTGCAATATTTAGCTTTTCCTTCTCCCTTTTGTCTCTTCTGTCATAAAAAGACCTCTTATCATTTTTAAGCTCTACCAAAATGTCATTACGTTTCTGATATGTGCAGCCAGGAAAAAAAGCTTATGTTTCACTTGCAATGTTTTTCGACCTGTGGGGGATTTCGTAACAATGAGTATTTGTTCTCATTTTCGGGAATTGAAATGCAGGGGACCACAGTAGAACTTGAAGGTTCTGGTGGTGTTTCCCTAAAATTGCATCATTTGATAGGAGTACTGCTGGTCGGATATTTTTCTTTCTTTCAAAAATGTCATCCATTTTGCTTTGAAATTCAAAGCTTTTCATTTTCCCTCTGCCTGTTTTCCTGTTATTGTCAACATGCTTCTTGTATGTCCTCTCTAATACTTTGAAACGATTTTCGTATTTATTGGAAGAAATTGTGATTTTATATTGATTAGACATTTCTCTTCCAACCAATTCCCATAATTTCTTCATAGATTTCACCTCGAAGGTACCTATTTTTTTTATGTAATTGGTACAGCTCAAGGAGCTTCCAGAGTTCTTTCTCTATTGAAATATTCATCTCCATCCTGGGGACAATCATTTTATTTTGAAAACAGATAAATTCGTCCATACTGAAATCTGAATAAAAAATTAGATCTCTGACATAAGGGACCATTATGTACACACCTGTTTTTCAATACAATAGGGTTATGTTATTTTTAATATCTCTTGTTCTCTACTCTCTCTCTCTCTTGTGCTGTCCTTATTCATTGGATCACTGCCGCGTTCGGGTTTTCACGAATCGTGAACCGTTCTCAAACAGTCCTAGGATTCGAAACGAGTGCGCACTAGTTCTGCGCAGTTCAAGAACGATTCTTGAACCGTTCTGAAATTGGAAGTCGAACAAACCTTAAATATCTGGTACTTTACTTTTTTCCGACGCGCTTGCGTAAATGATAACATTTTCGGCAAATCTCTGGACGTATGATATAAACCTCCGCCCCAAGACATAATTCTAATTTCCACAGCATCGTTCCGCCGACGGTACATTAGCCACGCCGAATAAAATGACATGATTGCATTGTGGACAAGACTCTTTGAATGGTGCAAACCCAAGAAATCACATATTTTAATGAAGGAGAATTTTTATTAATTTTTTCACACGAATGGTTTGATGGTGAACAGGGGCAGTCTGGGTCCAAACAAGTTACTATGAATGTAGGTAACAAGTGAAGAAACTGGGAAGAAATTAAACCTTAACCATTATAAAAAATAAATAGTTCTAGTTTTATTGAAAATTTAAATAGGAATAGGAACAGTATTTAAGTACTCTAATGAATCAGATATAATCATTTTACAAATATGTACTCGACGTTTTAACCATATTGAAAACTCACGTTTAAAAAGTAAATTAAAAAAATATAAACGTGATGAATAAAATATGAACGTATTGAATTTATCTTTCTTCGACTTTGTGTGCTGTGAAATGGATCATTCCATGTTTCAGTGTTCGGTCGATACTTTCCGGTCTCCCTCTTTCCTTTTCCCCAATTCCTCCTTTATTTTCAGGTGCATCCTTATAGTAATAATGATGAAGTCTCCTAGAGTAAAACACTCCGGAAGCAAAATACCTCTCCATTCGGATTTCCGGGCGAGAGGTACTCGAGGGGACTCAACATTAAAGATTAATTTTTGCAACATCCGCGGACTCAACAAGAACATCAATGACGTCCACCATCACCTACAGACGAAAAAACCGGATATTCTGGCCCTAACAGAAACACAAGTAAACTCGTCCACCAACAAGGTCCATATGCTTTGTCCTGGTTACGAACTCCATTCTCGATTCAGGCGCTAAGGCTAACCTTTCATGCCAGCGTGAAGAGAGTTTGGAACTGAAAGACTTTGATGTGATGTGGTTCAAGCTATCTGATACCAAACTGACTAAGTTCCTCTGCTGCCTTTACCTATCACCTAATGAACCTTCATATAACGACCTCTTTGAGTTTTTATCACTCAAACTGGACTACATTCAGGAGAACCATCCAACAGCTGAAACCATAATCATGGGAGACTTTAATGTGCATAACGCTGCCTGGCTCAAATTCTCTAACAAAACAGATGATGCGGGTCGTCAAGCCGAGGCCTTCGCCATCACTCATGGTCTAGAACAACTGGTCGAGCTACCAACCCGCATCCCTGATGTCAACAACCAGTCTGCCAATACACTAGATCTTTTCCTCACCACCAATCCTGACCCGTATAGAATAGAAGTTTGTGCCCTACTTGGAAACTCTGATCATACCCTCATCTCCACAATATGCTCTTTCCATTTACCATCGAGCTGCACAATACCACCCCGTCTCATGTGGCATTACAATTCGGCCGACTGGGAAGGTCTTCGTATGTTTTTCTCAGCGTTTCCATGGAAGAGAGTTTGTTTCTCTTCAATAGATCCAACACGATGTGCTGAGACAATTTCTGAAATCATCATGTTGGGGATGCAAACCTACATACCGAATACCGAAAGAAGAACATCATCCGATAAGACCTGGTTTAACAGAAACTGCTCTAGAGCTGTGGCTTCCAAACAGGCAGCATACCATCGATGGCTAAAAAATCCGGGCCCTGAGACCAGAGCAGCATATGTCGAGGCTAGAGGCATATGCAAAGAGACAATAGAATGCTCAAAAGATGCCCACAATGCCAAAATAAGATCAAAACTTGCTGAATGTCCCGTTCATTTTGGTCTTTCGCCAAAGCTGTGGGAAGAAACTTCACTTCCAGCTCATTTCCTCCTCTAACCAAAGAAGATGGAACACTAGCAACGACTGCCCAGGAAAAAGCCAATATCTTTGCGCACCTATTTGCTGGAAATTCCACTCTGGATTCATCGGGAAAACAACCCCCGAACATTACACCTATTGACAGTCACATGCCCGAGATCACCTTTCGCCAACGTACTATCAGAAAGATTTTGCTGGGTCTCAACACCAACAAAGCCTGTGGATCTGACGGAATCCCGCCGATTGTTCTCAAGAAATGTGCCCCCGAACTAACACCTGTTCTTTGCAAGTTGTTCAACCACTCTTACAATTTGGGGGTATTTCCGTCCAATTGGAAAATTGCAAGAGTACAGCCAGTCCCTCAAAAGGGCAAAAAGGCCCTACCTAGCAACTACAGACCTATCGCACTGCTATCTATTATTTCAAAGGTCATGGAAAAAGCCATCAACATCGAGCTCATGAAATATCTGGAAGACTCAGGAATTGTCAACGATAGGCAATATGGCTTCCGCCATCAGAGATCAACTGGTGACCTGCTCACTTACGTCTCACATATATGGCAGCTATCTATTGAAAAGTATGGAGAAACTTTAGCTGTGGCATTAGATATCTCCAAGGCGTTCGATCGAGTTTGGCACCAGGGACTCCTCGCCAAGCTTCCGTCTTATGGCTTGCCCCCTCAGCTGTGTTCTCTGCTTGCTAGTTTTCTCTCAAACAGGTCTCTCCATGTAGTGGTCGATGGAGTTTCATCTGACACTCTACTCATAAATGCTGGTGTTCCGCAAGGATCTATTCTCGCACCAATACTATTTCTACTTCACATCAACGACCTGTTGAAAGCAACTTCATGTCCAGTACACAGCTTTGCCGATGATAGTACCCTCCATACCGCTTTCTCTTAAAGGGCCCCTATATCAGCCCGTGAAACCAGAAATGAACGAGGAAGAAATGTTAATAATATAAATATGGACAATTCTCGAGTGGGGATCTAATAACTTGGTAGAATTCAATGCAAACAAAACACAAGCATGTCTTTTCTATTAAAAAGCCGATCTCACTGTGCCTAACATAACTCTGTCAGGAGTAACCATACCACTGAAGTCATCCATATCGATGCTTGATATTACTATCAGCAATAACCTTTCTTGGGAAAATCACGTGAGGTCCATTGCCAAAAGTGCATCCCAAAAACTTGGTTTTTTGTTTCGTGCCAAGAGCTATTTCACCCCCACTCAGCTGCTTATGATCTATAAGGCACAGATCCGACCTGTCCTGGAATACTGTTCCCATATTTGGAGCGCGGCACCTAAACATATCCTGAGGCTATCGGATTCTGTCCAAAAAAGGGCAATTCGTCTCGTCGGTGATGCCTCGCTTACAAACTCGCTCACTTGTCTGGAACACCGTAGAAAAGTTGGCGATTTGTCTCTATTTTATAGATATTTTCATGGGCGATGCTCTTCCGAAATATCAACAATCGTTTCTGCTTTGGCAGTCTCTTCGAAACTAACCCGTCAAGTTCAGTCATCACACCCCTTCGTGGTCACTTTGGAGACCTGCAGAACATCACTTTCCAAAGACTCGTTCATCCAACGAACAGCGAGGCTTTGGAACTCTTACCTAGGAGGTGTTCCCCGAGGCATACAACCTCCAGAAATTTAAGAAGAACACCAACTCCTACCTTCTTTCCCTTGGTTCCCACGATGTTCTCTGAACATTACAGGATATCCCTTTTCATGGGAACCAGAACATAAAAAAAAAAAAAAAATAATTTTTCATGTTGACACACATGTAAAACCAAAACGACTGTATATTGATTCATTAATTTATTTAACATTGGGTTATGTTAAATGAGAGCTTGATATTGAGAATACTATCAATCAAAAATAAACAATGAGCATTTTCCCCACTTTTTTGGGCCACTTTGTAAATAATTTCATCGTGATTCAGACTATTGAGAATGTCCTTGTTGCATGACATCAGCCAGAAACACTGAACATTTTCGTGGGACAATTGATTTCTTAGGCGATTTTTTATAAATTTCAATGTCGAAAAACTTCTCTCACTTGATACTCGAGTGAAGGAAAGAGTTAAAAGATATTTATAAGCTAGAAAAAGGTGTTTGTATATCGTGGCATACAAATTGTACCGATTCAAAATATTGTAACAATAAGTTACACAATTTTTGCCTGATTTGCATTCACACAAATAATCTTCATTATCTTTTTCTTTTTTATAATAATTATTGTCATCTACCGCCATCTCACTTGAGTTTTCGCAAAAAGAGGATATTTTTCTCACGTTGTAAACATCTTCGAATTGAGATGGCTACAAAATCGCTTCTTGTTTCAATAGATCTATTAAGATTCATGGAGGAGTGATGATTCTTGTTAAGAATACCATGGATTTTGAGATTCCACCCTTCGCGAATGGATTAAATGAAGAACTACATTTTGAGTGCTGTTGTATTTCGTTTGTATCACAACAAAATAAATATTGTCTTTTAAATATGTATAGATCACCTAATGGCGATTTAAAGTTATTTATGAAGAAATTGTTTACAATAATGAACTATTGCACAAATCGTTTTGACTATGTTATTCTTAGTGGCGATCTCAATATTGATTTTTTAACTGACTCGAGTGATAAATCTTCATTAACTAACTTTATGGATAGTTTTGTGTTGAAATGTCAAAACTTTGAACCTACTCGAATTTTTAGAGATAAGAATGGAAAAGTGACAAAATCCAAACTGGATTATTTTCTAATAAATTATTCTACAGATTATACAGAGAATGTAATAGACTTGGTTCTTGGTGACCATTTGGGTCTTGATATTGTTTTGAGGAATATTAAAATAAATGTCTTGAATTCTAGTATTAAAAATGATGTTAATTTCAGGAACTTATCTGAACAAAATTTGTTTAACTTACAACATTGGCTAGGTAACGAAGACTTTCAGTGTGTTTTTAGCAGTAACGATGTTGATGTGGCGTTTAATATGTTTATTGGTACTATAATATATTATGTAGATTTGACTTGTCCTCTAACAAAGAAAAAACTAAATAATGTATCCACCCCGGGATGGATCAGTAATGACATTATCAAGATGGGAGTTGAACTGAAAAATCTGTTCTGGTTAAAGAACAATTCATTGCAAGATGAACTTTTCGAGAAGTATAAAAGTTTAAAAAAAAATTATATAGGCAGAATAGCTGAAGCGAAAAAAACTTATTATCAAAATAATCTTGAGAATAAAAATTTTCAACAAAAACAGAAATATATTTGGAGAACAGTTAGAGAAAAAACAAGTGAAACGAAAATTAGCTCGATAAATGAGATTGAAGTTCAAGGAAATATTATTAACAATAAGCAGAATATAACTGACGCATTTGCTGAATTTTTTTCATCTGCAGCAAAAAATGCCGTAATCTCGCATTTTAACAGTACTTATTTCAATAACTTTACTTCTATGAACATTGATAATACATTTTACTTTGCCCCTGTGGATGGTCATGAAGTGTCAAATGTGATTCGTTCTTTAAAGAACGTTACATCTGTGGGCATTGACTGTCTCTCAACAAAAATTATAAAAACTATAGGACTCATTATTGCAAGTCCTCTTTCAGATTTGATTAACATGAGTGTTGAATATGGCGAATTTCCTATGGATTTAAAGACTGGTATTGTCACTCCATTATATAAAAAGGCAGACGAACATTGCTAAAATTTTAGCCGATTACTGTACCAACTGTCATATGTAAGATTTTGAGAGATGTATACATACCAGGATGCTTGGTTTTCTCGATAAACATAATGTTATAAGCAGGCATCAACATGGATTTCGCCCTGGAAGATCGACGGAGAGTGCCTCGGTGGCTTTTCTCGATTACGTCCATACTGCGTTGGACCGCGGAAGGTTTGTTGGGGTACTCTTCTTTGACCTTTCTAAAGCATTTGACTCTATCAATATTAATGTTGCTCTGGGCAAATTATCTGGACTGGGATTGCGGGGCATGTTTTAGTCGTGGCTCGCATATTATCTTGAGTATCGAAAATTTGCGTAAAAGTGGATGATTGTAGATCTCAACTTTTTGATGTTGATTTAGGAGTTCCTCAAGGATCAGTTTTAGGTCCCTTGATTTTCCTTCTGTACGTCAACGATTTACCAAATTATTTGAGCACTGAACACATTTTTTTGTATGCAGATGATACGACAATCGCCACTGATGCTGAAACCCCAGAAGAACTTGTGCAGAAAATGAATAATTTGTCGAAAGAATTTACTGATTGGTGTAGTAACAACTCCTTAATTGTCAATCCTGACAAAACAGTATGTCTACAGTTTTATTCTCGTACCGGACTCAATAAAATTTCTGGGCACATATTTAGATGCAAATTTGAAGTGGAATACACATGTTGATCAGGTGTGTAAGAGACTCAATAGTAGTTATTATGCAATTTTGCAGCTGAAAAATATATTCACACTAGAGCAATTAATAAATGTGTACTATGCTCTCTCATATTCACATATTTCTTATAACATTGTCCTTTGGGGAAGTACGGCCAATGCTCGCAGAGTTTTTATCAGTCAAAAAAGACTAATTCGCCTAATCTTTGACTTAGATTACCGAACGACGTGTAGGAATCATTTTAAAAAGTATAATTTACTGACGGTACCATCGATTTACATTTATAAAACTGTAACATATGTTAAACTCAACATCAAGAGCTTCTCAAAAAATTCTGACTCTCATGACTATGCTACGAGGCATGGTGATTTATTTAGAAGTACAAAGCACCGTACTTCACTTTACGAAAGCAGTCCTAAGTATAATGGAATACGATTTTTCAATCACCTCCCCAGTGATATCAAAAACGAAAAAAATATTAATAAATTCAAAATAAGATTGAAAAAATATTTAGTGGAATCCTGCTTTTATGACATTAGTGAATATTTTGCTAATTCATAATTTTTTATTTTTTTTAAATTTGATTATTTGCTTGTTTGTATGGACGATATGTTTGAAGTAATATAGTTATTTGTTTGCTGTATATATATGTATATGTGTACCTATGTATGTCTGTGTATATACATTTTATGACTTGTCCTATATCATGTATGATCTTAAAGGATAAATAAAGATTATTATTATTATTATTATTATTAATGACGTAGATCGTGAGAATTTTAAAAGCGCTCTCGTCAGTTCTTCTAGTATTGGCGCTTCGAGTTTTTTCTGATTATTTCGTATTCGTGAAAAAATGTTTGGTCAAGTAACGATGAATCTGCAAAAAAATATTAATTTTTACTAAATCGTCTGTCTATACTTTGTTCAACAGTATCCAATTTAACATTGTACAGGTTTATTTCATATGCTTTATTGATGTCCGTTATTACGTGATCTTGTAATTCTTCACCTAGCAATTGTTTCTTTAGTCGGATTCTTTTAAGGCCCCTACAGACGTTACGATTTATTGGAACCGATATCGGGTGGCCGACGTCGGGACTGTACGTACACACGTTCCGATTTCAAACTTTCTGATCAAGTACTATCAGTTGATGAGGATTACTCCTGCTCTGTCGAAAAAGGCGAAAATTGAGATTGATTTAACAGCGATTGTGATGTGCAAAAAGAAAGAAGGAAAAGGGATGTTTGGGCAAGACAATTGTACTTAGAATGTTCTAAGTTTCCCAAATGCAAATACTGGCTGTTCTGGAATGCAATGAAATTCAATTTTTTTTAGGGATGACATCACAAATATTTAAATGAGCTCCTCGGCATGATCAGATCATACATCGAAAAAACAGACACATACCTATACGATAAAAGCAGTGACCGCTAAAGGAAGGATACTCACTTTGAGAGATTTATAATACAAGACAGAAGTCGTAACAAATCAGTAGCCAGCTATTATTTCATTAAAAATGAAAAACTTCTCGTTCTTCAAGACAGCTGACTACAAATACCTATACAATCAGGGCCGGATTGAAAGGTGTGGAGGCCCTGAGGCAACAAAGGAGTGGAGGCCCCTAATTATTTTTCAAACAAGTTTTTTTTTTATTTATTTATTGGGGAACAAATCAAATTATTTCGACATGAGCATATGAAAGATATAATAAAATACAAGAAATAAATTAAATTACAGCGTAAACAAAGGGATTCTTGCGAGCTTTTTTCAACGAAAAATCATTGATGATTTCGGTCAAATCCAGCATCCGGAGAAAATCATTCTCAATGCTAAGAAGCGATAACTTTGATAGGCGGCTTTGTCTCATCGTAATTCGCCTATTTTTTTCATTTTAGAAAATGAGCGCTTTCCAGTGCAATTTGACATCATCACATTCTCAGTTGTAATATCACAAGAGAGTGAAAATAATTCGACAGATTTTCGAAAACTTGTTGCCAGGCAATAGACAAGAGAGACCAACTGGCTCGAGTGGCTATTGCCAACAAGTTTGAGAAAGGTATTCTTTAGATTATTTTTTGATGTTACGATCATAAACACATTTCCTTGCAAAATTATATAATGTACTAAACCGGATTTGATTCATTTCACACTTTTCATGCGAATTGATGACAGACGTCAAATTAAAAATATAGGTTGTCAGACAATAAAAACAAAATACCTCAAATTATTCCCGCGACAATTTTCTAGGTAGAATATTCCCACTATTGATTGGCCAAAACCTATATGAATTGAACGTTTCCATTGGTTTCTAGCAATGTCAAAAAATAATCACTGTAATTTCAATGAGAATGTAGCTCTGAAATTTTGGTTTTCAAGAATTTGATAGTAGAACATCTTAGATAGATAGATAGTCCTTTTCAGAAGGATTTACATTTGTTGCGGAATGTCATCTTTCTCTTAGACTCACACTTTCAGATTTCGGGTATTTCTCTGTTAGAAGCGCGCCACTCAGCGGACGCTTGTCAACGCCAATAAATAGGAAAAACAGATATAGACGGGCAAAGTGTTTGTAGAATCGGCAGAAAAATAGTCAACAGAATTTGAACTTTTGTTCTATTATGGAATGCGCACAGTGCTCTTATAAATAATTTGATGCAATCATATTCATAAATTGAAATATTATTTTCTTATGCTTATGATTATTGAATTTCATTGTGTATCTAGATCGCTTGTGTCATTCGAAGAATACATCGACAGAAAATCCTTCATTTAATTTAAAAAAATGTATATTTTTTTTAATTCAATTGTTCTTGTTTTTACAGCTAATTTCGATACGATATAATATTTTGTATAATAGTATGATGTTTTACTTGGTGATTGTTTCTCGCATATACACATGATTCATCAGATCGAAGATTAATATTAACCATGGATTTTGACAAGAATACGAAAAATGTTTTTGAATGTTTAAAACGGAAAATGAGAGGAAAAAGTGGGAGAAGTGCTCTTTCGTAGTCAGATTTTTTATTTATAATTTTGCATATCCTTCGGTATTTGTTAGGAAATTTCACCTAAAAACTTATATTGTGGAGGCCCCTCTCTTGTGGAGGCCCCGTGGCTGCAGCCCCGTTTGCCCCCCTCTTAATCCGGCTCTGTATACAATAGGTGTATGTTGGTCGAATATCCATAAAAAAACAACTACTTTCCTGTCTAATGCCTCGATGGACTATTTTTGTTCACTTAGAAAACTTATAATTGAAATCCTAAAAACTTTTTAGACGCAATAATATAGATTATTTAAAAATTTGTAGTGACAGCACACGTTTTCCTCAAAATATTCTTATGGAATACTCATTTCAGAAACAATAAATACCAATTAGATAAACTATAAACTATCAACCCATATATTCAAAATTTCGAAATAACAAAGATAGACACATTCGTTTTAGATACACACCAGACACACGAGGTATTAAAAGTTAATGAAACAGCAACTAACTTCAAGTTAATACAAAACAACATAAGAAGTACCGATAAAAAATTTAATGAATTTATGATTCTACTTGAATCCTTTGAGTTTGACTATGATTGCATAGTACTAACTGGAACAAGAAAAATACCAGACCCAAGTATATATATATATATATATATATATATATATATATATATATATATATAATATACCCACATATGATATAATATATAATGAAGGCACAATTATCTACATTAAAAAAGACATATATAAATCACATTAAATCATCCCTTTCAACGACTCATTTATAATAAAACTCAAAATCCAACAAGGTAATGAAACTATATTAGTAAACGCGTTATATCGATCACCTTCTACTTGTATAGACTGCTTCAACAATAATCTGCAAATTTATTTAGAAAATCAATCGCAAGAACAAGAAAAATACCATTTAATTGTTGGGGCCATTAATATCAATATTTTTATTGTATTACTGTGTATATTCCTTTTATTATTAATAACTCTAATGTGATCTATAAATATGTATGTATGCATGCGTGTCTATATGTATATATAAGTGTATATGGCATGACATATGACTAAAACTATATATAAGATTTTATATTAAGATATATTTTTTAACTCTCTGTATTGAACCACGCACAAGGAGAATTCCCTCCTTCTGTGGTGATTTCAATTTATTCAGATTTTATGTAAACATTATTATTCTGTAACCAATCATTTATTAATAGTTCACGTATTTAACAAACATATCATTGATAAACAATCGCTGGCTATATTTTTTTTTGAATTGCCAGCGATTTTAAAGTAGTAATTATAAAATAAAAAATTAGAGGTATCAAGGAACACCCGGATGGAACGAAGTTCCTTTCGATTAAATAGTGAAGGAATTGTAATAATTTTTTTAAAAATTATAATCAAAAGCGTTCAGAGAAATTTGAACTTTTCTCCAATTTTTGATTGAAGAGTTTGAGGTTTACAGAAAAATAAAAAACTGTTTTGTGTTTTCCAGTAAATAAATGTATTTGTAATTTATTTCTCTCACGATATTCTCTACATCTTTGTGCATGTCTCTTTTTCCTTGATGTTATAGTTTGTGCCTCAGTAGTCGATGCTTTAGTTGATTCGCTATTGAAATAAAAAGCAAAAAAATTGTACATATACATACACACACACACACACACTATATATATATATATATATATATATATATATATATATATATATATATATATATATGCACTCTGTCTGTCTATTCTTTCGTACACGTCATAGATGCGCGGGACTTTGTAAACACAACAGAGTGTGTGTATATATATGTTATGGGGTTTTTCACTTATACGTCTTTTTAAAAAAAGAACTTTATTTTATTAAATTACAACTAATCCACAGCATGAATAACTGGGATGAATATTTATACAATACAATATGTATCGGATTCAGTGAATACTAATCAAAGAATTGTCAAAGAATGCTCTCCTGGAGTCTGGGATCCTCCTTTATAGACTATGGAGTGCTGACGGTGCATGGCGTCGTTCATCTAGGGCAACTTGAGATGTGTTGACTGGTTTCCTGTCAACTGCGTAGAAAAAGATACGGCGTAGAAGATGATGCAATCTTGGGACAATGGGACCATTCAGTATTCTGATATAACGTATATATATACTCTCTCGACTTCGTAAACACAACAGCGTATAGGTTAGAACACGCACGGCTTGCTAAATACATACGCATTGATATTGTAATATTAAAATATAATTTGCTTTTAAATTTATTAAAGTTATTACGCGTACACTTGCTAAACACACAATAATGGAGAGATTATAACGCGTATGACTTGGTTAGCACAATAGTAAAGAGAGGTTATAATGCGTACTTGCTAAAAATACATAAGCATTTATTATTGTCTGTATAAAATCTCTACTTACCTAACTCCATCAGCAATATCCGGAACTTGTGCAGAAACACTGTCAGGATTCATTATTGTTATTATTTTTTATTATTTATTATGTACAAAAAACCTGTATACACTCAACAAATATAATCGTCGCGACACCACACTGTTCAATAGAAAGACGAAATGAAAATAACTGGCTTGCTTTCTATAAGAGAGAGAGACAGACAGAGAAACACGCGCACGCCGCACGGCTTAAAACCATAGCGAAAGTCTCGTTACACATTTTGGTCTTAATTTATTCCGTCTAGCCCTCTTTCGCAACGCGCGATAAGGAACTACGTTCCAAAAAGGATTTATGCGTGCAAGTGTCTGTCCGATGTTTGTAGGAATTTGCATCTAAACCAATAGAAATTTGGTATACTGTTTTTTCGACGAATTTTTCAGATCCTCTGTTCTATTTTTGTGTGTTCGAAATTGAGAATAATACATCTGAAAAAAAGTTGATGAACATATTTCTTTAAACTTCTGCAAATCTTTTTCTCGAAATGTCATGGACGTGGTCATGAATAATATTAAGAAAAATGCGCCATATCCAATGTTTCATGATTTGATATGAAAAAACACAAAAAACATTATATTCTAAAATGTTTCTTAAAATTCCTTGAAAATATCTAAAATATGAGTTATTTATATGAAGATATTTCACGACTAGTATAACCAGAAATAATATGTAAGGATGGCGAGAAAATATGTGTGGTGTTTCTGTTGTTTATTTGGAAAGCTTATACAAAAAAATATTGTATGCAAATCATTGCGGACATTGCGATTCGTTCGCGAAACCTTATTTTGCTTATTTGTTACCATTCCTAAACATCATTAATTTAAATGTGGTTAGTTCAATAACACAAAGAGTTGCACGAAAAACGATAAAAAATAAGTTAAATGGAATGAAGAGGAAAAGGAAATCGTGTCCCGACAGGTCCCATCCTGTTACACACGTGCTAACCAAAAGGGAGAAAAGGTGGGAGATGGGGTCGATCTACTTGGTCGGGAGGTCTGGGCCTCCCGACAATTCAATATCGGGAACGCAATTATTTAGTCGGCCGATGTAGATTAGGAGGAATCGGCGCATGGGTACCGAAAACTATTCCACCTCAATTTTTTTATGCGATCCTCATCAAATTGCCCTACTGATGATATAAATGCATGTTGCCATGGGGCAACCCCGTGCCATATTGTTTGAAACGAAATTGTTTAAACAATTGCAAAGAATTGTTATTTTTCAACCGGTCAAATTCTTTTTATATTCTTTATTGAAATACAAATTAAAAAGGTCTCATGGTTTTTCACGATAAAGTTAATATTTTTAGAGATATTAATTTTTAAAGGTTCGAAAAATCTCAAATTTGGGTACTTTTGACCCATAAAAAATATATTAAAAAAAATATAAATAATATTTTTTTTTATTCTTTATACAATAGTTAATAATAATCTTAATAGATATTTAAAAAAATTTCATTGTTTATACCTGTTTTTTTATTGTTAATTTCGTGCGCTCACAAGTATGCGTCGCTTACTTTTAAGTATCGCCGCCTCTCTCTGACTCATGCGCTGCATCGGCCTCGCTGTGTCCTGAATTATTATTCATCATTTATCTTAAAAACTATTAACTTTATCAAGATTGTTAAGGAAAGCAATGTTATTGATAATAAAATTGTCTACAATTTGTTTCCAACAAATTTTTTTCTGAAATCACTTTTACAAAAGTTATTCAAGCATGAATCGAAACATGTAATTAAAATTACTTTTTTATCAGTTTATATTACTTTTTTGTTATTATCATAATAATTTATGCATTTATATTAACAATAATAAGATATAATGGTATTTGGACATTTTTTGGAATCACAAATATATACAAATAATAAAGAGATTTTGGTACGCACTTAAATGTTTTGAAAAAGCATTCAAATAAATTGAAAAATAATGAAATAAAAAATACTTATATGAATATGTATATAAAAAGATTCATTTTTTTTTGTTTTTATTTTTTCAAGGTTACTCTTTGTATAAAACCTCAAGATCTTTGTTTGATTGTTGATTATATAGAGCACTAGCTGACCCGAAAGACGTTGTCCTGTCCAAATTTCTATGTTCCCTAAAATGTTTTTCCCGAAAACTCTCGTCCGCGTAGAATTTCTCTTTTTCTATGTTTTCCTTTATGTTGTTCCATCTAGACTATGCATTTGAGTCCTTCCGCTTCCTGTTGTCCCGATATCCCGTTTATTATTTATCCCGTTATTCCGTTTTCATGTTATTCCCTTATCCTGTCATCCTGTTATCCCGTTTTTTCGTTATCCCGTTATCTTGTTATCCCTTTTTCCTGTTATCCCGTTTTTTTCTT
The DNA here is from genome assembly GCA_018342105.1 of Gonioctena quinquepunctata. NCBI lineage: Eukaryota > Metazoa > Arthropoda > Insecta > Coleoptera > Chrysomelidae > Gonioctena > Gonioctena quinquepunctata. The sequence continues at coordinate 185,490 of JAFIRS010001569.1, forward strand.
TATCCCATTATCCCGTTCTCAATTCATCGTACTACAATTATTATATAAAATAAAAAAATAAAAAAATCGCGATGGGAAAATAGGGGTCGATCGTAGAAGGGTGAAAATTCAGGGTGGTATGTATTTTTGAATGCTGTATCATAAAAAAAATTATCTAAAAAATAAAATAAAAAATTAAGGGGTGGACCACCCTTAACATTTAGGGGGATTCGCAGACCTAACCGATATGCATACAAAATTTCATGAGAATCGGTCGAGCCATTTCGGAGGAGGTAAGCGACGCATACTTGTGAGCGCGCGAAATTAACAATAAAAAAATAGGTATAAACAATGAAATTTTTTTAAATATCCATTAAGAATATCATCAACTATTGTATAAATAAAAAAAAAATTATTTATATATATTTTTTTTTTAAATAAACTTTTATTGTGAGAGTTAAAGAAATAACAAGTAACTTTTGGTATAAAATACAATACAACAGGAAAAAAATATTTAATAAGTGATTTGGTGCTCTCTTGCTCATAGAAGAGGACGAATGCTTCACCACTTATAAGGGATTCTGGTGATATCGGTGATACTCTTGAGTCATTGTACTCGTGCCATGTGTCTGCATAAGGGTGCCTACAATAAGCCGTGTAGTGTCCGCTATAGGATGTTCCACTATGATTGGACACAGCATACAAGTTGTAGCGACACGGAATTATGTTATCTGGTGAATAATTACTCATGTCTAATCCTTCAAGAGGAAAGTCAATGGTGGCATTTAATTTTCCCCCGAATCTATCCATTAGCGAAAATCGTTTCAAGTGAATGACTAATATTTTGGGGAATTTATGTATGGATAATGACTTAGTGCATTTAATCTTTTCCTTACATTTACAACAAAATGGTTTCTGTTCGCCATCCAAAGTTTCTTCATTAGTGAATGAATCTAAACATTGTGACAGTCTGAGCCGGCCAGTTCTCTGTGGAATATGAAGTGAAAGGTCCCAGAAGGGGTCAAAAGAGACAGAACAATGGCCACAGAAAGTACACTTCAACGTTGATTCCAATTGACCAACAAAGTTATCAACAATTTTTGAATTGTCCATTTTTAGATATCTTGACCTTTTCATGGTCGCTTGATTTCTCATCAATTTCTGTCAGGATAGGTTTGGGCTTTTCTATCACTCTGTTTACATCTTCATGAAGACCTTCCAATAAATATCTGAGAAATTCTTGAGCGTCCTGTTGAGCGTACCCCCCGAAACGAGGTGCGAATATTTGTATCTGATTTTTCAAAGAAACAGTATTCACCACCCTATCAGTCGAATCTTCCGACCAAAGTTCTTTTATCACTACAGCAAATGATTTTATTAGAGCACCCTTCATACTTGATGTGCTTGTATTGATATCCCTCATTTGATCGTCTTTTCTAAGATATTCGAGCAACCATCTGGTATTCGATAAACATTGTATTACGCTATTCATGAAACAGGTGTTGCCAATGTTTTTCAATCCATTAAGTCCGACAATTTGGGCATTTTCATTCACAAGTGGACTGATGGTGTTGTTGTAGTTATAACTGCATACATCATTAATGCTGACATCAAAGGAATAATTTCTATCAGGAATAGTATTTTTCTTAAATTTATCAAGGTATACTCGTCTTTGAATGGAAGGTTTTTGAGGCTGTAAAAAAATTTCATCCAGTTTTCGGGATGAGGGAAGTGTACCCATAACTGATGCGGCATTTCCTCTTTGAATTGCCATACTAATACGCTGACTCAGAAAAGCATATGATCTAGAATCATTAGTACACTTTATAATTTTTTTGCCAATTTCTTCTAGAAGTTCCTGGGCGTGAGATCCAAATACTCCAAATGTTTCAATTGCCACTGGATAAAATGTGTAAAATTCTTCTATATTCGAACGTTTTCGAATTTTCAATTTCTCAGCAGAAGTAGCTGCAGCACCTTTCGTGATTGAGGTCGTTATAAGATGGGAGGCTGCAACAGTATCTACACATGTGAAATCCCAAACCAAAGGCTTTCCAAATTTCCAGGGTATGAGGGTCATTCCGTCTGGACGTTTCCCGTCGTCTCTACTTATTCCAACAGGTTCTAATACTGAGGGAATTTCCGCAGTTGTAAGAGCTCGTTTTATCAGATCATTCACAGCATGGTGTCTCGAAAAACGACCCGAACTGAACTTGCATATATTTTTCATGGGTCAAAAGTACTAAAATTTTAGATTTTTCGAACTTTTAAAAATTCATATCTCTAAAAATATTAACTTTATCGTGAAAAGTCATGGAACCTTTTTAATTTGTATTTCAATAAAGAATATAAAAAAAATTGTCCGGTTGGAAAATAACAATTCCTTGCAATTGTTTAAACAATTTCGGTTTAAACAATATGGCACGGGGTTGCCCCATGGCAACATGTATTTATATCATCAGTAGGGCAATTTGAAGAAGATCGCATGAAAAAATTGAGGGTGGAATAGTTTTCGGTACTCATGCGCCGATTCCTCCTAGTCTACATCGGCCGACTAAATAATTGCGTTCCCGATATCGAATTGTCGGGAGGCCCGGACCCTCCCGACCAAGTAGATCGACCCGATCCCCCACCTTTTCTCGCTTTTTATTAGCACGTGTGTAACAGGATCGGACCTGTCGGTACACGATTTCCTTTTCCTCTTCATTACATTTAACTTATTTTTTATCGTTTTTCGTGCAACTCTTTGTGTTATTGAACTAACCACATAGAAATTAATGACGTTAAAGAATGGTAACAAGTAAGCAAAATAAGGTTTCGCGAACGAATCGCAATGTCCGCTAAATCCATTTACGTACGTGTTGAAGAGGATCGCATAAAAAAATTGAGGTGGAATAGTTTTCGGTACTCATGCGCCGATTCCTCCTAGTCTAATGAGCCTACACACGTCACGAATTCGAGTACCGACGTCGCCCCCCCCTTTCATATCGGGTCCGATAAATTGGCTCGTCTGTGAGCCCCTTTTTACTTGACAGGCGATTTCTCACTTATATGTCGGCATATTCCAACAGATCCAATTTTTCGTTCATGACCTGGACGAATTTGTCTGTTGACATCGCCGGACTCCGGCGGCCCATCCCGGTAATGCCAGATGCCAGACCGCCCCTGATGATGCAGGTAGATGTCACTAATAGTTTGCTTAACACTATTTTTCTTCAAGGCTGTGTTAATCATTGGAGTAGCAGGAGAATATTAATGAGATTTACTCATATAGAATGTTGGTAGATGATATTTGATTTTAATCTCGATTTTTGTGATTCCCGGGCGCTTGATTAGGTAAAAGGTATCACAAGGTATTTTCAGAAAAATTATTAGTAACGTCTTGTACAAGTGAATTCAATTGATCATTAAAAATAGAATAAATTAAAATTACCTGACTCTTGCTGATATATTATGTGAATAAAATATATTAGCTGACGATTGAAAACTCAAGCCACCACAAAACCAATAAAATACGTAAAATCGATTTTTATACGATAACACTTCACTTATCTAATCATCATTGACATATTCAAATGAGGCATGATAAGAATCCTAGTTCTGAGAAAGAATGCTTATATCAGGTTGGCAAATGAGAAACTGTGAAAATGACTTGAACACTTATGTAACATAAAATTATGCCAACAACCTGTTTTTGTAATCTAATCTTTTTAACCAGCGTTTAATAGAAATATTCGATGTACCACACTAAAATGGAAATTTTACGAAAGTGCTTGAGCCTAACAATTTCTTTTTACATTTTTCCGACTTTAAAAATGCATATTTTCCCAATTTGTGGTCGGAATCTCCGATTGTCAAATTGGAAAAATAAGGATTAAAGTCGGGAAAAACTTTGGGGTCCTTGAACGCTAGGGTAGAATTTGAATTTTGCGTTAAAGTTTTTTTTGTAGAGGAACTATGTTTTTTTTTATTTGTGTACCGGTCATTGGAACACGAACGACCAACCGTTAATTTTCCTTTGCAGAAATCTTGAGCGTAATCAAATCTATCTATCAGGAATCTTAAGAATAATTATTCAAAGTGGGTTTGCTTATCCGGCACAATACTAAATAAATAAAAAATTTAAGACAAACTTATATACAAATCGACTTAAAAGGAAAAAATTATTTATTTAATTGTTTGACCTAGGTTATTCTGTGAGTAGCAGATTCAAAAGCATGCCGCGCAAGAATACATATTTTTTATTCGGGCAAGCGTTTGAATCTGCTACTGGTCAAACAATTAAATCAATCATTCGAAAAGTTTTTCTCCCGTATAGTGCAAGAGCCGGTCGATATATATATATATATATATATATATATATATATATTTATATATATATATATATATATATTTATGTTTAGAAGTAGGTTAAATGTTTGAAGAGTTGAAATAATAATAAAAATAAAGAAAAAACCCATAAAAAAAAATATTCATATTTGGTAATCTGTGCTATGTTATTCTACAGTTTTTCTGAAGATTCTGCCTTTTTTCTGAAACCTTGTATAATATTAATCAATACCTATGTTTGAAATAAACATGTTTTCAACATTACAATCAATTGGCATAATTTTAAAATTTTTAGAAATCAAAATTTATGAATATATTTTGTGATCACAAGCAGATAACAAAATATTAAAAGTTCAAACATCCTGTATATCAAATTGAATCTGTACACAACAGCCAATGAGATGCCAGGAGAGATCTTGATAAAATTGGTAATAAAAAAAGAAAAAAAAAAAAAAATTTTTTAAGGTTAAAAATGTCAAAGAAGTGAAAAATAATGAAAAGTGCTACAAATGGTGTGTCAAAATCGAAAATTCGAGAAGAAAAACAAAATGTGTTGGTATCAAGGGGAGAGAATCAACAAGCGAGGTGGATTGTGAAAAAAATAATTTTGGAAAGAAGCACATTGAAAATTTAAATTTGGAACAAACAAACAATTTGGAATAAAATCAGTTATTAGCCAAGAAAACATTAGAAAAAAATGAAGAACACTACCAGATAAAAAAAAGCACAAATGCAGAGTTAACATTACCTTTGTTTCATTGGAAATTCATAAATGAGGAAAAGTCCCAGTCGACGGGATCAGTTGCCGACATGAGGTCCCAGGTATTTGTTGAAACCATAAAACTTGCCACAGTGCAGATAAGAACTGAACTTTGAAACAACTTTCATAGAACTCTTCACGGATTATTTTAAAATAACACATAACCTACAAAACGAGGTTGAATTCACTTTATTATTCCATAATTTCATTTTTTGCTGTATATACTTGTTTCTGAAGCTCTAATTAGGTTATTTATCGCAGACTACGTAGTAATACGTTTTCCCTGACTAAAGGAAATTATTATTTTGATGAAATTCTACTTTATTTTCAATGTTTCATCAACAATGAATTGCTAATTTCTGAAATTGACGTCAAGAGGGCTCCACAGTAGAACCAACTTCTGAGATCCATAGGCGTACCGATTGAGTTAGCTGAAGGTGAAGGAAATAAGGTAAAGGAAAGAAGGTAAAGAGCATAGCCGGAGATATAAAATATTTATATGGGTATTTATTCATCAATACATATTGAATAAATCTTTAAAAAAAAGAATTAGCTTAAAGGTTTTGGGAAAATAACAAAAAAAGAAAAATTAGTAAAACAAAACAAAAAATCTTTATTTTTGTTATGATGTTTGATTTTGGAAAGTAAATAAACAAATAAAATAAAATAAAATAAAAACGACTGCAATCAACGCATCATAACAATATATATATATATATATATATATATATATATATATATATATATATATAAACGACTTTAATAAAAATGCATAGATTAAGGCTTACTTACTAAAAAGCACAAAATAAAATAATTAATAAAAAAACCTTTTTAAAAACAAGCTTTTATTCAAATACCCTAAAAATTACAAAATAATTGCTTTGGATGTGTGACGTAGGTTATTCCGTGAATTATAGATTCAAAAGCTTGTCGCATCTGTATTCGAAATGAAAACTTTGCGCGACAAGCTCTTGAATCTATAACTCTCGGAATAACCTTTCTTCAATTGTTTGACCTAGGTTATTCTGTGAATAGCAGATTCAAAAGCTTGCCACAAATATAAAATAGGTATTCTTGCGCGGAAGATTCTGAATCTGCTACTCACAGAATAACGTCAAACAATTAAATAAATTATTTTTCCTTTTTAGTGCATTTTCATAAAAGCTCTTAATTTTTTGGGTAAGCCCAAGAAACTTATTGGGGCAGTCAGAAAGAGACTGAGTCATCTCTTCAAGAGCGGTTTACTCTAAAACTCCGCAAATCCTGGGGGAACATGAGCAGCAACATCTACAAGAGCGGATTCAAACTCCCACTGAGCAAGCTGGGGCTAACAAACGGATCCGTTCCAGTGATGATTCACCCGAGTCACTGGCAAAAAATCTTTGCACGGCTGAATCACAATCTTCGACAGGTAAAACCAACGAACAGCGGCCCTCTTATGGGAATGCTGCTGCGAGTGCCAAGACGGGAATTCTGCACCAACAACCTCATTGAAGGCCGGTCATCTGGAATCTCTTCAATATGTCATTTTGGCTGCTGTTGAGGACATTTCGGATGGAGGAACACAAGTGAGGTTCCAAGGCTGCACATTGCGACCTGGGCGGTTGCTGGTCACCTGTGATGGTCAGGAGAGCGCTTCCTGGCTGGAAGGCGTAATTAATACTCTCCAGCCATGGGAGTGGGCCTTCTTGAAATGTGTCACTGGTGACCAGCTGCCCAGGCCGCACATATGCATAGCCTTCATACCTGACGAAGGTAGTCGTCGACTATCCCCGAGCAGGTCCTCACAAGATTGAGGAGTGGACTATTCACACAAGTAAATCTCAGGCTCTGGTCAAACATGGACCATAGCTCCATTCACCATAGTTCCATGGCCGAGTTGGAGAGGCTGAGTTTTAAACTTTACTTTGGTTTTCAGCAGATTCAATTCCACCCAAAAACTAGTGTAACCTCCCAACAAACGGAACAACCGGATCTCCCCACGGCACCCGTGGATACAAGCAAATCCGGGTCGAGTACTGAACCCCCTGCAAGGGTAAGATGAACCATTCCTCCACCAAAACATAAAGGGAAGTCACTGCCGACCAGGCAAAAAATTTGATACCGACTCCCTTGCAAAGATGACGGTTATCGTCTTGGCAAGGAAGCTTACAAAGCCAGCTGGGCCGCCACCACCGAGAGGTATTATTACTCCGTCAAGCAGCCCAAAAAGAACCCTCTGCATCGGAGGGGGCAGACAAAGAAGCCGTTATAGACTCTCTGTCTGGTCTCTCTAGGGTGTAGGACAAGTGAATTTGTCTGTGATTACCCTGATCTTCACGTACATAAACTTACAACACGCCAAGGTTGCTTTCTACATCCTTGGCAAAAGATTCAAGAGCGAATCACTTGGCTTCCTACAGGATAGGAAATACAGACCGAGTACCCGGCCTGAGCAATATTCTTGGTGGAGTAATAGTGTGTCCTGGAATAAAACTCAGGGCTTGCTTACTTATTAGGAAAATTATTAATTATTTTTTGCTTACCGACTTTACCGGAGAAAGGGGGCACGACGAATATAATCGCCTGTTCAGATTACTTCCCAGGGGACTCGAATGAAGTCCCTCCAACTACAGTACGCAATTAATCGACTAATGCAATAGGAAACAACATCACCTCATCATCAGATGGGAGGCTAACTCACATCACACATCGTGGGGTATCACTGACATCAATGGCAGAGGTGAGTCACTTTTTGAGTACATCCTTGTTACCAGAAACAGGCGAGAGATACTAGATCTAACAATCAGCTACATTTTTTTTATTAATAAGATACGGAATTGAACAATATCTACTGAACCTTCGTGTTCAGACCAATATTGAAACAGGTCCGAGGCCAGTAGTAAAATATCGCGACTCAAAAGCCACAAATTAGAGCTGGTATAAAAATTCCCTCCACCCGTACATTGAAGCCGGATTTGCTACAACTTACAGCTGTTATGGAATAGATACTGTACAAGTTCGCAATGCAGTGACCTCTTCGTATCCCAAGTCCGTCAGACCAATTAGCCTAACATCTTTCCTTCTGAAAAAAGACTTGAGAGGGTGCTGGACGGACATATCAGGCGGGTGACTCTTCACATGTCCCACCTGAACAACCACCAGTATACCTACTGAACCGGCAACTCAACAGATTCAGCATTACATAACCTCGTTGGGAAAATCACCCAATGCCTGAACAACCAAGAGATTGGTGTTGTCGTATTTCTTGATATCGGATGAACATCCGATAATTCACTGCCAAATCCTATTGGATCAGTTTTGGCTGAAAAATATATAGAACTAACCATCACCGGCTGGATCTACGCCATGCTCATAAACAGAACAGCTACTACAACTCTATAAAACGAGGCCATTAGGTTCAAGGTCTACAGTGGTTGCCCACAATGCGGGGTACTATCCCCCCTTCTGTGGTCCTCCTTGATGGACAACATACTCAATGTTCTCGAAAGAAGACGTGTATAACTTTAAGCATATGCTGACGACCTTGTCATTTTGGCAAGGACAGCGTCGGGGGCGGTAGCTTCTAATATTCTCAAAATATATCTGAATGATGAACACAGTTGGTGCCATAGGGAACAGAAGCCCAGCGAAACTGTAATAGTACCCTTCACCAGGAAAAGGAAACTGGAAGACCTAACTCCACTTTCTTTCAACGGCGAGGTCATTCCATTTGCAGTGGAAGCGAAATATCTAGGTATCATCCTGGATAAAAAGCTCACATGGAACGCTCACTTGGAAAAGGTTCCACAAAAATCCAAATGATCCTTATGGACATGTCGAAGGATTTGAGATAAATCTTGAGGCATAGGCCCCAAACAAATCCACTGGGTATTGATTATTAGACCAATGATCACAGATGGAGCCATCGCTTGGTGGCCGAAAGCTTCACATCGGACGGCCCAAGCAAAGCTCTCTAGTATACAGAGACAGGCCTGTCTGGCGATCACTGGAGCTATCAGCACCACACAGTCAGTAGCTATGGAAATCCTTCTAGACTTACCTCCTCTCCATATTCTTCTGGAGAGAGAGGCATAATGGACAACATACAGAATTGTGCATATTGCAGTTGCACACTATAGGCTTATACGGAGGGTAGCAAACTGCTGGCCGACATCGGCAGTCACAGCCTTCTGGGAATGACCTCCAATAAAATGCCTCCAATAGTCAACCATGACCTGCATTTTATCGTCCTAATTACAGATAGAGACGAATGGGTCCTCCGAAAGGAGGAACTACTAAGAGCAGACAGTTGTTGGTTCAAAAACACGCTCGAGCGCTGGTGCCGGTGTATACAGTCGTGGACCCAGGACAGGATCTCAACCTGCCTAGGTAGGGTCCTATGTGACCGTATTCCATGCGGAAATTCACGCCATTGATTGACGTGCAGAGAGATTGGAGGAAACCAACCTCATACACAAATCAATTTAAAAAAATCGGACCGTGAAGCGGCTCTAAAAGCACCGATCAACATCCAAGTTAGTATGGAACTGTGAAAAAATACTTTTCTCAGTAGGAAGATTCAACAAGCTGTCTCTGGTCTGGATTCCTGGCCACTCCGGCATGGAAGGCAATTAGGCGGCAGACTCCCTCGCGAAAGAGGGGGCCGCAAAAGGTTTCATCGGACCAGAACCCGCACTTGGAATTTTTCCAAGCTTTGCCAAACAAACACTGAATACCTGGACTGCAAGAAGAGCATCAGACTTCTGGCGTAACTTACCAGGATTGGTCCATTCCAAGGCATTTATAAATCTTTCGAAAAACGTCACCAAACAATTGTTAGACTCCAGTAGGGATGACTTACGTTGTCTAACAGGCCTACTTACTGGCCACTGTCGTCTGAATCACCCCATGTCAAGACTAGGACTGTCGAGAAATCCGGTATGCAGTCTTTGTCTTGAAGATGACGAAACAGCAGAGCACATACTTTGTGCTTGCCCCGCCGCGGACAGAATCAGGTTTTCGACATTTGGCAGAGCCTCACTCTTGCCATTGGACCTGAGAGATCCAGGTAAACTAATCGGCTTCGTGAAGAAGCTGAACTTATTTGGTGAAATATGAATTGGTGTGAGCCGCAATAGATCCTCATGGGTCGCAGTGGAGGGCCGTAAGAGACCCACTTACTTAATACCTAACATAACCCTTATTATTTTTATTTTTTCCGAACTTAGCTGACACACTGCCGTGTGTCTAGATATCCCTAAGCATTTCCTTATATTTCGGTGTAATCTAAATCAAATCAAAAGTAAAAATAATAGCCAAACTGGTTTCCTTCTGGTTTGATTCAACCATAAAATTACATTCAAATCCAAAATACTTCTGAAAATACAATAATTCGCTATTGAATAACAGCACCCAAGGATATAGACATTACTTACTTGGGTTTCAATATCAATATCACTCCGAAAAATAATAACTAATAATTATTTATATCGTTCATCCAATGAGGTTTTGACCTGACGTAAAGCTTGTTCGTTTTTCACAGATTATCTGTTCTATAATATTCAATTGTACAAAAAGCTTTGTCTGTCAAAGAAAGGTGAACTCTTGTCGAATGATATCTGATTGACATGAACCAAAGAACCTTAAGTAAAAGGAGCATACAGGGTTAACAAAAATCATGAATTCATTGAAACACATCAATGGTTTGTGTGTACAACTTTTCGTTTTGAAGTTATCTATCAAACGACCTATAGTTTGCCAATATTGATATGAAATTGAATAATTTTCTTCTGGCGAATATGTTTTGAAAGTCGTGAAGTATAAAATATGAAATACAATATTCATATTCATGCCGGTCTTTTTAACAATTTTTTTTCCAAGAGTGAATAAGGAGTAGTGAAAGAAATATATTAATTGTCAAGGATAGTATGAATAATATAGTTTCAATAATTAGTTTTATTGCTATAATAGTTTGTATACAAAAGTTTCAACTAGATACTACTTATACATATAAATGAGAACAACCAACCACTTTTGTTCTCGATTTAACTTCATAACGTAAGACAATAATCAAGAAATCATACCTTCTTTATATATATTTAATGCATAATTAAACGTCATTGTGAATTGAAGGAAGGCGAAAGGGCTAAATCCTAGGACTTTCGCTATAATTTTCCTGTTAACTACTTGATGTAATATTTTCTGATTTTTTCAAAATTGTAGGTCGAGTGGTTAAGAGCGTGTACTTTTGCATATTTTTCAGAATATCTCTTTGGATATGCTATTTATTTTTCTGTTTCTCATAACAATGGCACCCCACATGTTATATAAAATAAAAAAAAACGAGTACCCGATTTGCTCCTTCTTTAATTCTTATATGAATATTTCAAAGTATCAACTAGTGCAAAATGTGTGGATCAATACGTCGCAGGGTTTTTGGAGAAATTGTTTTTTTTTTGAGGTACGGAACCCTAAAAATTGGTGTATTTCATTTTATTGACTTCCCAAACTGACTGAGAATTTTGTGCAAAACGACTGTTATGTTTTAATTTATTAACATGATTTTTGCTAGCTTTTATAAAATATAATATACATAATATTCTCATATTCAGTATTCTCTCCCGAAATCTGTAAAAAACAATAAAAAAGAAAAGGTATATTTCTTGATTTAAAGAAAGCATTCGATTCAGCATCACACCCATTGCTCCTTGAGAAATTGAACAATTATGGTATAATCAGCATTTATCTCAAATTATTCGAAAGTTATCCCTTGAACAGAGTACACGTTGTCGTTGTCACAATAGAAAACTTTCTTTAGATTAACCTTGAAAATACAGAATGTGGTGTACTTCAAGGAATAGTATTGGGACCTACTCCTAATATATGTCAATGATTAGCTTAAATAGAATTGAAAATTTATATTCGTATGCTGACGATACAATGTAATTTTTTTAAAGAAATTATTGGACAGACACTGTATCAAATGCTGAAGAACAATTTTGCTCATGATCATCTAACATTAAATATGGATGAAATAAAATTCATGACCTTCACATCAATACAAAATATCAACCCAACTTGAAAGAAAGTTACAGAAATTGAATACTTAGGAGTTCTCATTGATTCTTGGTTGAAATATATAAATATAAATATACATGTAAATTAAAAAAAATTTGAAAAAATACAACATAAACATAATATTAGAATCAAATCTAACAATTGCAAACAAATAGATTGATTGATTGATGTAATTTTAAAATGATGCAAACTCATTTTCTATATATATATATATATATATAGGAAATAAAATTTATAACATATTACCAACAAATTTAAAAAAGTTTAAAAAAAAACATAATTGGATTCTAGTTAAGGATGTTTGAAATACATTAAAAATTCTTCTGATATGTATTGTGTTCAGATTCTATAATTTTTTTATATATGTGTTTATATGTTTGAAATGTGGAACCATATATTTTTATGATTCACAAAGATGTCAACCTAATTAAAAACAAGCATTTGCTCAGATGATTAGGTAAATTGCAATCAAACTATTGTAACTAATGTATTCACGTCTGATGTTGAAATACATTCTATTAATATTATTATATTTAAAAAATATTCACTAAATTGAATACAAAATATAACATATATCCATTTTACTTTTTAGTTTTGAATTTAAACATTAAAAAAATAACATTTTTATAGTCTTCCCGCGATGATTGTAATAAACAAATAAATGAATGCTGAATAAATTGGGGACGCTTTATCCTATCACGTGATTTTAATATATTTACATATACAATTCCCACTGGAATTCCCTGAAGATTACTTCATAAAAGTCGAAACCTAACCAACTTAAGTTACGTCACAAAATATCAAATGAATATATAGTTTGTATAAAAATATACATTTGACAGTGTTATATATGAAAAATTCAAGATGGCTCCTTAAAATGGCGTACGCGTTTGGTTATTCAGAGATAAACTCCAATATTGGGGATGAATTTTGTCATCTACGGTCCTGATCTCTCCAAAATTGGGAGAAGATTACGGATATATAACAAAATTCAACAATTCGAAATGCCGGATGAGTTTTGGGTTTATGGTCAGAATATATTAGAATTCGGCTTTAGAGATAATATTTTATATCAGAATGCAAAAATTTGGTAAGTGTGTTATTGGGGTTGACGGTTGGGAAGTTTTTGCATATGAATAGTCGAGCAAACACTAAAAAATACAACAAGCTTTTACTTGAACTCAAAAAGATGTAAGTATGTTTTTTCTTAAATATGTAGCGGATTATCGAAGGAAATTTTCAAAATGTATTATTTGTCTTTATAATTTATCTAAAAATTAGAACTGTAAAAATGGAATCACGAGTTATCCAATTGTTGTCATCATTGATTCCTATAATCACAGACAATTCCCGCAACATTATTTATGTCATATCTAGGGTCTTCAGCTGCAAAATTGATGAAATAATTATAATTTTTATTGTTCTCCGGATTAATTTGCTTAAAGTATCTCAACATTTCTAGTAATGCTGTACATGAAAAACTATTATAATTCAACTCTATTGTATGAAGGTAAGGATTGTCCGCTAGGAGAGATCTATAATCAAAATTATCACCTAGAGCAGTATTATTCAGGATGATCGTCGTGAGCCTCCTCAAATTGAATAAGTTGAGATTTCTACTTCCTTGGAATAAGCGAGGATTTTTTGAAAGATTGAGTATCTCCAAATTATCCAAACCACCAAACAGACCTGGAATGAAATGTCCCAATGCGTTCCCATCTAGTCGTAATTCCTCAAGGTTACTCAAGTTCCTGAACATTTCGAATGAAATACTTTCCAAATTATTATTTTGCAAATGCAATATTTTCAACTTTACCAAGCCTTGAACTCGTGAACTATAATAATTTCCATTAATGTTGTTATTATCTAGCAACAATGTCTCAAGAGACGAGTTGAGATCCTTTACACTGAAAGAATGCAACTGATTGAAACTCAATCTCAACAATTTCAAGCTTCTTATATTACTCAAAATATTATCCAGATTTATAGAGGAGATCGAATTGTGTGACAGATCTAGAAGGTCTAACGATTCAAGTCCGTCAAATTCGCTACCGCACCTTCTGAAATGTTATTCTAAGTGAATTCTTTCAGATTTGAACCAGAGAATGCCCCCACCCGAATCTCTGTCAAGTTAATATTGGAAATGCGTAGAGTTCTCAAACTGAGCAGGTCGCTGAATAAATTCCCAAACAACTTATTGGTTTTCTTCAAGATATTTGAGGCGTCCAAGTTTTTCAATTGGAACAATCCATTCAGAGCGCCTGGTTCATAGGACCCTATATCTGAATCGATGAAATGTAGTTCTTCCAAGTTGTGGAGTCCCAAGAAGCAATTGGTTTTCAATGATTCTATCGAAGAGTTCACCAGCAAAAGTTTCTTCAAATTAATGTTTGAAATAGTCTGAGGTTCGAGCACCCCGCTGAAACTTAAACTCAATTCATTCACCCTCACACTGTTATCCAATCCCCAAATTTTTGATATGTTATTATTCTCTAGAAGAAAACGACCAATTGTTAGATTGAAGAAAACATTTTTCTGGATTTCAGTTATGTTGTTATCTCTTAAATCTAGGACTGACAGATATGACAACCCAGAAAAAGAAAATGGTTCCAGTTTTTGTATGCCAAGATTCGAGAGATTCAGTGCATTCAAGCTCAAATTTTCGAATGAGCCCGATTTTATATGCTTTATCCCATTACCATTCAACAGCAGTGTTTTCATAGGAATATCGAAAGTGTTACTCTCTATTGTTGCAAAATTGTTTTTTCTGAGGTCGATGGTATCTAAGCTGGGCAAATTGAAAAATGCATTAGGTTCCATAAATGTTATGCCAATATTCGAGAGATTCAGACTCTGCAAATTATATAGATTGTTGAACGCTCTGTTCTGTATATATTTAATACTGGTGTTCCACAACTTGATGTCCATCACACTCAAATTATAGAACATATTTGTTTCCAACACGCCCAAATTATTACTAGACAAATCTATTGTTTCAATACTTGTCAAGTTTACAAAAGAATTCTCCTTCAAATTAATTAAATTGTTTTTGCTCAAATCGAGGTGGACCAAAGAAGATTTAGAACCATTAAATGAGTTTGGTTCAATATATTCTATTCCAGAATTTGATAATTTCAATTCGTAGAGTCGATTACAATTTTTAAAGGCATTCACCCCGATTCTCTTGATTCTATTGTGAGACAAATCAATTGAGGAGAATTCAACAAACTTACAAATATCGTGGATGCTTTCCAAATGGTTTCCAGTCAAATTGACAATTCCGCAATTTTTCAATCCTTCGAAAAAATTGACAGAAAAATTCTTCACATTCGAGAATGACAGGTCCAAGTGATTTACAAAGGAATTATTGAATATACTTTTATTCATAACCGTCATATCGTTGTGACTCAAATTCAGTAGAGATGAGTGGACATCTCTGAAATACGATTCCGAAAATTTTGTTATAGAAGAATTTGAGAAATCTATGACTGGGGAGGGCCCGAACTTGACGATATCGATATTGAATAAGGTCCTATTCCATTGTTCAGTTTTTGTGTTAGCTAGACTGAAAACCTTGGTAATATGAAATTCATTGGGTAATTCGGTAGGTACAGATGTCAAATATAGTTCATCACAGCTGAATGATGTTCTCTCGTAGGATCCCAAAGACGTTATATTATTTCCCGACAAGTTAACGATTTTTTTTGAATTTCTATAAGAATTAATGTATGTTTTATCTAAAATATTTATATTCTGTAATTTATTGAAGCTGAGATTAATAGATGAAAAGAAACAATTTAAGGCTGTTTCATTGAAAGCGGTGATTTGATTGAAACTCAGATCCATAAAAGTAAATTTTTTGAAACTGTTTAAGGCAGTGATTTTTCTAATGTTATTTCCTCTCATAATAATTGAATTCAACTTCCATGCGTAGTTGAAGACATTCAAGTCCAATATCCGGATTCTGTTATACTCCAAATTCAAATATCGTAGATTAGATACTATATTTTCGATGAACCCAATATCTTCTATAAAATTCCCTCCTAAATCTAGATCCACCAGGTTTTTAAGGTTCTGAAAAGCATTCTGGCCAATACGTCGAATGGAAGAGCTTCTAATTTTCAATGTATAAATATTCCATATTCCAAAGTATGGATCCAAATCAATGAAATCTTCTATAAAGGAAAAATTTGAATCAACTATTTCAACGTAGAACACCTGGTTATTTTTCAACAAAGGCTCGTTTTTGTAAACTTGGTACATGAAATCTTCCTGCTGGATCCTTTTGCAGAAAAATGTCCACGTGGAGAATTGGCAAACTTGTCCTTGATACGAACCCAGTTGACAGAGAACCATCAGTATGGAGTGAAACAGTTTCATTTTTCTACAAAAAAATTTTTTTTTATTAAATATAAAATAGTGCAAGAGTAAAGTCTGATGAATATCAATGTCAACCCAATATATTTTAATATATCTGTCACATTCTTGTCACTTCCGGGTTCGCCGGAAATAGTTCTATCTTTATAATTTCAAATGGAACAGTCTATATATTTTGAGAAGCCCGACAAAAACATTCGTCTCAATTTGTGGAATACAGTTCTGTGCATGAAAAAGTCGTACAGCAGTTAAAGGCTATGTGAGTCAGGCTTGTCAATCTTAATTAAACTTCTTATCGACTTTGACAAGTCTTTGACAAGTATTATAGTGTCAAAATTGAAACTATTTTTGTCAATTGTGTACGTGTACTACTTTTTTATGAAATCTGGAACATTATACACCATACAAACCTTGTACGACTTTTTTATGCACACAACTGTACATTGAATGGGCTGAAATGAGAAGGTTTGCACATCAAACCTTTTTTGCCGTGAGAACATCATCCCGTAACTGATCCGATTAGGGATACCAGTATATCGTTGTATCGCTTGGAAAGAGGTGATATTAGTTAGTATTGTGCCGGACACCCCGTTGAAAAAGACTTATTGCTAAAAAAGTTATTTCACAAAATTCCAATGTCCGTAGCTACGGAGTTGATGATCAAATTGTCAAGGTTGCTGTCGGGGGACCCCCTTCGGGAACCAAGTTCCTTGCGCTTTTTTTTCTCTCTCGATACTTTTTTTGACGCTGAGAATATGATTTCACCATGTTCTCTCTGTAATGTATATAAATAGTAAACACTCGAATCACATGTACATTAAACGTATGTAAACAGTATCAAGTTATTCAATTTTATGAACTTACTTTTCTAAGTATGTATAACACATACTTGCTGCACTTTCAATTTCTCGAATCTTAATCGCAAAATTGCAATAATGAGACAATATAACTCACGTATGATTTAAAACAAAAATATTTTCTACTTTGCTCAGAAATCTTACAAGCGCCATACAAATATTCAGTTCCACAACGCTCATGTGCTACAAATACACGAATAATTTCAAAGACCAAACGAAGCTGCCGTAAAACGAGTGACTACCAAGCCATATTTTTTAAATTTATTTATAATTTATGTTTGCTGTGAGTACTAACATTTCAAACACATTTCATTCGGTTACTCGATTGGCCAGGTTTTATCCAACTCCGAATGTAATTCGATATGAATATTTAGATTGTTTATATTCGTATATTTTCGTCATGTAAGGTAAAAGCGTTATGCTCCCTCCCTGGTTCCAAACAATCCAATAAATTACTTAATATCGAGGTAGCAGAATATGTTGCCATCAATCTCACGTATCCGCCATTTTAGGTTTCTGTTTTCTCAATATTTTTCCCTTTGAAAGTTGACTTTTTTATTCCATCAGATTTAATTTCCATTATACCATGCAATACTATACCTATATATCCTTTTTCCAAACTCCTTCACCACAGTAAAAGGCATTTTATTGCTGATAATACTATTCGTTATATTATATAAAATTGACGTGCTACATATTCAATGTAAACCATTAATCCAACTTCGGCATACAAAAAAAATAAGAAATTTGCCCAAAAAAGGATATTACCTTCTAAACACACGTTATATAGAAATATAGAAGAAACAAAAACATCTTCCACGTATCTCAACTCAACGATAATATCCGACTTGTATCCGTATAGATATCCTACGGCACATGTATCATTTTAAATTTCCCGCAAGCAGTACAGCAGTTCGGATGGTTTCGTACACCTTCGGAATCGTATGAGCAAAGGCTAGACGCTTGTCACACAAACTCGTAAATAATAGAAAGAGACAGAGAGAGAAAGTCGCATGGAGGGGACAAAACGCTTTTTTCTTATTCTTATGTGACGATTTCTACCAGTCAACACCTACCGCAAGCCACGTACATGAACTTCATTCCAATAACATCGGGCTCTGATATTCCGTTTAACTCGCGTTTATAAATAAAACTTCTGTCAGCGATACCCTGCCGCCTATAAAGGTCATTAGCACCTATAAAACTCGTAACGTGGTTTCTCGTACATTCTCGGAATTCCTCGATTCATCCGGTATCTAATCAGAATGCAGTGGCGTAGACTGTTCGTTTTCGTAACTATATAAAGGGTGTGTTCCAAGAAAACTCTTAGTTAGTCACTTCGAAATACGATGGACTTTTTTTACAAATTATATGAAGTGCGTTCCGCTCGATATCCGAAAGATGTCTCCTTTAATAACAGAGATAATGACAAGGATAAAAAATATTGTCCAGAAAAATGGGACTAGCGCTGACAGGGTCAAGATGAAAATTAAGGTATTTTTTGTATTATATAACAGAAAACAACAACTTTCCCGGCTAAAACCACGCTGGACATTGAACTATATCAATGTTCAGCGTGGCTTTATCCAGGGAAGTAGTTATTTTCTGTTGGGTATTATGAAATTAACTGAATTTTTATCGTATATTTTTCAATTTTCAGATATATTTTTCTATTCAATATTCAATTTAATTGAAAATGAAAAAACGTCTTATTCCTCAAGACAGCTAATTACAGCGTTAAGATCTGCTGGGAGGGGCACATCCCTCGTTTATTCAAAGGGAGCAGCCCGTCTTGGGGTTGGGGCGGCGTCTGGAAGGCCTGCAAGTGTCATATTGTAGGCCCCCGGAAGTCGGTTCAGCCCTCTCCGGTCTGCGGATTATGCAAATAACCTATGGACTGTTATAGTCCATCCAATATCAATTGCAGAAGCTGTTTCTATAGGGAGCAAATGAAAACTCACTTCGCTAACACGAGCGTATATGCGAAGAAACGGAACGAAAAATAATCTGTACTACTTGTGTATCCGTCGGCACAAAGAGCCAGCTGGTCAACGTGGACTTGAGTGACTGCTGTCTGTTCTACAACCGATTCGTCTGGGCCAATCAAGTCGGACATCAATGCTTGGGGGTGTGTCTATACGATGGGAGGTCATACGCGTTATATTTGTGTTTTAATAGCTCTGAAAGATTAAAAACCAGTAGCGTCTGTGGTCTTGGTGTGTGCCGATCGAAATACGTTTTAGGATATTCTAGTTTTGTTGGAAAATATGACTTTTTTTCGACCATGGGAAAATGCAATTACACAAAGTAGTAATGAAATTTTTTCATTATTTATGAAGTATTTTTAAAATCTTAAAATATCTAAATAAAATTAGTTATCTCCGCCACTGCTGCTCACAGGATTCCGCCGCAAGACTTTTTTATGCTTCTGCAATTGATATTGGGAAAACTATACTGTATATATTGTAAATTGTATATAATATGTAAATATTAGTTTAAGGCCTTAAGTCGTGCAATGTAATACTGAATATCTCAAATAAATATTATTGGATTGGTTCAGTTCATTCAAAAGAACAGATTCAGGAGAACGTCTCGGAAGCGAGATGCGGAGAAACAACCAACACAAACTGCGTTCGTTTGCGTTTTGTCGTCGTTTGTCGTTGGGAGATATGGATGAACAGGACAACCGCTATTTACATTGTCATTGTCATGAGCTTTGGATTTTATGAGTTGATGAGATAAAACATCAACTTTACTGGTTGATAAATATATTCAAAACCCAATATATATATTTGAAAAATAAAACAAAACTTTACAAAAATGTCACAAATTGGTGATCAAAAGTTGAAACAAACGCAAACAATAATTGTCGATTTTACCGAAGAGCTGTTTTGGAAGATTTGAAATTTGACCAAGTTTGAATGACGTAAAATGAAACGTCAGTCAAGAACAGGTAAATAACGAGAACAGGTTAAAAGAACAGGTTCTCGATCAGAACAAGAAGTGTTCCAACCGGTTCAGCAAATATACCTGTTCAGTGCCATCTCTAATACTATTTTCCTGGCTAATGCCTTGACGGACGTTGTAATCCATCCGATGGATAATCGTGCAAAGTCCTACAAGGTTACTTTGCAAATGTTTGTTGCGACATGAATAAATATTAACCAATTCACTCTGGCTGACCAACTGTAGACTCGTTTCGGGTTATTTGCCCCTCATCAGTTCCGGTTCGACAAGCAGACAAATGACTAATATCTTCGTACCTGATTGAAACAATGAAAATCCATGCATTTCTTAGCATT
Source organism: Gonioctena quinquepunctata (assembly GCA_018342105.1). Lineage (NCBI taxonomy): Eukaryota > Metazoa > Arthropoda > Insecta > Coleoptera > Chrysomelidae > Gonioctena > Gonioctena quinquepunctata. Next base: position 206,153 of record JAFIRS010001569.1, read on the forward strand.
CCTTGGGATTGCATTAACAGAATGGAAAACAACATTAGCTAACGCCATCTCAACTCAACAACTGCAACACTATCTTATTTCCAAGTTGGTAATGTTTTAGTTGCAGTAGTTGAGTTGAGATGGCGTTTTCCATTATGTTAATGCAATCCCAACGAATGCTAGTAAATCCATGAATTTTAATTGTTTCAATCAGGTACGCAGAAATTAGTCATTTGTCTGCTTGACCAACCCTGTACTGATGGGCAAATACCCCGAAATCGGTCTACAGGAGGTCAGCCTGAGTTTATTCATGTCGCAACAAATATTTGGGAGGGGAAGGGGGGGTATAGCGCTCGTCTTGAGATCTAGAGGTCCCGGGATCGATCCTCAGCCAGGGCAGATATTTTTTATTTAAATAGTGAGAATATAAATTATAAATCTTGTTGCCGGGCTGAGGAGGCCCTTCGACGATTCGCTGTTTCGTTCAGATTAACAGTGCTGCTCCTAGGTGGCGTATGGAGTTGGTAACAAGGGCTACCCAGAATACTGTGTGACTATGTTGTTATTGTGCCGCCGTATTAGACGTGCGGTTTGAAAGTAATTTGAAATACGGTATTGCCCAGAGCAAGACACACTGCATCCCCACTAAAACACCCTTCTTGTCTACACCGGTTAGAGGCCGGATGGAAACGGATTTTGAGCAAGGAGGGATGTCCATATTACGCCGTATAGGAAGCAGAGAACAATAAATGATAAGAGAGAGAGAGAGGGAGAGAGAGAGAACAAACATTTGCAAAGTAACATTGTGGGACTTTGGACGATTATCCATCGTATGTAATCCAACATCCGTCAAGGCATTAGCCAGGGAATTAGTTTTTTTTTTTTTTGGATATTCGACCAACATACGCATTGTATAGGTATTTGTAGTCAGCTGTCTTGAGGAATAAGATGTTTTTTCATTTTTAATGAAATAATGGCTGGCTTCTGATATGTTACAGATTTCTCCCTCATTTTAATTTTTCAATAAGAATGTTTCCTCTTTCAAAATATCATTTTAATTATTCCTTTATTCCTAAAAATTTACTTATTGTTCTAATCTTTGAAATTGATATTCTTTATTTTGTCGATTTTCTCATATTCTCGACGCCTATCATATGGACATATGGGATATATTACAGAAAATTAAAATATAAGTAAGCACATTTCAATATCTATGTTTCGCTTAAATTAAGCTTCTTTGAGAAATTGCAGACCAACATTTTTTTAATTCTTCCTCTTTCTAAAAATCATTTTTACATAGTTACTCGGGACTATGGATAGTTAGACTACAGCCCGGTGTGCAGCAACCAAATCTTTGCTATATAGTTATTTTCCTGTATTCCAGGCTGTTATAAATTCAGACTGCTGTGCCGTAATCCATAACCCAATTTTAACCATTTAGTTACTGACCAGATGAATGAAATGAAATGCGTTTTCGAAGTTATCCTAATCTTATGATATTCATGCCAACATAAATGGTGAGTAGATTTACACAGAAAATAATATCGACATTCTTAAATGATTTTTTACTTCAAAATAGAGATATAGTCTTTCAGTTGTTCGTTCAATTTATTCATCAATAAGTTTTTCATGTATTTCAATCGGTATTTTGTTTTGCACAAAGAGTCATTAAATGTCAACAAACATTTAACATGAACACCATTTTCGGGACCTGACCCTTTTTGAGGGATTGGCAATAATTTGGAAAACTAAAAAATAAAGTAAATCTGAAAAATCCACATATGGGGAAGATCTACAAGTGATGAGTTAAGCGAATATAACCAAAAAATATTTATCGAATGCAACACGCTTAGCAAAAACAAACTCCGAATACCAACAGGTATCCTAACAGGTCACCAACACCTGAAGGAAACACTCATCTAACATACAACTGACAGCGCTGTCTATGAAAGTCTTTATTTTTTTTCAGAATAACCTCCTTGAAACATATCTATTGAATTTTGGATTGCCTACAAAAAAGGTCGAAAAGAGGTCATTTCTTTGACATCCCGTATATTCCATAATACGAATGCGTCTTTATTTGGCCAATAATCACTGTATTTTAAAAATCACTGATACATTTCATGGCCTCAACAACCAACGATAGCGATAAAGTATCTTGAATCCAACTGAATCAACAAAACCGACAAACAAAGAAGAAAGAAAGAAAATTTAACGAACACAATTTTGAATAAACCTTAAACTCTAAATTATTAACAGTAGAATCAAAATTGTTAAGTATATTGTTGTATTTTGGCAGCTGATATAATAATCGTATTCCAATCTATAGTTTTTGGACTATTTATAATATTTCACTAATTGTTAGAAACGTTTTTTTGAGATGAAAAATGTGCTTTAGAGTAGATGGAATCAATATCAAATATCAATGTCACATGAAAATTTCTCTGGCTGGCGCCTCGTCCGTACACATTTCGGTACGTCCGCTCATTTTGCGTACTCATTACACTATATTTGTTTTAAATAATGTTCACTGCATGTCTCAGGGTACGCAACGTAGGTATAAAAAAATAAAACTGTCAGTTGTCAATTATTACAGATATGCATATATAATGATGGAATTCAGTTTGGATTTAACCGTATTGTTGTTCTCGGAACAAAAATATATAGTTCATTATCCGAAATATTCAAAGCCATTAGAAAGCGTAAGAGAGAGAGAGAGAGAGAGAGAGAGAGAGAGAGCGCTACTCAGTGAAGAAAAGAAGATTTTACTATTTTATCACGTGATCCTTACTATTTGTAGATCTTTAGGAAACACACCTTCGCATAGTGGTCCACATGATTAAAAAAAAACGAAAAAATTTGCTATTATAAAAAAAAAAAAAAAAAAGGGTTTTTAGGAGGAAGAAATAAAAAAAAAACATTTTTAATCTTTTTTTTTTGCGGAATTGCTCTGAAGGCGACGAGGAGAATCACGGTAAAAATTAAAAAAAATGTCACAAAGGGGGGGTTTTTAAAAGGGGCGGTTGGACAAAAAACACCAGATCCAAGCCTTTTTTCGCGAAATTGCTTTTAAAGCTAACGAGAATCAGGGAAAAAAATATTAAAAAAATCTTGTCACAAAGGGGTGGTTTTAAGAAGGGGTGGTTCGAAGAAAACATCAGATTCGCGCCTTTTTTCGCGGAATTGCTTCTAAGGCTGATGAGAATCATGGGAATAATATTAAAAAAACGTGCCACAAAGGGGTGGTATTTAGAAGGAGTGGTTAAATAATAAAATAGATTAAAGCCTTCTTTTTGCTAAATTGTTTTCAAAACTCACGAGAACCATGGGAAAATTTGTCGCAAAGGTGTTGGTTTCAAAAGGGGTAATTTTGGTATTATCAAATGTTTTTAATGATGACTTTTTGAATATTTAACTTTAATTGGCAAAATCAGTACCCAAAATCTTCTTAAAATATTGTTTATAATATAGACAGTCACATTCTAGGTTTTTTACGAAATAATGAAGTTAATTCATTGTGGATCAAAATATATTGCGTTTTTTATGCACTCTTGCAGAGGCTCACAATTAATTAAATATTTTAAAAAAGTGCAAGTGTGAGCAAGCAAATTTTTGTTATGTTTTTATAGAGATTGCAGGCTATCCACCAGATATTTTTTCAGAGCGGGGAGTCGTGGGGCATTTTTTGTAAGTATAACGGAAGTTGAAGATGTACGCACGTTCATTCTAATAACAGCACAGAAAATAACTATTCATAACTGAGTAAATAATCGACCAATTTTCCTTATCAAACATGAAATTAAAACTACATACCTTGATTGACTTTTCACCCGAGTTTCACAGGAATTATTCACAAGATGTTATTTCTGAAATTCGGAAAAAAAAGTACACGTATGACCCCGAGAAACGTACACGATATAATGGCCGTCTTTGAGGGGCTGAAGAAAGCAAATGTTTCGCAATAGTTAGCCGCAATTCCGTGAAAAGATTATCTGGTCTTTTGTTTATCCCCTCACAAAGTTGGGAGCGTACACGAAAACTTTACAAAATTCCAATTTTTTCCGCTTTTTCGTTATTTTGGACCACTGTGCTTCGTGAGGATTCAGAATGTTATCATTTCATTATATTTCTACACTTTGATGGATCAAGTGTGCAATAGCAAGCAGAACAATAATTGCGATTTTTGTTCTCAATTGGCAACACTAGCCAAATGACTACAAAACCGAAACAATAACAATTATATGAAACTGCGTGCGATGTAGCGACTGCTAGATTGATCTTTAGTTGTGTCGGCGGCGGCGCGCAACCTAGCAGACAAAAGTATTTTTCACTTTAATTGACGCACAAAAGAATTTCGTTTTGAGTATCTCCATTATCTTTGAAAAAAATACTTTCACGATTAGTTGATTTCAACTTATGGATATATTTTTGTACGTAATTCTGTGGAGAGTATACCAGCGGTAGAATTTTTTCTATTAGTTAGTTCAGGAAACTTCTACATTGTTTTGTGTTTGTTTATATAAAACTGGTCAAAAATAAGGGTTGAACAATTGAATCCAATTGAAAAGTATGAATTTAACAATTTACCTGAATATTCCACTAAAATATGTTGAAAACGAAAAATAGAGGCACCCAGATTAATGTAACCTCGAGCACCTACGAGGATGAATGAAGTATTGAAATTGGTTCTTATATGTTATATGTATATCACTTCGTTTATCACTAAGTCAACGTATTCATGCAGAGACGTTCCGAGCATGCATTTAGATTCGGGGAACCCCCTCCATAGATATGCCGACTCATGAAAAGAAACTCGCTTACTTCATAAAATATATATTGCATGCATCTTCTGATATTATATACGTGATCAAAACCATCATGTTTATACAGTGCCTACCATAAGTACGTATGTTTTGGTAAAGGTAATTTCAAATTCCCAGAAAATTTAATGCTTGTTAAAAATATCTATATCCCTTCCTAAGTATTTGCAAAATATACAGTCCACGTAATAAATCAAAAAATGTAATACCTCTTCAATAGTACAGAATGTATTCATTCTCAAGATATACAATTATATTTTCTGACTTATTTGTTGGAAATACAAAATTATATTTCGATATCAAATGGGTATTCTATTCCATTTTATTGGCTACCAATGATGATCTCTCATTTTTAGTTTTTCACTTCAAGTTGATTGCATCAAAAGAAGAAAAATTTGTTTTATAATCTCTGATGCTACCGTTACACTACTGAATCATATTTAAATATATTTTTATTGTAATGAGCTGAAAGATGAGAAGAAATTCCATTTCTGCAAGTCTAAAAAAAAATCGATGGCGAGTCCAACCGCAAAAATTAGATTTCTCAAACTGTTGCTGACAAATGGATGACTTTTGACATGGAGCTTGTTCGATTGTCTCTGATAAGCTGTTTTATAATATTCTATATTTTTTTTTTTGTGTTCTGGTTCCCACGAAAAGGGATATCCTGTAATGTTCAGAGACATCGTGGGAACCAAGGGAAAGAAGGTAGGAGTTGGTGTTCTTCTTAAATTTCTGGAGGTTGTATGCCTGGGGGAACACCTCCCTAGGCAATGAGTTCCAAAGCCTCGCTGTTCGTTGGATGAACGAGTCTTCGGAAAGTGATGTTCTGCAGGTCTCCAAAGTGACCACGAAGGGGTGTGATGACTGAACTTGACGGGTTAATCTCGAAGAGACTGCCAAAACAATTGTTGATATTTCAGAAGAGCATCGCCCATGAAAATATCTATAAAATAGAGACAAATCGACAACTTTTCTACGGTGTTCCAGACAAGTGAGCGAGTTTGTAAGCGAGGCATCACCGACGAGACGAATTGCCCTTTTTTGGACAGAATCCAATAGCCTCAGGATATGTTTAGGTGCCGCACTCCAAATATGGGAACAGTATTCCAGGACAGGTCGGATCTGTGCCTTATAGATCATAAGCAGCTGACTGGGGGTGAAATAGCTCTTGGCACGAAATAAAAAACCAAGTTTTTGGGATGCACTTTTGGCAATGGACCTCACGTGATTTTCCCAGGAAAGGTTATTGCTGATAGTAATACCAAGCATCGATATGGATGACTTCAGTGGTATGGTTACTCCTGACAAAGTTATGTTAGGCACAGTGAGATCGGCTTTTCTAGAGAAAAGACATGCTTGTGTTTTGTTTGCATTGAATTCCACCAAGTTATTAGATCCCCATTCGAGAATTGTTGCTAAGTCCATATTTATATTATTAACATTTCTTCCTCGTTCATTTCTGGTTTCACGGGCTGATATAGGGGCCCTGGAAGAGAAAGCGGTATAGAGGGTACTATCATCGGCAAAGCTGTGTACTGGGCATGAAGTTGCTTTCAACAGGTCGTTGATGTGAAGTAGAAATAGTGTTGGTGCGAGAATAGATCCTTGAGGAAAACCAGCATTTATGAGTAGAGTGTCAGATGAAACTCCATCGACCACTACATGGAGAGACCTGTTTGAGAGAAAACTAGCAAGCAGAGAACACAGATGAGGGGGCAAGCCATAAGACGGAAGCTTGGCGAGGAGTCCCTGGTGCCAAACTCGATTGAACGCCTTGGAGATATCTAATGCCACAGCTAAAGTTTCTCCATACTTTTCAATAGATAGCTGCCATATATGTGAGACGTAAGCGAGCAGGTCACCAGTTGATCTCTGATGGCGGAAGCCATATTGCCTATCGTTGACAATTCCTGAGTCTTCCAGATATTTCATGAGCTCCATGTTGATGGCTTTTTCCATGAAATAATAGATAGAAGTGCGATAGGTCTGTAGTTGCTAGGTAGGGCCTTTTTGCCTTTTTTAGGGACTGGCTGTACTCTTGCAATTTTCCAATTGGAAAGAAATACCCCCAAATTGTAAGAGTGGTTGAACAACTTGCAAAGAACAGGTGTTAGTTCGGGGGCACATTTCTTGAGAACAATCGGCGGGATTCCGTCAGATCCACAGGCTTTGTTGGTGTTGAGACCCAGCAAAATCTTTCTGATAGTACGTTGGCGAAAGGTGATCTCGGGCATGTGACTGTCAATAGGTGTAATGTTCGGGGGTTGTTTTCCCGATGAATCCAGAGTGGAATTTCCAGCAAATAGGTGCGCAAAGATATTGGCTTTTTCCTGGGCAGTCGTTGCTAGTGTTCCATCTTCTTTGGTTAGAGGAGGAAATGAGCTGGAAGTGAAGTTTCTTCCCACAGCTTTGGCGAAAGACCAAAATGAACGGGATCCGTTAGGACATTCAACAAGTTTTGATCTTATTTTGGCATTGTGGGCATCTTTTGAGCATTTTATTGTCTCTTTGCATATGCCTCTAGCCTCGACATATGCCTCTCTGGTCTCAGGGCCCGGATTTTTTAGCCATCGATGGTATGCTGCCTGTTTGGAAGCCACAGCTCTAGAGCAGTTTCTGTTAAACCAGGTCTTATCGGATGATGTTCTTCTTTCGGTATTCGGTATGTAAGTTTGCATCCCCAACATGATGATTTCAGAAATTGTCTCAGCACATCGTGTTGGATCTACTGAAGAGAAACAAACTCTCTTCCATGGAAACGCTGAGAAAAACATACGAAGACCTTCCCAGTCGGCCGAATTGTAATGCCACATGAGACGGGGTGGTATTGTGCAGCTCGATGGTAAATGGAAAGAGCATGTTGTGGAGATGAGGGTGTGATCAGAGTTTCCAAGTGGGGCACAAACTTCTATTCTATACGGGTCAGGATTGGTGGTGAGGAAAAGATCTAGTGTATTGGCAGACTGGTTGTTGACATCAGGGATGCGGGTTGGTAGCTCGACCAGTTGTTCTAGACCATGAGTGATGGCGAAGGCCTCGGCTTGACGACCTGCATCATCTGTTTTGTTAGAGAATTTGAGCCAGGCAGCGTTATGTACATTAAAGTCTCCCATGATTATGGTTTCAGCTGTTGGATGGTTCTCCTGAATGTAGTCCAGTTTGAGTGATAAAAACTCAAAGAGGTCGTTATATGAAGGTTCATTGGGTGCTAGGTAAAGGCAGCAGAGGAACTTAGTCAGTTTGGTATCAGATAGCTTGAACCACATCACGTCAAAGTCTTTCGGTTCCAAACTCTCTTCACGCTGGCATGAAAGGTTAGCCTTAGCGTAAAGGCAGACTCCACCTTTGAACCTGAATCGAGAATGGAGTTCGTAACCAGGACAAAGCATATGGACCTTGTTGGTGGACGAGTTTACTTGTGTTTCTGTTAGAGCCAGAATATCCGGTTTTTTCGTCTGTAGGTGATGGTGGACGTCATTGATGTTCTTGTTGAGTCCGCGGATGTTGCAAAAATTAATCTTTAATGTTGAGTCCCCTCGAGTACCTCTCGCCCGGAAATCCGAATGGAGAGGTATTTTGCTTCCGGAGTGTTTTACTCTAGGAGACATCATCATTATTACTATTAGGATGCACCTGAAAATAAAGGAGGAATTGGGGAAAAGGAAGAGGGAGACTGATGAGATATATATATATATATATGTATATATATATGTATATATATATATATATATAATAATAAATAATTTCATAAAAAACCACAAAAATAATAATTACTTAATAGTTAGTAGCATATGAGATATTGTTTTTACATATTTGTGAGATTCTATTTCTTTTATGAAGCCTCTGTATAATATTGATAGGTAAAAATATACAAATACTATAATGCAATCATTTTCATACATTGTCAAAATGATTACAACCTATAATTGTTCAAAATACAACAAAAAAGTCTAGATTCACAAAATCATTCTGAATTAAATGTGATCAACAAAATTATAAGCTTGAAACATACAGTATATGAAATTGTATCTAACTAAAAATAGCCAATGGGAGAACAACAAACTTCTTGATGACAATAGCCAATCAGGGAACAGTATGGTCAGATGTAAGATTTGAAATTGTGGAAAAATAAGAACTGTGAAATGTCAAAGACAATTATCATCAAATATTGTATATAGTTTATAAGAAATGTAAAATATTTTAGTTCATAAGTTTTTTCCAATAACCCCAAAAGAGTGATAATGTGTCAAGAAAGTGCGCGAGTTTGAAAATTCAAATAATATGGACAAAACAGAAATGGTATCCAAGGGATGAAAAAACAAAGCCAGGAGATTGAAAAAATTTTGAAAACGACGCCACGTATAAAACTTTAGGAGAAAAGAAAATTCAAGAATTTCACTGATACAAGGTAGTTTGTCTAAAATAAACTAACGAATTCAATTTCAAGAGAATTTCGACACAAATAAATAGGAGAAAACAAGATTACCTTTTATGTACTCCACATAAAACTGTTTCCAAGCTGATTTCTGGTGATTTGTATGGTTCCTTTTGTAATGGAGAGTCCCTGAGAGTAGTAAATTGAAAAAGGATTTTAGATTCTTGGCGTGTATCGTAACAGCGACAGTTCCAGCTCCAGGTATAAACTTTTTTAGTGCACATCACAAACTGAATAACCTTACAACGTAACTCGTATCGTATTTGAAGAACTCTATTTTATTTTGGCATTGAACTATAAAAGAATTCTTCCAACCTCAATGAAAAAGTGAGGTAATGTATACTGTATACATCACTGTTTCTCATTATTTTCTATGAAAATTTGTCAATTGAGTATAGTATAAGTTATCTATCGTAGGCCAGGTTAATATAAGTTTTTCCTGAATGAAGGAAATAATTGTTTTTCGATACTTTTTGGTTTATTTTCCACAATGATATGATCTGCAATCTTACTTATAAACACTGAATTGAAATTGACATCAAGACCAGGCAGTGGCTCTATTGCCAGGACCGGCTATCTGAGACGAAAGGCGTACCAACTGAGTTTAGTCGTGGTAAGAAAGGGTAATAACAATTGGCAGCAACGTGACGAGAAAACAGTGACGTTAGCTAGCAATTATTATTACATTACAAAATATTATACAGGGCGAAAATAATTATCAATCACACATAACATATCAATTTGTAGCCGAAAGCGAAACAAAAATTAACAACAATTGTTTTTTCAATTCAAATATTATTGTGGGAAAAAAAAAATAAAATAAATAAGTTAATGTAGATTCAATAACTGTAAATAAAGAAATTGATATTCAAGATTTTCTAACTAGTAGAAAAATATTGAATATAAATTTAGGAATGTTGTTATGTTATGAAGGACCAGTAATATATTTTAAAAGGCAAAAAGAAATAATTTCATAAAAAAACCACAAAAATAATAATTACTCAATAGTTAGTAGTTCATGAGATATTGTTTTTACATATTTGTGAGATTATATTTCTTTTATGAAGCCTCTGTATAATATTGATAGGTAAAAATATACAAATACTATAATGCAATCATTTTCATACATTGTCAAAATGATTACAACCTATAATTGTTCAAAATACAACAAAAAAGTCTAGATTCTCAAAATCATTCTGAATTAAATGTGATTAACAAAATTATAAGCTTGAAACATACAGTATATGAAAGTGTATCTAACTAAAAATAGCCAATGGGAGAACAACAAACTTCTTGATGACAATAGCCAATCAGCGAACAGTATGGTCAGATGTAAGATTTGAAATTGTGGAAAAATAAGAACTATGAAATGTCAAAGACAATTATCATCAAATACTGTATATAGTTTATAAGAAAGTTAAAATGTTTTAGTTCATAAGTTTTTTCAAATAACCCCAAAAGAGTGATAATGTGACAAGGAAGTGCGCGAGTTTGAAAATTCAAATAATATGGACAAAACAGAAATGGTATCCAGGGGATAATAAAACAAAGCCAGGAGAGATTAAAAAAATTTAGAAAGAACGCCACGTACAAAATTTCAGGAGAGATTTTTTTCAAGATTTTCATGAATACAAGGTATTTTGTCTATAGAAACTAACCAATTCAACCTCAAGAGAATTTCGACAAAAATAAATAGGAGAAAACAAGATTACCTTTTATGTACTCCACATAAAACTGTTTCCAAGCTGATTTCTGGGATTTGTATGGTTCCTTTTGTAACGGAGAGTCCCTGAGAGCAGTAGATTGAAAAAGGATTTCAGATTCTTGGCGGGTATTGTAACAGCGACAGTTCCAGCTCCAGGTATACACTTTTTTAGTGCACATCACAAACTGAATAACCTTACAACGCAACTCGTATCGTATCTGAAGAACTCTATTTTATTTTGGTTTTGAACTATAAAAGAATTTTTCCAACCTCAACAAAAAGTGAGGTTATGTATACTGTATACATCACTGTTTCTCATTATTGTCTATAAAAATCTGTCTGATCATAGTATAAGTTATCTATCGTAGGCCAGGTTAATATAAGTTTTTCCTGAATAAAGGAAATCATTGTTTTTCGATACTTTTTGGTTTATTTTCCACAATGATATGATCTGCAATCTTACTTATAAACACTGAATTGGAATTGACATCAAGACCAGGCAGTGGCTCTATTGCCAGGACCGGCTATCTGAGACGAAAGGCGTACCAACTGAGTTTAGTCGTGGTAAGAAAGGGTAATAACAATTGGCAGCAACGTGACGAGAAAACAGTGACGTTAGCTAGCAATTATTATTACATTACAATATATTATAGAAAATAATTATCTATCAATATCATAACAATTTGTAGCCCAAAGCGGGACAAAAAATTACAACAATTTGTTTTTTTTTTAATTCAAATTTTAAACCGGGGCAAGATTAAAAACAATATTGTTTTAGCAATTATCATATTATTACAATATATATATATATATATGTCAAAGTTGTTATGTTGTCGGTAAACATCTACAAATCATCATAAATAAAAATCCTCATGAAATGAGCATACATAAACATCAATAATAATTTATAGTGATGTTTTTTTTTACACCTTATACTTCAGTCATTTGGTGCTCAAAACTGGGGTTACCTGGAAATTTCCTATAATTTATGTTTCAACTATTTTTTTTTTAAATGCATAGTATTAGTGTGCGAGTGCCGCAAACCAACACAACTACACTGAATCATCAGTACGAGTTTTGAATTGATGGGATGCTTGATGGAAATTGGAGTAGACTTTGCGGCCCTCGTACGCTGAATCTATTCATTTTACAAAAAAACACGTTGGAGAATAAATTGTAGGAAATTTATTATATCATTATTTTCATCGTAAAATGAGTCAAAAATGGGATATTGTCAAAAAACTGTTTTTGGGCGCCATTTTTTCAATATGGCGGCGCGAGCGGCAAAGATAATCGGCGGCAAAGTGAAAATTCGGAAAGAGCACATCGAAATCTATAAAAAATACCAATTTTCAAAACTTTCGGAAAACTCTTCAGGTAAATCTATCAAATGACTGGGGTATTAGGGAAAACAGATTAGGGAATATGTTGTGATGTTCAAATAGGTCATCAAACGACATTCAGCATGATTTACCCGGGCCGGGCATTAGAGGTTTCTCAACTTGCAATTGGAATAGAAACTTGAAATTTGGTATGCTGCCATCATTGATTAGTCCATTCTACCCAAAATATTTTCAGTTCCAAAGCTAAAGCTATGAAAGGTGTGCCAAAAGTCGATAACAACTCTCTTATTTTCGATAGAAACCCATATTTTTTTCACATGGTTCGAATTGCCTTCTAATTCTGAGTTTAGACAACCTAAGTTATGTCAACTTATCTATCACAGTTTTTGAACTATGCCGACTTTTCTGAAAAAAATGACCGCGTAGTAGTTATACGAAAAAAATGGTATCTCGCAAACCGTCCAAAATGAGGAGATCAAATTTGTGTAGCTTTTTACTCGAAGTTCAGGCTATTTGCTGATGTCTTATCGATGGACCTCTTTTGTACCATATCGACGCAGGCTATTTTCAAATGTCGCATTAAAAAACTACATATTTTTTTTCAAATGGAACTGACTATTTATAAGTTTATCGACAGTTACAGTTAGAGTTAATGTTTTACGTTCTGAAGTGCGCGTATACAGGGTGTTTCTTAAGTACGTGCAGAGAATTTAGGAGCATGTTGCTGACGTCAAAATAAGAAGAAAAGTTGCTATAAACATATGTCCGCAAGTTATTCAATTCAATTCAATTCAAATTTAATTCTTATTTTTATTTTGGAACTTCAGCGCCTCGACCAATCCATCTGTTTCTGAATGGCTGATTTAAAAATTCACGAACTATTAAAGTAAAATGCGCTGGCGCTCCTTCATACATAAACCATATTCTTTGTCTCAGTAAAAGCGTAATTCAGGCAAAACATTTTCAAGGAAATCATGATAAGAATTTCCACTAAGAGTCCCTGGAAAAAAGTGGGGACTAGTCAAATAATCCCCAACAATACTAATCCACACATGCAATGAAAACTGGTGTTGAAACCTGGACTGAACTATTGCGTGAGGGTTTTCGTCACATCACACATGATTATTATAAAAGTTCATTATGGCGTTCTTTGAAAAATGTGCCCCGTCAGTGAATAATATCTCTACAGTAAACTGAGGGTTTTGTGCAATTTTCTGCAGCATCTATTGGCAAAATGTACACGGGGAAGGAAATCTCGGGGCAACGATGCTTGGACACGCTGTATGTGATAAGGATTCAACTGATTTTGTTTGAGAATTAATCAAACTAATTTGTGATGTACGTTTAGAATTTGCGCAATTTTTCTCGTGCTTGTCTGTGGATCTTCTTCGATTGCCTGAAGAACAGCTTCTTCAACTTCTGGTGTCCTAGTAGTCAACAGTCTGCCTGCCATTGGAGCTTTTTTAAAGGATCCAGACTCCATAAGCCGCTGAAAAAGGTTTCTGAATGTCTGTTGATTCGTCGCTCGATGATTAGGGAATCTTTCATTATAAATACGTCTAGCCTCGTAGCAATTGCCACAGGCAAGACCGTATACGTAAATCATATTAGCCATTTCGGTATTCGTGTATGCTGCCACTTGAAAAAGATTGGAACACAAATACAGAAAACAACTTCACTGTCACAAGAACGGATTGAAATGACATGACAAGTACTCACCCCCACGAAAGAGACAAACTACCATCAAATTTGATTTTGTTATTGAAAAATACTCCCGGATACCAAACCTTACTCGATTATCACAATTATTTTGAAATGTATTCACAAAATATAAAAATAAGAATTTAACTTCAACACCCTGCATCTCAGAAACCAATAACTTGCGGACATATGTTTATAGAAACTTTTCTTCTATATATATAATATATATATATATATATATATATATATATATATAATATATATATATAAATATATATATATATATATATACATATATATATAGTCACGATTCATAGATCTCTACAAAATACATTAATAACTTAATGTTAGCTTCGGAAGCAGTGACCACTGAACCCCTGAACAAAGGTGCCCAGTGTGCCCCGAATATATTAATTTTTTTATTGGTGCCCCTTTTTACCCATTTAAAGCACGCCTCAGCGTGTTTAAATCGAACTTTAAAAAACGCGCGTTATTTAAAGGTAACCATGACAACATCAACAAATCGAGAAACGTGAAGTCTAAATGACAAATTTTTGATTATTGATCTGACAGGAGTACCTTGTAACGTCAAATAAAATATTACTCACAATTCGTTCATTTATATGTGCTCCTCCATACATTTGATGAACTTTTCATATTCTTTTTTATATATATCACCGGATTTTCGCGGTATTAACCGCGATTCTGCCTCACTATTCAAAAAATCGATATTAGAATAATTCATTTTTGAGCTCTGGTGACAACAAATATTGATCTTTGGTAACAAATTGCAAATGAATGTTTTTCTCATTTCCATGACAACGAAAGGTATACTGATGTCACATCACGAATTCAACCTTCTTGCATTATTAGTTCTTATTTCTATTTTTTGTAGTAATAATACCAGTATATATGATTTCAAAGTGCACCAATAAAAAAAATAACGTAAAGTATTCGTGGATAACTGGTCTTAAAAACACTTGCTCTATTTCGAGCACTCCGGCTGCGCCGTCGTGCTCGAAAAATCGCGCGTGTTTTAAAGCCCTTTTTATCCACTTATACTTTAATATACTATTATTTAATCTTCAGTCATCATGTAGTGTCACTTCATATTTATCCGTTCTCTGAGTGCTTTTCATTCGTATGATACGGTATAAGTAGTTTTTATTTATCATTGCAGACAAAACAAATCAAACAAATATTTTACATGAGCAACTACCGTTATACACATTGACTTCCAACAGACAACTGATCAACATACGGTGCTGTGTTACACATACGTGACACAAGAGTGTTTATCGATATCCTCATTTGGCAACAGGAATCACAAATCTAGAGAAAAGTTATCCGTTAGTGACCACTGTGCCGCTATGGCCACTGTGATCCGGTCTCCCCTACATACTAAGAAAATCATACCAAGTGTAAAGGGTACTATATATAATAAATATCGGGATGGTTGATGATTTTTATTGACAAAATATTATAGTTTGTATACAAAAGTTTCAACCTTAAGACTACTTATAAATAACAAAAGAACAACCAGTCACTGGGGTAGTCGGTTTAACTTCTAAACATCTATATCTAAGGGATATTCAATTATACCAATACACAATAAATTCAGGCGGGTCTTTATTATAGACGTAGCATTAGCTATTGAAAGAAATGATTGATTGTTGGTAGGCAATTTAATGCATAGTTAAAATTCCACCAGTCAATGTAGGAAGTGTATGTGTAGGGAAATTGAATATTCTTCATATAATGCTCTGGAAGAGTTCTTTGATTTATATTGTATTGGAAAAAATTATTCATATTTTCCTTAGTTTTCTGATTGAATTAAT
Organism: Gonioctena quinquepunctata; assembly: GCA_018342105.1. NCBI lineage: Eukaryota > Metazoa > Arthropoda > Insecta > Coleoptera > Chrysomelidae > Gonioctena > Gonioctena quinquepunctata. The sequence goes on from JAFIRS010001569.1 coordinate 221,977, forward strand.
GGGTTTATTCAAACCCTCTAATAGTTCTCCACATAGAAAAAAAAAATCTCCGAATAAAATCGCTATATTTCGGAAGTACATTTTCATCTACGACCGTTTATTTTCATTCTTGAACTTGTTCTTGTGAAAGACGACCTCCATCTTTTTTTGTAGATGTGATTCTCAGGTAGTTTTATTTCGGGAAACCAAGTGAACAGGTTTTATTCGCTATCAATTCATGTTTCTTTTAAAAAGTGATTTTACACGTTTCCGGTATTTTCGGAAAGTATTTCCATTCTATTTAATCAATGTTGCTGATTTTTGTAATACAGAAAGTGTATGTGTAGGAAAATTGAAAGAAAATTCTTCATGTAACGGTCTGGAAGAGTTCTTTGAATTATATTCATTGCATTGGAAAAAATAAGAATTCATATTTTCCTCAGATTTCTGATTAAATTAATTGGTTTATTCAAACTCTCTGTTAGTTCTCTTCACAAAAAAAAAATATTTTCCGAATAAAAATCGCTATATTTCAAAAGTACATTTCCACCTACGATTGTTCTTTTTATTCTTGAACTTGTTCTTGTAAAGGACGATCTCCATCTTTTCATTTTCTTTTCATTCATTTTTTAAATAATTTATTTCTTTTTTGTAGATATGATTCTTAGGTATTTTTATTTAGGGACTCCAATTGAACAGGTTAATTTGCGATCAACTCATGTTTCGGTTAAAAAGTTATTTTCAACGTTTCCGGTATTTTCAAAAAGTATTTCAATGATTTTTGTAATACAATAACAAATTTAATTTTGAACACCTCTTCCCAATAAATCTTTTCCTTTTAACATTTTGAAGACTAAATTCAAAGTTACTTAAAATGAAGGGATTTACGAATTTCCCAGGAATGAATGAAAAAAAAAACATATCCTACAGAATTTTTATAGTTTTGATTGAGCCATGCAATATTCAGAAATTATCAATCCACTTAACCCTTTCAGTCATCCTGTCCATTACAATGGACATCAATTTCCTGTACAACTTATTAGGTTTTGTTTTGCAAATATTATGCAAATCTGCCCTGTGTGGTTACATGCATAAAGTTAACGTATTGAGCACTGTACCGGAGTTGTTGCATAGGTTCTAAAATAGAGACTTTCTTATAAACAGTGTCATGTGTGTGAGCTTCCAAGGTTATTCACAAGTGCATAAGAAATAATAAACATTGTGGGCGAAACATAATTTTGGTGTCTATTTTTATTTGATTGGTGAGTAGATGTGTTCTTTTAGGCTGTGTAATGTTTTTTCATAATTTTTATATTGAAGCATACGAGCGCTTCTATTGAATTATGATGTCAATTGGAATGGACAATGTGACTAACTCATAAATTGAACGATTATTATTATTTTTAGATACAAATAAAATACAAGGTGTTTCGTCTAGGAGTAAAAAAAAATCGTTGGATAAAACCTCCTACTGAAGAGCAACTTCTACACTACCTCATGAACGATGATGATTCAATAATTCTAGAACTGTCAGATGATGATGCTGATGAGAATATAGTTGCGGGCCTGTCAGATTTCAACCACGATTACGATATTGTTAAGATACGTTACGAGAAATGGAGATAGAAACATCTGAAGTGATCGAAGATGTACAGATGATTGTTAGGGGTGAAGGGGTGAAAATGAAGACAATACAGAACAAAATAAGGGACGAGAAAGCATTACGGAAAAAACAGAAAGAATTTTTCGAAACTTTTGAACTGTTTTCTTGATTTCCATACAAAATAATAGTAATAACGGCCTTAGTGTATATTTTATTAAAAAAAAATAATAATAAAAAAATTCGAGTATTTTTTTTTAACCTAAGCTACAGTGTCCATCATAATGGACATGTCATACATTCTGTCAAAATTGACGTATAGGACAATTAATGTCTCAATCTTCAAAAAAATTCGACATACCATGTTCCAATTTTCAGATTTTTTTGACTGCCTCAAAAGTTTTGTGTCTGAAAGGGTTAATTACAAACAATTCCTGCAATATTTTTTATGTCATATCTTGGGTTATTCGGTGTATAATCTATATCTACATTGTTGAAGAACTTCAACATCGTTATTAACGTTCTGCATGAGAATCTGTTATTATTCAACCCTAACATATGTAAGAGTGGATTGTCCTCTTTGAGAGATTTGTAATCGAAACCATCTTGTAGATCGGTTTTATCTAGAATGATTGTCTGAAGCCTGGAACTTTTTGAAGGGGAAGGAAATAACAACACATTGAAATTGAGTAATTCGTGATTTCCCGAAACATTGAGTATCCTCAAATTATTCAAACCACCAAATACGTCTGGATTAAAAGTATTCAAGCTTTTCAATTGATTCTCATCCAATCGTAATTCTTCCAGATTTCTAAAATTCCTGAACATTCCAAATGGGAATCTATTTAAATTATTATTTTGCAAGTGCAGTGTTTTCAACTCTACCAGTCCCTGAGTGCTGGCACTAACACTAAATATGTTGTTATTGTCAAGCAACAATGTTTCAAGGCTTGAGTTTTGATCTATTGTTATGTTGAAAGTTATCAATTGATTGAAGCTCAATATCAACGTCTTCAAGCTTTTCGTCTCAACTAAAATGTCATCTAAGTCAATAGAGTAGATTGAGTTGTGCGACAAATCCAGAAGATTTAGATTTGCGAGACCAGAAAATGCCCCTGCCTGAATTTTTGTTAGGTTAGAATTAGAAATTCGAAGAGTTCTCAAACTATGCAGGTCGCTGAATGAATCTTTCACCATAATACTGTTTTTATGAAAAAAAATGGCGGCATCTAACTGTTTCAAACGAAACAATCCATTCAGGGCGCCTGCTTCATAGGAAACTATTTCTGAATCGTTGAAATGTAGTTCTTCCAAATTGTAGAGTCCTAAGAAGCAGTCGGTTTTCAATAACCCCATTGAAAGTCAAAGTCAACTCTCTGACATTCACGCTATTATCCAGATTCGAGATTTTCGATAGTTTGTTATTTTCTAGACGAATTCGATCAACTCTTAAATCGATGAACACATTTTTTTTTATTTCAGATATATTATTGTTACTCAAATCTATTGTCTGAAGATCCAATCCCGAAAAAGAAAATGGTTCCAATTTTTGAATTCCAAGACTGGAGAGATTCAATACATTCCGGCTCAAATTCTTGAATGCTTCAGATTTTATGTGCTTTATTTCATTACCATTTAACAGCAACTTTGTAAGCCATAGTAAATTGTTAAAAATGTGACTTTCTATTGAGGCAAAACAGTTTTTACTCAGATCGATTATTTCTAATTTTGGCAAATTGAAAAATGCTTCGGATTCCAAGAACATCATGCCACTATTTGAAAGATTCAGACTCCTCAAGTTATATAAACTGTTGAACGCCCGATTTTGAATATATTTGATACTGGTGTTCCACAACTGAATGTCCCTCACACTTGAATTATAGAACTTGTTTGTCTCCAACACCTCCAACATATTGCTAGATAAATCTATTGTTCTAATTTTTGTGAAGTCTATGAAGAAATTCTGTTTCAAATTGCTAATATTGTTGTTGCTTAGATCGAGGTGGATCAAATAATATTTCAAACTATCGAATGCATTTGGTTCAATATATTCAATTCCGGAATTTGATATAACCAAAACCTCAAGTCGTTTACAATTTTTGAATGCATTTACCCCTATTCTCTTGATTCCATTGTGAGACAAATCGATTGTTGAGAATTCAACGAACTTACATATATCTTCGACGCTTTCCAAACGGTTTCCAGTTAAATTGACTATTTCGCAATTTTGTAAACCTTCGAAAAAATTTACGGAAATATTTCTCGCATTACAGAATGACAGGTCCAAGTGGCTCACAATGGAATTATTGAATATATTTTCATTCATAACAGACATATAATTATGGCTCAAATTCAGTAGAGATAAGTGAACATCTTTAAAATACGATTCTGAAAATTTTGTTACAGAAGAATTCGAGAAATCTATAACTGAGAACCTAGTCTTGATGATATTGATATTGAATAAACTTTTATTCAATTGCTCAAATTTTGAATTAGCTAGACTGAATACAGTTAAATGAAATTCAGTGGGTAATTCGGTAGGTACAGATGTCAAATATAGTTCATCAACAGAGAATGATTCTTTCTCGTAAGATCCCAAAGACGTTATATTATTTTTCGTTAAGTTAACGACGACTTTCTTTAAATATCCATACCGGTTATCGAATCTTGTATCTAAAATATTTATATTTTGTAATTTATTGTAACTGAGATTTATAGATGAAAAAAAACAATTTAGGGTTGTTTCATTGAAGGCGGCAATTTGATTGAAACTGAGATCCATAAAAGTAAATCTCTTAAAATTCTCCAAGGCAGTGATTTCTCTAATGTTATTACCTCTCATAATAATTGTATTCAAGTACCGTGCAGAGCTGAAGACATTCAAGTCCAATATCCGGATTATGTTATTCTCCAAATTCAATGTTTGTAGATTAGATACAATATTTTCGATGAACGTAATATCTTCAATGAAGTTATTTCCTAAATCTAGAATCTGCAGGCGTCCAAGGTTCTGAAAAGCATTCTTGTGAATACGTCGAATGGAAGACTTTCTGATTTCCAATCTATAAATATTCAATCCAAAGTATTGATTCAAATCAGGAAAAAATTCTATAAAGGAAAAATTTGAATCAACTATTTTAATGGAGTACATCTGGTCCTTTTTCAAATATGCTTCATTTCTGTAAACTCCGTAGATGAAGTCTTCCTGCTGGATCCTTTTACAAGAAACAGTTTCCTTAGAGAAGCGGCAATCTTTTCGTTCATGCGAACCCAGTTGCCAGAGAACCATCAGTATGGGGTGATACAGTTTCATTTCTGCTACGAAAAAATGTTTTTTCATTTGATTTAGAATAGTGTAGCTGTAATGTCTGATGAATATCAATTGAATTCAATGTCAACCCAGTCCCAAGCTTTTGCGTTTCTTCGATTCATTCGGTTTTATTATCATAAAAAAACAGGACATTATTTGATTTGAGTCGTTGAGAGATATTTATATCGGGTTATTTTTCACTTTTCAATCGATTCATCCATCGATGAGTTTGTGTCGATGATGTCATCCACGAAAAAAGTTAGACTATGTTATAACTACGGTTGTAATTGATAAGTGGGTTTCATTGTATGAATAATGGCCGCAAGAAAGTGAAGGTTCTATATATCTATCTAATCTTCATTGTTGCAGGAGATAATACCTTGATATTTAACAAAACTTTCAAAAAAATCGGATGGGTAACAATACTAAGTTAGTAATTATTTGTCGAAAAATTATGAGGAAATTGTAGTATATCGCTCATCAAGTATGATGTGGATACAAAATTGAATGAAACTAAATGAAAAAACGTCAATTTTCACATAACAAAAGTTCAGAATCCATTCCAACAAAAAAAATTACCATTTCAAATAATAATTAATGTAAAATGAAGCCCAATTTTTTAGATCCAAAAACGTACTCAAATATTAAATTATATACTGAAGAAGCACTTGGCCAAGGGAGAAACGTTTATGGAAAAAATTAGTCGCTACAAAATGAAAAACGAATCCAAATCCCAGGAAAGTTCTCCATCCCAAAATATACAATATATATATATATATATATATATATATATATTGTTATGAAATAATAAATTGTAAAAAACAATTGTTGCTATTTCACCCACAAATATTTTCACCTATAAATATTTTTGATTTGGAAAAATATTTTCTAATTTGTTATGAAATATTGTTATAAAAAACAATTGTTGCTATTTCACCCACAAATATTTTCACCCTGTATAATGTCAATTTGTTATGATTGGGTAGAATGTAATAATTTCTATTTATATTCATATGTTTTGTAAAATTACTTCTTGCACCCAATACCATAACAATTTTATTGAGTATATGTGAAAATTTTATTATTTTTATTCTTTGTAATTCCTTTTCTTACCACGACTAAACTCACTTGGAAACGCCTTCGCCTCAGGAGTCGGTACTGGAAACAGAGCCACTGCCTGTCTTGATGTCATTCGAACTATTTCAGTTCAGTGTTTATCGGTGAGATATTAGCATATCATTGTGGAAAGTAAACCAAAAATTATCAAAAACAATTATTTCCTTTATTCAGGAAAACTAATATTACCCTGGCCTGCGATAGATAACTTATAACTATGAGCAATTGACAAATTTTCATAGAATAATGAAAACAGTGATGGATATTGTAAATATAACCTCACTTTTTTCTTTTGATTTGGAAGAATTCTTTTATAGTTCAATACCAAATTATCTAATGTTCTTCAGATATACGAGTTACTTTGTAAAATGATTCAGTTTGTGATGCGCACTAAAAGAGTTTATACCTGGAGCTGGAATGTCGCTGATGCTTTACCTGGCTATAATCTGAATTCCTGTTTCATCCACTCCTCTCAGGAACTCTCCATTGCAAAGGAACCATCCAAAATCCCCTAAATCAGCTTGGACAAGTTTTCATGTGGAGAACAAAAAAGGTAATCTTCTTTTATCCTTATATATTTTGTGTCGAAATTATCCAGTGGTTGAATTGGTTTGATATTGTAGGAAAAACTACCTTGTGCATTAATAAAAATCCTGAATTTCTTTCTCTCAAATTTTGTACGTGGCTTCTTTCTTAAAAAAAATTTCAATCCTTTTTCTCGCTTTGTTTTTTCTTCTGGATACCATTTCTGTTTTGTCATCTTATTTGAATTTTCAAATTCGCGCACTTTCTTGTCGCACTTTCACTAATTTGGTGTTATTTGAGAACACTTATCAACTAACATATTTTACATTTCTTATAAACTAAATACATTATTTGATCATAATTCTCTTTGAAGTTTCTGTGTTCTCACTTTTCCACAATATCAAATCTTTTATCTAACCATCTCTGTTCCCTGATTGGCTATTTTCATCAAGAGGTTTCTTGTTCTCCCATTGGCCATTTTAGTTAGATGCAATTTCATATACTGTATGTTTCAACCTTATAATTTTGTTGATCACATTCATTCCAGGATAATTTTGTAAATCTAGACTTTTTGTTGTATTTCAAACCATTATATGTTCTAATCTTTTTTGAAAATGCAAGAAAATGATTGCATTATAGTATTTGCATATCTTTACCTATCAATATTATGCAGAGGCTTCATAAAGGAAAAAGAATCTCAAAAAAAATTTAAAACAATATCTCATGAACTACTAACTATTAATTATTTTTGTGGATATTTTAAGAAATTATTTCTTTTTCACCTTCAAAATATATTACTGGTCCTTCCTAACATAACAATATATATATATATATATATATATATATATATATATATATATATATATATATATCTCGGAGCTTAATGAAAATATTACAATTTGTTTCCCTGGTAGCATTATTAAAATCATTGATAATTTGTAATTTTTTTTCAAGTACGGTTTGAAGTTGTGACATTGAACATATCACAACTTCAAACACAAAAAGGGAGACTAGCTAGTATGTAAGAATAACATTACTTGTCGCACCAGATATAGACCTTCTTTTGGGATTTGGAAGACATTGCTATTTTTGGAATATCTGAGAAAACAATAAGTTTGGTGGAGATATTTTGTTTATTTTTCAACTCAAAATATAACAGCAATGGGATCAGTTTTTAAGAAAACTCTCATCTGACATGTAACTGAACGCTCTGTCTACCATAGTCTTTCTGTTTATAATGATAATTCATTAACATCCCGTATATTTTTTTAATACCGCTGCCTCTTCATTTGGCAAAGAATTATTCTATTCTTAGAATCACTGATATATTTCATGGCCTCCATAACGATAAAGTATTATCATAAATCCAACTGAATCAACAAAAACCGACAAACTTTGGGTAGGAAAGTGAGATAATTTTCACGTTTATCAGAGGCTTTATTGTTTCTGAAATTTTTTCTAGATCACAATTTTTTTGGTACCTTGAAGACTATGGTGACGTTGTGAACTAACTTCATTCAATAGACATGTAATTTTCGCGCATGATATCACTAATGCTCAAATTATTTCCGGATATCCATTGTCCCCACAATGTGAAAATGTGAGTCGAAGGCCAAAATTATGATAAAATTCAAAATAAACCCAAGAATACTCAAGTTGATATTACTGAAAATACAATTATGAAAAAAGCCATATTCCCTTTTTATCACTTAATGACTATTTCATTACTCTAGAGATGGTGGAAAGTCATTTTCAAGTTATCCAATATTTATGCTTTGAAAATCGGTAGAGAAGTGTAAGAAAGTTGATTTGTTCGAGAATATGGACAGGGTATACATACAATGAAATGTGGAATCTTCTGTGACTGAAAGATAAACTAGTCAATATCTTCCATCGTTCAAGACAACCTCTTGGGAGGTATTCATGTTGAAAAGAGAAACATTCTGATTTTCAATTATTGGAAGCATTTTTGTTGAATAAAATCAAATAAAAATCTTGAAAAGATACATCCATATTCATTGGCTATGAACAATTTTCAGATATATTTTCAGTTGCAATTGATTTGCTGAGGAGTAAAGTCTGCTTCAATTATTTCCTGATCTAAAAATTATCCCAAATAAAAAAAACAGAAACAACGTATTCGCTATGGAAATTTCACACAAAAGCCATTGATCTTAATCTAAATTGAACACATAAATTGAAATTGCTTTTTTCGGATGATATAATGACCGAATCCCCATAGACTATTATATTTCACTAATTCATAAAAATTTATTTTTAAAATAAATTAGTAGATTTCAGCCACAAAAAATTTAAAAATAAAAACTTTTTAACAAAAAATTAAACCGACGAAATACGGAACTGAAAAGTAAAAAATAAAATAAACCTTCTTAGTCTCAATAACTAAGCTCCTAAACTAATGTAAGTAACTAATTTTGAGTCGGCGCCAAACGAACAAGCAAATGAATTAGGTAAGGCGTAAAATGATGGCATCGAGTTGACATTCTGATAATTTTTTTGAAGTAATTTAATGATCTTCGTTGATTGTTCGTTTGGCGCCGACTCAAAATTAGTTACTACATTAGTTTAGGAGCTTAGTTATTGAGACTAAGGTTTTTTTAAGTAATTTAAAGGACACATTCTAGTCTCCGCTCCTTTTTGTTTGCAAATCGTTAAATTATATTAGCTCACTATAATTTGGAAGAGTACCATTCAGAGAATTGTTAGAGTATGCAGTTTCGTATAATTGTACAGCTATATATGTTTGTTTTTATATGTTAATTTTTTTGTATCTTATGTGTATATTTATTCAAAAATGTATTATACTCCTGTGTAATGATGACAAATACGTTTTCAAGCGTATCTGAAGTACTACTTCATTAATGTGTAGTTACTGTAATTGATATTTATATTATTTACCTACAATTATTGTTAAAACTTTTTAATATTATAAGAACATGTTTATTCTTTGACAATAAAGTATATTTCTCCCTCTCTCTCTCTCTCTATATATATATATATATATACATATATATATATATATATATATATATATATATATATATATATATATATATATATATATATATATATATATAATATATATATATATTTCAATCTCATCACATCTCATCACACAGCTCGGTGAATGTGCGTCAAAACCAATCCATTTAAACGATCTTCAGACATTCTACCTAATCCACGTTTTTAATCGTCGAGTTGAAAAACTTCTTTCCTAACTGGAAACGCTTATGGGTGGAGTAAAGATAATTTTTTCTTTGCAATATAAGATTTAGAGTTAGAGGGGGGAGGGGGGGCATGGCCCATATGCCACCCCTCTGGATCCGCACCTGAGCCGGAAGAAGTTTTTTTTAATTAGATATCACAAAAAATTACTTTATTGCCGTAATTTTTAGAAAAATATTTCTATTCAATATTCAATTAAGGATGTTTCCATTTTCAATTATAATAAGTAGTGATTTTAAACTCAAATATCAAACTCCAATCTCTTCTCACGACCAGTCTTGTAATAACTTTCTCGGTATCAATAGGAATATGCCTATGGATGTGCATAAAGGCAAAACCCAGAAGGCGGTTTTCTGTTATGGTCAATGGGATACATGCAACAACTCTCAACAAAATCATAAAATTATTATATGCCTTTTCACGACTCGTTACGCGAAAGCGCATCCGCCATGTTAAGAAAGCCATTAATATGAAAATTTCGGAGACTTAGTAAATACAAGGGATATTACACTTATTGTCAGCCCAAGTAGCACATAGTCATAATTCGGTTGTACAGACTTCTACTAGACCTTTCGCAAAAGTCCGTGACGACAAAAAGGTACACTCTTGCGACGTCACATCGACGTTATAAAGTAGTGGTAATGACTTGCCAATATAGGCTTATATAAGCCAGTCGCAAAAGGATTGGATTGAATATTATTATTACGTCGTTCTGTGGTCTTAGTGTAGTCATTATATCATTATGCATGAAGGTCATAATCTTTCTAATAAAGTATTACAATATGTATACCATATCAAAAGATTTTATATAAAATTAATATAATATATAATTCAGTCTTCCGTTACATGTTCATGATACTCTGTGGTAATGTCCTATATCCACTATATCTACAAACAAGAAATGGCCGAGATAGTTATCGAGATAAAAATTATTTTAAGAATTCTGCTGAAACTCTAGCGGCCAAGCAAATCCATTTTTACGATCAAAATCCAATTCAACTCACTTAAAATTCATGTGCCTCGAAAATGAAGAGAGATACATATTTATTTTCATTTCAAAAAAAATATACGTCATCAATTTTTCTCAATAATCGTTGAAATATGTACACCATATTACGAAAGATACTTGATTAGCATATCTCCAATGATTTTTGAATTGATATAACACCCAGGGTTCCATATTTTTTATTTTAAATATTTTTGTTCCGATATGGCTACCAGAATTATGTTATCAATCAATCGAAAAACATGGATGCCATCCTTCTAGTGTCGAAAAGTTGTAATTACTCCGGTATGCACTATCATAATCAAATAATAGTTTACGTGTGTCTTAAAGACATCGCAATATCTTACATAAAAAAGTTGTAACGTAGTCGCTGTGACCACAAGTAGCAAGTTTTGTTGTACTAACGTCGTAACGCTATCAAAACAGAAAAAGATATACCTACAATGAGTGCATACGCATTCCGCTAGTTCCGTCTAATGGAAAACGCTAGAATAACTGACAACTGACATTTACAATAGGAGTTATGTTGATGTTGAACAGTTATATTTCAATATTTTTTATTTATCACTCATCAGATCATTCAATGCAGTGTGTGGAATTTTGTGAACTAGTTCCTCAATTTTTCTTTGAAGACAAAATATTTTTCCAAGTGTTCTTTATCACCCTCTCCATACTTTCTCCTTCAAAAGCACTTTCCACAGTGATACTCTCTGTGGTTGGTTCTGAACTCGTTCCAGGTACATTTTCATCTGGGACTGGATGAAATTCATTTTTTTGCATGGTCCCGATAGACTGATTAATTATTTCATATGTTAATTTTGGGATAGGCACTCCTTCCTCTTTATATTTTTTTAAAATTCTTCTATACGCTCCAGTTCTCTTGTACGGAACTGAATATTCTACATACATAGCACAATATACCTAACCAACAAAAATAACATAACAAACAAAAATAATCTAACCATAGATATATAATGTAATCATTACGACCAAAGTTCATCAGTTGATAAAACTACATTACATGAGTACAATATGTAGTCGTAGAAACGTTTCAAAAATCTATTCATTAGAACCACATATGTTCATTGTCATAATAACCTCACAGCAACTGCTCTTGAGTTCTACTTAACGACACATACAACTTAATTTACATACAAACCACAGTACAACTTTATCTCGAGAAATCTTTATTGTACTCTCGTTATATCTACTATACGACGTCATAGCAACGCCTAAAGGTTATAAAACGCACATCAACTTTTTGGTTCTAAAACATACAAATACGTGGTCTTTAAGACGGTATAAGAAGTCATTATGTTAATTTTATAACTTTGTGCTACTTGGGAGTGCAATTAAATGAAAAATTAGTATATACAACACTTGAAGCATATAATTGTATCCAACTAACACTATGGTTGAAATTCTGAACTTGTAGAAAGGTTAGGATAACAATGACACACACACACTACAAAGTGTTCGAAAAGTTGAGGACTGAAAAGGCCTACTGGCGCGTAACGTACTAAACACTCTGTCCTGCCTGTACTCTCAAGTGCGCGGGAGGAAGGAGCCGCAGGGGAATCAAAACGCATAGAGAACAAAACCTTTGTGGAGGCGCGGACTCGACGCACATAATATTTTTTTTATTATAGTAGTAATGCGTTAAGCGATAATAACGACTCTAGTGAATATAGTGGTGCCCTAATGACGATTTCAAAATTTTGAAATTGTTCAAAAAAAGTGCTTTGGTCATGCATCAGGGGGGAGGGGAAGCAATTGCACCCATTGCCCCCCCTGCTGGTTCCGCGCCTGTTTCAAATTGATCATGATATCAGTGTATATACTAAATGGATTTGTTGTTGGTTTACATTCAAGTGCCGTTTGCTGTGGATTTTCTTTTGATACACTCTGTGTTTTTGATGATTAAAACTTACAGAAAGTCTGGCTGATTTCTTTTGTGTAGACGATTTAGAAAATTGTTCCATATCAATACGTGTTTCTCAAAAATGTTGTACACATGTTGTTGGTTGTGCTCAACAACAATTTTAATTGCAAATGTCTGGACTAATCTTAACACATGATGAACCGCAGTTTCTGAAAACATAAACATATAATATTTGATAACGACCTCAATCAACCATACCCCAATCTTGAGTGTAATAGGCAATAGCTCGAGTATAAAACGATATGAGGCCCCTGGCCCTGACTGTACATGGCAATATCCTAGCATGTGTATACCGGGTGTCAACGACAAGTCATACCCAAGTAGCACAGAGTCATAAAATCAACATAATGACTTCTTATACCGTCTTAAAGACCACGTATTGGTATGTTTTAAAACCAAAAAGTTAATGTGCGATTTATAACCTTCAGACGTCGTGTAGTAGATATAACGAGAGTACAATAAAGAATTCTCGAGATGAAGTTGTACTGTGGTTTGTATGTAAATACATTGCATGTGTCGTTAAGTAGAACTGAAGAGCAGTTGCTATGAGGTTATTATGACAATGAACATACGTGGTTCTAATGAATAGATTTTTGAAACGTTTCTACGACTACATATTGTACTCATGTAATGTAGTTTCATCAACTGATGAACTTTGGTCATAATGATTACATTAGGTATCTAGGTTGGATTATTTTTGTTGGTTATTTATTTTTGTTGGATATGTATATTGTGTTATGTATGTAGAATATTCAGTTCCGTATGAATGATTAAAATGCCAAAACAAAAATCCAATCTGCCTTACAAGAGAACTGGAGCGTATAGAAAAATATAAAGAGGAAGGATGAGTGCCTACCCCAAAATTAACATCTGAAATAATTAATCAGTCTATCGGGACACTGCAAAAAATGAAGTTCATCCAGTTCCTTCAATTGTTTTCACAACAAGGAAAGACATAAATATTATGTATATGCACTTCGAGAGATAAATAAACAATTTGAATATAACTATTCAGCATCAACATAACCTCTATTGTAAATGTTAGTTATTTTTAGCGTTTGCCATTAGGCGGAACTAGCGGAACGCTTATGCTCTCAGTGTATATCTTTTTCTGTTTTGATAGCGTTACGACGTAAGTACAACAAAACTTGCTACTTGTGGTCACAGCGACTACATTACAACTTTTTATGTAAGATATTGCGATTCTTTGAGACACTCGTATGATAGTACATACCGGAGTAATAACAACTTTTCGACACTAGAAGGACGGCATCCAAGTTTTTCGATTGATTGATAACATTATTCTGGTAGCCATATTGGAACAAAAATATTTAAAATTAAAAATATGGGACCCTGGGTGTTATATCAATTTAAAAATCATTGGAAATGTGCTAATCAAGTATCTTTCGTGATATGGTCTACATATTTCAACGATTAATGAGAAAAATTGATGAAATATATTTTTTCTGAAATGAAAATAAATATTTATCTCTCTCCATTTTCGAGGCGCATGAATTTTGAGTGAGTAGAATTGGATTTTGATCGTAAAAATGGATTTGCTTGGTCACTAGAGTTTCAGAACAATTCTTAAAGCCACATAAATGAAAATATTTTTTATCTCGATAACTATCACGGTCACAGAGTATCATGAACATGTAAAGGAAGGCTGACTAATATATTATATTGATATTATATAAAATCTTTTGATATGGTATACATATTGTAATACTATATTAGAAAGATTATGACCTCCATGCATAATGATATAATGACTACACTAAGACCACAGAACTACCCTTTTGCGACTGGCTTATATAAGTCTATATTGGCAAGTCATTACCACTACTTTATAACGTCGATGTGACGTCGCAAGAGTGTGCCTTTTTGTCATATTGGCATACATAGCGACGTCTTAGCATATTACGAAACATAACTCATGGACTTTTGCGAAAGGTCTAGTAGACGTCTGTACAACCGAATTATAACCTCTGTGTGCTACTTGGGTAACGTCTAGAATATTAGGGGTATCAACATGAGATTTGACATAGGTAAATGGTATGTGAAGAGGAGAGTTTTCCCATATTCTTCACTTTCCGGTCACTTCCGGTCACTTCCGGTTTCACAGGAAATGGCTTCGGTTTGGAATTTTTAAATGGAAGGCAGGTAAGGATTATAACATATTTATGTCATTGTTTTGTTTTGATTGTTATTCTGTATGTTTTGCTCAAATATTCCGTTTTATTTGCGGAGTTCCTTTACGCGACTTGTGGTAGGTGTTGTCTGCTGGAAAAAAGCGTTATGTCCTCTCCATGCGACGTTCTCTCTCTCTCTCTCTCTCTGTCTCTTTCTATTATATACGAGTCTGCGTGACAAGCATCCCGCTCTTGCTCATACGATTCCGAAGGTGTACGAAACCATCCGAACTGCTGTTCTGCTTGCGAGAAATTTAAAATGATACATGAGTGGTAGGATATCTATGCGAATACAAGTCGCATATTATCGTTGAGTGGTAATACGTGAAAGATATTTTTGTTTCTTTTATATATCTATATAACGTGTGTTTATATGATTATATCCTTTTTTTGGAAATCATTTCTTATGTTTTTTGTATCTCGAAGTTGGTTTACATTGAATATGTGGCACGTCAATTTGATATAATATATCGAATAGTATTATCATGAATAAAATATATTTATAATAAGTATATAGCCCAAGATTCCAGATCCAACAAAGCTACGTTAAAGTATGCTAATATTCGGACACTTAATAGACTGAGACAGCCGAGCGGTCTAAGGTGCCAGATATGAGAGATTTAAGCTCTGGATCTCGAAACAAAGCGTGGATTCGAGTCCCACCACCTAAAGGCTTTTTTTTCCGTTCGGAATTGAGAAATGATTTGTTTTGATTTTTTTATATAAATATTCGTCCCAAAACAAGTCATTTCTCAATTTCAAGGAGAAAAAAGCCATCAATGATGGGATTTGAACCCCATGCCTCGTTTCGAGATCCAGAGCTCAAATCTGTTAGAGCTGGCACCTTAGAATGCCCAGCTATCTCGCTATAGGGCGTTTTTACACTAGCCGACAAGACACCGACACGATATCAGCATGATCATTTACACATCACGACACATGCAGTTGCAGTGTGATGTCAAATATTATTATATTATTCGACCATGGCGAGAGAAAACAAATTGTATTTATTGGAACGTAGTTCCTTATCGCGCGTTGCGAAAGAGGCCTAGACGGAATAAATTAAGACCAAAAGTTGTAACGAGACTATCGCTATGGTTGCGTGCGGCGTGCGCGTTTTTCTCTGTCTGTCTCTCTCTCTCTCTCTCTCTCTCTCATAGAAAGCAAGCCAGTTATTTTCGTTTCGTCTTTCTATTTCACATTGAACAGTGTGGTGTCGCGACGATTATTTTTGTTGAGTGTAATGCTGATGGAGTTAGGTAAGTAGAGATTTTATACAGACAATAATAAATGCTTATGTATTTTTAGCAAGTACCCATTATAACCTCTCTTTACTATTGTGCTAACCAAGTCATACGCGTTATAATCTCTCCATTATTGTGTGTTTAGCAAGTGTACTCGTCATAACTTTAATAAATTTAAAAGCAAATTATATTTTAATATCACAATATCAATGCGTATGTACTAAAATTGAGCCTACTGATTAAGTTTATATTACATTATATTTGTTAATAATAAAAAAAATATTATTATAACTTGAAAAAAAAAATATTACAATTCCTTCGCTAATTAATCGAAAGGAACTTCGTTCCATCCAGGTGTCCCTTGACACCTCTCAAGTTTTTTATATTTGCTACATTTGAGGCGTGAAAAAAGAAAAAAACAAAGGCAGCTATGGGTACATCCCATTATAAAAGTGAGACATTTAGTGGGTACCTATTATACAGATAAAGAGGGTACTTGGAATGTTCCAAAATAAAAACAAAACGCCACTAAAAGCAGCTTAGTTTCGAATATAATTATTTTGAATTAGAACAAAACAATGACATAACCTCAACTATCTTAAATAAGCCATAAATATATTGAAACCCCTACCTTTCTTCGAATAATGATGAAAATCCTAAATTTGGCCCCAGTATAACAAAATATTGATATTTCCACCCTTATCCATATCCCAATGACGAATAAACTAAACATTTAAAATTCCTCATGTGCATTTAACATGTATTTGTATTTTCGATGGAAAGGTCCGTGAGCACCACTCATCATGTCTGACGTCACGACTTAGGCAGTCTATAATGAGAAGAAATTTCAGTGGATCATATAATCGGAATTTATTGTGGTAAATCACCGAATTTTCCTAACAGTAGAGCAAGCTTTCATCTGCATGAGAAGGTGAAATTTTTATTGGCTTCTTTGGCATTGCACTAAATATGATTCATTTTATTTGAACTGATTTCGATTTTATTTGTAGTTTTATTGTGTTTGTTTTGGTGTTTATTCTATTTGGGGTGACAGTTAAATGGGATTTTTGGAAATGGAGATTTTAGTTGCCTAGAGATGAGAATTATTTTTTGAAGAGCTTCAATATTAAGTTTGCAGATTCTTCACTACCCTTCTTCGATGAATGGGTGTCCAAAACAGTGCACCAGTTTACTAATAGGAGAATAGAAAAATATATCGTATTTATAAGCCAACATCCTAGTGGAAAATAGTTCCATTAGCTTTTAGTACAAATTGGTGACATACAGTGTGATGTTTTGGTGTCAAACGGTGTGAAGTTTTGGTGACAACAGTCACTCAATTGAGAATGTTCCCCTTTTCAACATGAATAAAAACTATAAAATCAAATCGAAGTTGGAAACATGTAAGTGGGCTTAACCAAAGGCCTGATTTGATTAATCCACTACATCTACTGTATATGACACTCGAATACATCTCAACGTGACATATCTGTACATCCTACGTATGTATCTAATCATGGTTCAATATAACAAAATATGAATTTTGCTTTTTGATTATTATGGCAAAAGGAAAAAGAACCTGAAGAAGTCCCCAGGTAGAGACGAAAATCTGTTGACATGAATTCATAACCCCAATTCTTTCAACACGAATCTGAAACCCAAGAAAGTTTCAAAAATTTTCTATATATAACAATGTGGCTTCCCATGCTAATTCACAAATATTGGAAAAATATTCCAACAATATTGTCCTAATAATATAGATAAAGATCCTACTGTGTAAAAACTCATAGTATTAATGTTATTATATGGTAACCTAGATACTTTGTTACGTTATGATTATTGTAGGTACCTATAATGACTCAATGACCATTTTAGAGTCGTTATATGTCCACCAACATAACAAAATCGCAGATACGTTATATAAAAATCGAATCTGATACGTTATCTGAAACTGTTCCGTTACAGCAAAAGTACTCATATAAGAGTATGCGTAATGAAATCGTTACATAACAAGTCCTTTTTTTACATCACTTGAAACTACTTTCTTACGGCAAAAGTACTTTCTCAAAGAGTAACAACAACTGAGCTGTTATGTTTCAAGTCTCTTTTTTTAGGTTCTTTTGGTTATATTAAGTACATCATAAAATACCCAAATTTATCTTTCCAACATATGCTATTGATGGATTATTTACAATTCAATTCAAGTCAATCCATTAGAGCTTTCCCACGAAAATTAATAAAATATTTGAAAATGCACTATCGAGCATAAAATTTGACACAAATTCATTTGTGCCTAAGCTTTATATGCTATTTGTCTTCGGTCGAGTTTATATTGCTATAAATCATGGTCAGTTAAAAATGACTACACATAAATTATTAGAATGTATGAACAAAAAATCAATTTAATGATTACGTCCAGTGAATAATAGTTTATATATATATATATATATATATATATATATATATTCAGGTAATTATTGATGGATATTGTGTGATTCAGTTGAATCTAGAAGTTAAATGAGGATGTTACAACAAAAATGTTCATATGTTGGCGGGATACATCATTTAAGTGAAATCGAATTTGAAATAAAAAAAAATATATTATAACATGGGAACATCAAACGAAAAATAAACAAAAATGTGGTTTTCCTTTATAATCATTGTTTTGCATGTCGCAACCATTCCATGGCTATTTTATCGAAAAAACAATCCGAAAATGTTGGGGCAACTTTCCGTACTGCACCTAAAAAAAAGATGTATTAAAATAATTTATTAACAATTCTGTTGGAAGTATTTCTCATTACCTCGCAAAAATTTGATAATAATCCTTTTAAGTTGCTTTTTCGAGTATTGGTTCAGGGCTAAAAGATTTTTCCAGGCGCTAAAATAAAATAAAGTAATACCTTAGTGGTCACAGTGTATTTGCTTGTGTCGATCCTATATCATGTTGAAGTTGAGAGTTGTGATACAATTCAAATGTATTACCTTATTGTCCATGATGATATAGACATCTCTGGGGCCATAAATATATCTATATCTAGTTTCAATCGTCTTAAGGATATTTCCTGTTGATTCTTGGAATTAGGGTGCACATTTTTTGGCAAAACTGATGCCACAAACAAATCAAACTATCATATTGTGATTTTATTAATCACCCGCCTAGTAGAAAACAATATGATGTGATACATAACTTTTTTTCACATGTTGATTTTCTTGTAGATAGGTTACAAATAAATACCATCAATAATTTGATCACTCAAAAACCCACTGAGTAGTATAAAACTGGCACGACTAGAGATGGATAAACGATAAATGAAATACCGTCACTTATTTGAGGTTAACCGCAGAGCAGACAAAGACAAAACACAAGACCAGATGAGAACGCGTTCACTCACAGAGCGTGTTAATAACAGGAAACAGTTCGGTAACCATTTACGTGCAAGATCCATTCGTGACTCTTTTTCGTAACGAATCAGTTACATCATATTTCTTAACCACGAAACGTATCTTCGACTTCCCCATGGTATTGAAATGTTCCGAAACCAGAACATCCGACAGACAGAAATAAGATACGTTGCTATAAATAAATCACCAAGATGTTTAAAAGATGTCTCAAAAGCTGTCATGATTTTTCGAGCTGTATTAGTGACAATGCTTATAATAACATCGCAATATTAGGTCTCCATATCTTATAAATGATGTTTTCTCAGAAATGTCGTCACGGGTACAATAATTAAACGTTAATAAACCTCCCGGGTAGTTTTCTTGCTCAGTGGGATGGCTTTTCGAAAATGTATATTCAGTATGGTATGGAACTTGAAATTTCAATATATTTTTTTTCATATTCGAAAGCCGATATTGAGTATTGATGCCGATATGTAAACGTTGTTACTTTTTTTATATTGCTAAAAATAATGACATATGTTTTTCATACTGCATGGGCAGTAAGAGAAAAAAATATAGTGAAGAAGATATTAGAAGATAGAAGAGCCTCTCACAGAATTCAAACGACATTTCACCTATTACTGTAGAAACGAATAGTCTGTAACAGGTATTCAGCACAATTTTTCTATTCATTGTTATTGCAGCACATTCTTTCCCCCCGGAACAGAGAAACCTTCCTGCGCTTGACTGCAAAACCATATATTCTGTCTATACGTGAAATCAATGTGTCGAGCTGCTTTCTGTTGCCAGGGACAACGGATATCGCCTTGACAACGACGACGGTGCATAGACGCCATACGATGCTCATTGCGACGCCATAATTACCAGAAATTTTCGGCTGCTATCGAGTATTATCGAAAATCGTCGAGAAGGCGGGATTCTTCGCCATGAGCCGATTATTTCCCAAATTTGTGTATCCTTAACTTTTGCCGTTTCTTACTTGAGAATCTTAATTTTTCGCCTGGGTCGTAAAGGGTAGGAGTTTTAGAGTGGGTTAATCCACCATTGATTGACTGAGTGATCAGAGTATCTAATATCACTCACCAGTCTGTAGAAAGCTGAAATTTGGATGGTTGATGAAGCTCAGCGGCCTAGTTAGTTTTCAAAACAAAAACAATTCAAAACCCTTTTAAGGGAAAAAGTTGCAACTTCTAATGGCTTGTTTTGCAGGCAATATGAATGTGTGCATTAGTTAGAGGGAATACTTTTACGAGTATCTATTCTCAGGGCTTTAATAGACCCGTTATGTCTTCCCTACCTATGTATTACCAGCAGTGCTGTTCCAAGCAAATTTGGCGCCGTCGCACACTGAGACAAAGGAGCTCCAAAGTTGGCACTAAATCACAGACACTGCTTTGAGTATTTCTTTGTCGATGTGATTTGGACAGGAATGAAGGACATAAATTTCAGACATGAGATGATAATGAGATGAAAAATACCAATTTTTGGAGTGTTATTGTTTATTGCTGGAGATTTCACGTTGCATTTTTATGTTATTTTGTTTGGATTTTTAAATTTTATTTTTTCGAAGTACTTTTTCCAAAAAACATTCCCAAAGAAATGTTAATGTTTGAACACTGCGGAAACTGCGCCAGGATGTAACGTAACAAGTTCAGAACTATGGCCGATCGCCGAGTTGCCAAGCGTTATTCATAATATTTCTTTACAATGTAAGCAGGCTGAAAAAGTAAAGACATAGCACTCGGCATCCATAAATATCATTTAAGAATAACTAATACGAAGTCTTCATTTCAATATAACACATGCTGACACAAGTTTTGTTTTATTCATAGAATAAAACAGAATAACATTTCCTCAGAAGTTCCGCAAAATAAGGACACTGGCAACTCGCCGATCACTGAGAGTGCCAGAATTTACAGCGTTGCCAAGTGTTATTCATAATATTTCTTTGCAATGTGAGCAGGCCGAAAGAATAATGACATAGCACTCGGTATACATACATATTATTCAAGAATAGATAGGTTCACTTTTATCAAGGGATTCATAAATCTTTTTGTGATATATGCATCTTGTGTTGAAAGCCCATCTCTAAATCCAAACTGTTTATCTGACCTTATATTGGATTTATCAGTAAAATTTGTTATTCTTACTCTTATGATTTCTTCTATGATTTTGGATAGTGTCATAATGCACAGAACATTGGTGAACTACACCCAAAATTTCAGCTTTGTACGAGTCGAAATACCGCAGTAATAAACATTTAATTGAAGCTATGTTTTGCACAAAAAATAAGGAAATCAATGAATTTCTCGAAAGGTATAGGGAAGTGTCATACAAAAATGATCGTAGAGCAATAGCAAAGCAAAAAATGCAATAATATGCATAGTGTCTGATTTAAAATATCAAAGTTGTTGCTACTTTTCAATATAAGCGGCAACGCCGCAGCACTGAAAATATTTTAGATCGATAGAGTAGAACTAATTACCCAAGAAACGAAAATTATCCTGTGTCCCGTTCTCCAGAAATGTCTAATAGGCTATCGAGTTTGGGATACCCTGTTTAGAAAAGTAGCAACAACTTTGATATTTTAAATGGGCCACCCTGTTTATTATTGCATTTTTCGGTTTGCTATTGCCTTCCGATTATTTCTGTAAAACATTCCCATACCTATCTCCAGCGGTTTTTGAGAAATTGATTGAATACCTTAATGTTGTGCAAAACAAAACGTTTACGCGTTCATTAACAAAAATATGATCTGAAAAGAATCAAAATCGAAGGCAATAACTATTAAAATGAGGTTTTGATGAAATTGTTCATTCTTCATGGTCAATGTGATCAAATTATAGCAAGAACATGCAGAAGATTTAATGAAATGTATCCCGATGTACAACCAATGAACGAGAGGAATTTTGTAGGATTACAAAATAATTTCATCAGTTATGGGTCAAAACTGAAAGTGAAACGAAATTTACTAAACTAATAAAAAACAATTTTCATTGTGTGAAATAACAAAACGGGTAAACAGAAATTAACAATGTTTATACATTAACATAATACGTTGAAAATTTTCAAAAGTTCAAAATAATTGTTCAAAATGATCACCGTTGGTTTCCAAACATTTTAAAATCCGGATACTTCTAGAAAGATTTGTGGCCCCCCTTATCTGAGAGAGCATCTAGCTCTTCGATGCAATTGATCACTCGTTGGCGCATGTCTCGTTTACTAGGTACCGATGTAATATAAACTTTCTTTTTCAAATTCCACAGAAGTAGAAATCAAGCGGCGTTCGGTCGGGTGATCTCGCAGGCCAATTCCACGGTCCTAAACGTCTAAACCAGCTATCTTCGAACATTTGGAGCAACTCCGCTGTTACTTCCCCAGTGCAATAAACCGATGCCCCATCCAAATTGAAACCAGCAGGCACGATAATTCTCTATTGGCAGATTATTCAGAAAATCGTTCACCACTGACCTTAATATTACGAAATATTTCTTAGAATTTAACGGTTCATCGTAAAGGAGAAATCTTATTTGGTTATCTTTCAGAAGTCAAAATACGTTAAAATTAAACTTTTCCTGAAATCACGTTTCCTTCACAATATGTGGATTCTTGTCAGCCCAGAAGTGTTAGTTTCTTGTGTTAAACATTTTGCGACGTTTGTCCAAATTATTTTATTTAGGAAGTTAGGATCTTCTTGGGTGCGGATCAGAATGGTTTTACAAAAGTGTAACCTATTTCGATGATCTTCTGGTTTCAGGGCTTGAACTTTGGTAAACTTGTATGGGTGCATGTTATGATTGTGAAGGATCCTTTGGACGTAAGCATGAGTTTTTATGGAAGCTTGGGGATATGCGTGAAAAAAGGCTAACACATTTATGATCTTGTCTTCTTTTGAAACTACAGGCTTCGATAAATTCCGGTTCGCTTCCAGTTTCAACCCATAACTGATGAAATTATTTCGTAATCTTGTGAATTTTCTCTTGTTCATTGGTTGTAAATTGAAATACATTTAATTGAACCTCCAGCATATTCTTGCAATAATTTGATCACATTGACCATGAAGAAAGAACAATTTACTTAAAACTTCATTTGAATAGTTATTGCCTTTCATTTTGATTCTTTTCAGATCAAATTTTCGTTTATCAACGCGCAAACGTTTTATTATTGATGCACTGAGTGTCGAATTTTCATAATGACATGTTCCATGACATTTCTCAGCTACCTAATACAAAATATGGCAAAATAATCCGATTTTTATAGAAACTTGCTTTTATTACGGAAACTTGACTATTTAGATATAGAAACACATCATTTTAAAGGAGCTTCAATTGTCTTTCAGGATATTCGATAATATACAGGGTGTGCTATTTAAAAAAATGCACTTTTCACAATTTTTGTATCTATCGGTAAAATCACAAATTTTGAACGACCCTGTATAATAGAGAACAAATTCCCTCAGACATAACTTATACACAGGACATTGGTGAACGAGAGAGATCAACAAACAACAAACAAAAAAAGACATTAAATATAACTCTACACGTGGCAAAATCGATTTTCAAGCACTTAACCAAAGTTTAATGTCAGTCAACTGGAAGTATACGCACCAAAATATTGATAAAAATTTTGAGTATTTTTTCTCTACCATCATAAGTAAATTAGGTGAGATTGCGCCAAGGAAAACTGTTGTTATGAAACCAAGATTTCAGGAATGGTGGAATGATAGAATTAATGATGCTATGAAGCAAAGGGATACTAGTTATAAAATAAATAAGGAAAATCAATCTCTTCAAAATAGGGATATATACAAACACAATCGGAATAAAGTAGTTAAAATTATACCCGAAGAAAAGAAAGCATTCCTTGAGAACAAGATAGACGGCAATAAAAACAATTTCAAAAAAATGTGGGAAACTTTGAAATCGATAATATCATCGAAAAAATAATAAAAACTGGAAAAAATTGAAATCGAAGATATAGAAATAAACGAACCAAAAGAAATTTCTAATGGCCTGAATGACTTTTATGTCGCGAGTATTGATAAGATTATTTCAGATATAGATACCACTCTTTTGAGGGATTATACAGATAAAACAGCAACAACAAACAATAAATTCGCTAACTTTAGGCTCATAGAGTACACAGAGTTGAGAAAGGCGGTATATAACTTACCAAGTAAAGGTAGTCCGGATGAAATAACAGCCGAAATCCTGAAAAATATATATGATAGCATCGAAAAACCGCTTTTGAATCTAGTTAATACCTCATTATTAACGGGCAAGCTTCCATCGGCCCTTAAGCTGTCACAGTTATACCCATACCTAAGGTCTCCAACTCCAATAAAGCTAGTGACTTAAGACCAATTAATATGTTAGCAACACTAGAAAAATTAATCGAAAGAATAGTCTATGAACAACTCATAACACATATAATAGAAAATAACATTATATATTCAAACCAGTCAGGTTTTAGAACAAGCCACAGCTGTATAACAGCTGTGCAAAATGTTCTATATGACTGGAAGGAAAACTACGACAAAAATATCATGACTGGAGCTGTATTCTTGGACATCCAACGCGCATTCGAAACAATTGACAGGCCAAATTAATTATCAAACTAGAGAAGTATGGTATAACTGGAAAAGCACTCGACTGGCTCACTGATTACTTACAGAACAGAAAACAGGTAACTAAAATTAACGACACTTTATCAAATGGAGTCCTTAATAAAAACGGCCTACCTCAAGGAAGTATATTGGGACCATTGCTGTTTCTGCTGTATATCAACGATATTGTTCACTCGGTTGAAAACTGTCGAATCCATTTGTTTGCCGATGACACGTTATTGTATTACTGTTCTGAAGATATACAAACCCTAACAGATACACTCAACGCGGAGCTGGAAAATATTTTACAATGGTGTAATGGTAGTTTGTTGAAACTTAATGCAAAAAAAACTAAATGCATGTTAATTAGCAACCACAAAAAGTATGCGGAGTTCAAAGATAATAATCATAGGATTAAAATTGGTAAGGAGGAGGTGGAAATGGTGGATAAGATTAAATACTTGGGCATCATTTGTAACGAATTTTTCGTTACTTCCTTATACATAACCAATTTCTCAAAACGTTTCCGATTATCTTTACGGTGGAACGGGTCAGTAGTCACTGCTCAGGTCGTGAAGAGTGCGCCTTTGTTGTCGTCTCGTGAAAATGGTATCGTGACAGTTGTATTCATGTCGTCAAGCTGTGTTTTTTTCAAGTGTTTTTCAATAGAGAAAAACCAAGAACAGTTTGTGAAAAAAAAACCAGGTAGAATTGGTCATTTGTTCAAACCGAGAGGATAATCGTTCTCTTTCTTGAATTGAACGTCGAGATAGGCAGGTGGACTGGGTGAGTTGGCTTTGATATATATGGTCTATAAGTTAAATAAGTTCCACTGCTGGAGTTTAGTTGAGTAATATTATTTCTTTATCTTTCAATTGTTGTTTTTTCTTATGCTTGTAATATTAGAATTCTTGGATATACCGCATGGTAATTTTTGAAGGTTAAATATAGATATTTCGGCCATCTTGACAAATCATTCATAGTACATATTGTGGTTAACGTAACATCTGTTCCGAATATTGGGAACTGATTTTTTTTCATTGGAAATCAGTTCTACTGTTTTGCCCTGACTACGGGGTGTTGTGAACTAACACACCACACCTGTAATACCAGACGTTATTCGTTAGGTTGGAAAAACGGTATTAAGAGCAATCGACTGTCTGAAGAAGGTCGATACTGAAACTAGGTCTGGAGCGGCTCAGATCTGATTTCATTTCTCTTAAATACCGGAACATGGGCTGTTTATTCAGGAAGTACTACCGTTCAGAAAGATTCGAAAGGTTATTCATAAAATAATAAGGCACTCATAAAAGTTAAGAATGTATATATATATTTAATAAAACTTCACACAATTCTCTCAATCGTCTATGGACGAATGATAGGAAACAATATTCCTACAAAGAAAACTAATTTAGCGTATTGGCAGATAATTCTGCAATGATCTTCACAATAGAAATAATTTTACTAAAAGAAATCTGGCAATCAAGTGCTGCAAACGACTAACAATAATTCTCTTTTTGAAAACTTGGTGATCTTGAAAACTATGGACATACTCTATAGACACATACACATTTTAATGGGGTGGGTTTTGCCATAAACATAAATACAGAAATACAAACATGAGACTCACCCTGTTTAACACTTATTCACTGGAGTAGTTTTAAACGGCAATTAGCTTAGAAGTTATTATTACCAGTTCGTTTTCTCTCGCGTCAATCGGTTATTCTAATTAATTCGTCCGGTATATTCGTATACAGATAAGGTCTTTCTAAGTGATCGTAAACCATTGAAATTGCGGAAATCCCGTTATTATCTCTGTTTTGGAAGCTTTTACAATTTGTGGAAACTATACTGTTCACTCGGGTTTTTACTAGGAGCTGCAATACTTGATTTGAATCGGCTGAGTTTCTATGTTGGCTGAATTCTACTACATTTTATACCGCACTTTTGAGAATGACATGTTCTCCGAAATATTTTCGTATTATATAAGTGATTACTGAATGAGGTACTGCTTTGGACTAACTTGCATTCTAACCTTACTTTGAGGTTACATGCTCTTGGTTTCACTGTATAACAACGAACCGAATTGAATGAATTGAATATTGACATGAAGCTCACGTTTTTATAGTGTCGTCCGCACGGGAGCTAGTAGGCGGAGCTTAGGTTGTTGTGAAGTCGTAAAACTGATAAAGGGTCTTGTTTTTCTAACCCGTTCTGGCTTATCTTATGTTATAATTGGATAATATATTTACGGTAGTTGTCGCGCTATCGCGGAATTAATGACCCCATGTTTATCGAATTTGGACGTGTGTTTGAAATATGGATATGTTTTCTTTCGGTAGTAAATAAAACTGATTTTCTTATCTCGCTGGGAATGTACCCAGTAGCAACCAATAATCGTTGTTTACGCTTCTAGTTGAATGATTTATGCGTCCGGTCTACAAGGGATATTTCTTGGTAATTATTTTTAAAAGCATTTTATTTGTCTCCCGATAACAACGTATGGTTTTACGAACGTATGCTTATCAGCTGTTTCAGTCTAGCAGGTGGTCCATATTGATCTTTACTGTTTATCAAGAATATTACGTTGTTTTGTATCGTAGAAAAATTTTATTTTCATCGACAAAATTTAATGTCTTCCTTTCCAAAAAAGTTTACAAACTCAATTTTTTTTTTTTTTAAAATAAATCACTTTCCAACAATAAGCAAAAATGTTTTTAATTAGTGTAATCCTATTCTAGCGACAAATTTTATAAGTCTTACTTTGACAATTACAATGGACTACGGTTTACATCTTCTAGAGGATAATTATACTCTATTACCAAAGTTATTAACCTCACTTCTCAGTACTTAATTCTAATTTTCTTAAAAATAACATGCAAATAATCATGCAAACACACTATAAAGTCTCTTTCTTCCATGGGGTAATTTCCATAATGTAAGGGTATGTACTCGCCTTCTTCAACGAGGGGATTTTTCTCACTTCTATTCCGGTGGGCATCAATTTAACTCTATCCGTTGGATCCTCTGGGAATTTTTTCTGCTACGCCGCTGTTTGGCTAAGGGTACGTATCAGCGGTACGGGACTATTTGTTCCTTCTTTATCTTCTCTAACCATCTGGCTTTTGGGGATTTTAGGGCCTTCCATACAATTTTCGAGTCAGTGATCCGTGATATGTAGTCGGTATCGGGAGCTAGACAGATAACACAGCCTGTGTTTTCTGTTTCAGTGGCAAGTGCATTCGTTGGCGTAATGTTGTAAATGGTGTTCGGTTTCCGGTGGTCAAACGGTGGTAATTCATTCGTTTAAAAATCTTCGTTCCTGGGACTCCTATTTTGTGCGGTACCATTAACACAGGTGATTTGCTTGGTGAATGGTGTTTACTGAATTCTGTGCGGAGTGCTTGAACTCAAACCACACTGTGAATTCGCAATGCTCTATAATCTGCTGGTCTCATCATTTCGCTTCGCCATGCTGGATTGTCCACTGCTGTTTGTTCAGAGATATTTTCTTGGGTTTCAACAATAATAGTCCACGATATTCCTGTCAAAACCTTCCCTATATGCGCGGTTAGTAAATTTTATCAATATTTTTACTTAGGTACTGTACAATTGTAAACGTCGCGATGTTCTAGTGTGAATATTCTACAAATCCGTAAACACATTTTCCGAAAATCGTGATTATATTATTTATCTGTATTAGGTAACTCGGCGATTCGATATTCTATAACTGTTTCTATTTGCATTAATTTTCATAACATATCGCGTTTGTGGTTTGTATAGTCTGTAATCCGTACAGTGTTTCATTTCAGTTCTTTCGTCCATTCTTCGTTTTTTCTATGACCTGTAATGAACTATATCCGTCTCAAAATAGCTTTGCTTGAATTTCCCGGGGAATTTACTGTCGTTATTTTACATCAAAACCCTTGATAAAATTGTCCCTGTTCGCGTTTCACGTTGTCAGTTGATCTTTTGTTTTTTTTCATTCCAATTTTTACAAATTCCTCGTAGCTATAAATATGTTTTGGCAAATTAACCTTCAGGGATTTTTTTCAATTTTTCTGCGTCTTTTGCAGTCTGCTAAAACTATAATAATTACCATACTATATATACGTTCCTACATTCTGGTGCATACTAAAATTTTCTTGTTTACTGATATTTAACTGATTGAACCAAATTTTTCATGGGTGTCATTTGAACAGTGCCGCGTGTCATGGGTTGTGTAAGGGGGAATTTATGTTCAGAAATGCTTTCTTCATTTTCTTTGGACATTTCACTTGGCTGACATTTTTCTATATTTTCGGCATTAACTATTGGTAATTCATCTGGCATATTTTCTTTAGTTTGTACTAAAACTTGATCTAATTTTACCTCATTTTCTTGTGTCGCTTGTCGAACGCTTCCATTCATATACTTGTTGAATCGATCATCGTTTATTATTTGACTCTCTGTTTCTTTCACTGGTTGGAGTTCAAAATTAACGTGCGATGTCTTTTTTAAATTAGATTTTCCTTTCTGTCTGGCTAAAGTTCTAATCTTTTTCACTTCGGGGTTAATTTCTTTCTTTACTTTCGTATCTATATTAAAATCTTCTCCTATGCTTCGTTTTCTCGGGGTTAAAATCCATTTTCTGCAATACTCAGTAATTTCGTATCTTCGGAGTTCACTATACTTTTGCTTGAACTTTACATACATTCAAAATCTGGGCGGTAGGATTTTGTCCTTAGGCAAGAAATTTTCATCCTTGTGATTTACGACTGTAGAAAAGTCTTATCTTTGGCGACTGTTATTCCTAGGTGCTTGGCAGATTCCAACTTCCTGGTGGATAGAGCATCTCCCTTGGGTGATTCGTAACTATCTCTCAAACTATCTTCCAATGATTTACTATTTTCTACATTTATCACCTTCCTTCGATTCCTTGATGCATTAACCGTTGCAATTTCCGTTCTCCTTGAATATGTCTGGCTACTTACTGGAATATTTTCACTTTCAAAAGCTTTCATACCAACTTTTCCATTTTCTGACTATAATTTTCTTCATCCTCGCTGTAGTGCTGTATGGGCAATGTTCCGTTACATCTCTCCGTTCCTTCAGGTAGGAAATGCTCGTACCTATACGTAGGCATTTCCACTTGTCGACTGTCACTTGTGACTATCGGTCCTAATGTACAGAGTGCGTCGGTTTTTCCATTTTCCATAGGTGGCACTTTTCTAAATTCCTCTCTTCTCTCTTGTGGCTCGTTTAAACGCATGTTTCGCTTTTCTCTTGTTCCAGACGATTTTCCATATTCTTCAATTTCAACTATTTCTTTGCAGACTAGCGTCTCCTTTAAATCACCAGTCGCTGACATCTTTGAAACTGTTTTTTCTAAACCTGGTGTCACAATTAAATCACCGGTCCCTGATATCTCTATTTGATTCGAAGTTGTACATCTCGTTTCATGGCATGAAACTCTGTTCAAGAATACTTCGCGGATTGATTTGGGCGGGCCCTCCCTCTTCAATTCTAGTTTTTCTACAGAATTCATCCAATCGTTCATCATGATCGTGACATCTCTCAATCGTTTTTCTACTTCTTCAAATCTCTTTTGCAACTTCCTCTGTTCGTCATCCCGATTTGGTTGGCATATGTGTTGGATTTTCTTTTTCAACTCGATAATTTCCCCTGATAAATACATTTGATTTTCTCTCCAATCAATTTGCACGTCATATTTTCGTAAAAAATCTAATCCCAGTGTTATTTCAGTACTACGATGATCATTTTCAACTATTAAGAATTCATGTTCAATAATTTTTCCTTCCTTTACTTTGATTGGCAATATAACCGAGCCAATATAATGAGTGAAATTTCCTTGTCTTTTTCTGAGGTGATACGGCAAATATAATTTAATTTCATACCTCTAACAATATTAATATGAGCCACTGATACTTGAGATCTCATATCTACGGATATATGTCTCAAAATTCCTGCTATTTCTAAATTAATAACATTTTTCTGTTCATCGTCGATTAGTATATTTTCCTCTTGCCTCTCACTATTTAAATAGTTTTTCCGGCAACCTTCATCTGAGGCTTGTTGAAAGCTGCCATTCCATTTAAATTCCTATTATATTTTGCCTTTTTTCCATAACTATTTCCTGTTTGCTTTCTATAATGGATTCTCCTAAAATTTCCTCGTTCATTCCTGCTTCTATGAGATTGAAATCTATTTTCTTTCGAATTGTTAGAAAATTCTGTTCTATATTTATTCATTTTTCCATATTTTTTAAATCTTTTTTCCTTAGCGTAGTTGGAAAACCATTTTCCTGAATCATTTAATCTCTTATTTTGAAAACTATTTCTATTTGGACATCTATATGACATATGTCCGAATTCTTGACATGTTAGGCATACGCAATTTTTCATATAACAATCTCCTGCTGTGTGACCTTTTCTGTTACAATGTGTGCACAATATTATATTCGCATTGAAAGTTCTGAAATTTCTATTCGGTGTATTCGTAATTTGCTCAATTAATTCTTCTTTTTCTGCTAATTTGATGGCTTCTTCTAAACTGACAGGACTTTCAGATAAAACTTTTTTTCTAACAGGATCTAACAATCCAATGGCAAATTGAACCAAAATATCCTGCTCGTATTTTTGCTCTAATACATTGTCAATTCTATTATTTCCTGTGAGGTACCTTATCTTTGATGCACATATTTTTAATCTTATGAAAAAATGCCTAACTGATTCATTCTTTTCTTGATAACAATTCAAAAATTCTTTTTGTGCTTCTCCAGGTAATTTAAATTTGCTAAACTGCTTCAATAATTCCTTTTTAATTAATTGCCAGTTGTCGGTATTTTGTAATTCATCTTCTGCTTCAATAAATAATCTAGCGATTCCTTTCAATTTCAATCTAACTATAGAACTTATTTGACTGTCTGTCCATTTTGCTACAGCTGCCAAATCTTCAATTTCACGAATAAAATCTTTGATTTCTGTGGTACCATTATAAAAAGGAATATTATCCAAAGTGATACTAATTTGCGGTTCATACCTAACCCACGGCACTGTTGTCTGAGTTTCCATGATTTAATTATTTTGATAAAAATCCCCATTGATTGAAAATAAAACTTCAATTGCCTTTTCGAATACTTCCTGAGTTTTTGATCGGTATAAACGCTATATCTATTTATTTTCCCAATATCGTGTTTGCAAAATAACAACGATATTATACTAACTATTTTCACAATTTTTCTCTCTTTTTTTTTAAAAAAAAATATTTATTAAAAAAATTCAACTTCAATTTTTGTTTGACACTTTTTTTTTCTGTGGAAAATATCATATATGCGTTAATGTACTTCCTTAATTATTACTCGCACACCTGACATCAATTGTTTTGCCCTGACTACGGGGTGTTGTGAACTAACACACCACACCTGTAATACCAGACGTTATTCGTTAGGTTGGAAAAACGGTATTAAGAGCAATCGACTGTCTGAAGAAGGTCGATACTGAAACTAGGTCTGGAGCGGCTCAGATCTGATTTCATTTCTCTTAAATACCGGAACATGGGCTGTTTATTCAGGAAGTACTACCGTTCAGAAAGATTCGAAAGGTTATTCATAAAATAATAAGGCACTCATAAAAGTTAAGAATGTATATATATATTTAATAAAACTTCACACAATTCTCTCAATCGTCTATGGACGAATGATAGGAAACAATATTCCTACAAAGAAAACTAATTTAGCGTATTGGCAGATAATTCTGCAATGATCTTCACAATAGAAATAATTTTACTAAAAGAAATCTGGCAATCAAGTTCTGCAAACGACTAACAATAATTCTCTTTTTGAAAACTTGGTGATCTTGAAAACTATGGACATACTCTATAGACACATACACATTTTAATGGGGTGGGTTTTGCCATAAACATAAATACAGAAATACAAACATGAGACTCACCCTGTTTAACACTTATTCACTGGAGTAGTTTTAAACGGCAATTAGCTTAGAAGTTATTATTACCAGTTCGTTTTCTCTCGCGTCAATCGGTTATTCTAATTAATTCGTCCGGTATATTCGTATACAGATAAGGTCTTTCTAAGTGATCGTAAACCATTGAAATTGCGGAAATCCCGTTATTATCTCTGTTTTGGAAGCTTTTACAATTTGTGGAAACTATACTGTTCACTCGGGTTTTTACTAGGAGCTGCAATACTTGATTTGAATCGGCTGAGTTTCTATGTTGGCTGAATTCTACTACATTTTATACCGCACTTTTGAGAATGACATGTTCTCCGAAATATTTTCGTATTATATAAGTGATTACTGAATGAGGTACTGCTTTGGACTAACTTGCATTCTAACCTTACTTTGAGGTTACATGCTCTTGGTTTCACTGTATAACAACGAACCGAATTGAATGAATTGAATATTGACATGAAGCTCACGTTTTTATAGTGTCGTCCGCACGGGAGCTAGTAGGCGGAGCTTAGGTTGTTGTGAAGTCGTAAAACTGATAAAGGGTCTTGTTTTTCTAACCCGTTCTGGCTTATCTTATGTTATAATTGGATAATATATTTACGGTAGCTGTCGCGCTATCGCGGAATTAATGACCCCATGTTTATCGAATTTGGATATGTTTTTTTCTTTGTTAATTTCACCCCTTTTTTGGTTTAAATATGGATATGTTTTCTTTCGGTAGTAAATAAAACTGATTTTCTTATCTCGCTGGGAATGTACCCAGTAGCAACCAATAATCGTTGTTTACGCTTCTAGTTGAATGATTTATGCGTCCGGTCTACAAGGGATATTTCTTGGTAATTATTTTTAAAAGCATTTTATTTGTCTCCCGATAACAACGTATGGTTTTACGAACGTATGCTTATCAGCTGTTTCAGTCTAGCAGGTGGTCCATATTGATCTTTACTGTTTATCAAGAATATTACGTTGTTTTGTATCGTAGAAAAATTTCTCTGTGTTTACGTGGCATAACACTACGCTTTTGCATTTTTTAGGTACCAAGTAATTGGTAATTTCAAATGGACTAGAGCTTACGACCAGTGGATTATTCCAGGGATTCCGATTGAAGCGAAGCCAAGCGAAAGGCGTATTTGATTGTTCTGGGACAGTTTGGAGTAGTTTGGAGTGACTAATAGGACGGCTCTCTGGTAAGCAATTTTCTTTATTTCATAACTATATGTTTATGATGTAACGTATTTTTCGTTACTTCCTTATACATAACCAATTTCTCATAACGTTTCCGATTATCTTTACGGTAGTACGGGTCAGTAGTCACTGCTCAGGTCGTGAAGAATGTGCGTTCATCAATGTCCCTAGAAAATGGTATTTTGACAGTGTGACCGTGACATTTCATTTTCGTGTCGATCGGGTTTATCGAGCGTTTGGTTTTTTCCAAGTTTTTTTAAATAGGAAAGAAACCGAGAATGAAAAACAGGTGAACTGTGATTTCGTCGAACCGAAAGGATAATCGTTCTCTTTCTTGATTTGAACGTCGAGATAGGCAGGTGGACTGAGTGAATTGATTTTGGTAAGATCTATAAGTTGAATAAGTTTCACTGCTGGAGTTTAATTGAGTAATATTATTCTCTTTATCTTTCAATTGATGTTGTAGCTGATTAGCATTTTCTTCTTTTTCCTTATGCTTGTAATATTAGAATTCTTGGATATACCGCATGGTAATTTTTGAAGGTTAAATATAGATATTTTGGCCATTTTGACAAATCATTCATAGTACATATTGTGGCTAACGTAACATCTGTTCCGAATATTGGGAACTGTTTTTTTTTATTGGAAATCAGTTCTACGCTTTTGCATTTTTTAGGTACCAAGTAATTGGTAATTTCGAATGGACTAGAGCTTACCTACCTCACACGACCACCGGTTTGTTCCAAGGATTCCAATTGAAGTGAAGGCCGAATTCGATTGTTCTGGGACAGTTTGGAGTACTAATAGGATGGCTCTCTGGTAAGCAATTTTCTTTATTTCATAACTATATGTTTATGAGAGTAATTTTCTTTTCTCTTGAGAAAGAATTGCTTATGGAGAGAGTTGTACCTCTGGCCTAACGGTCTCAGAACACTCGATTCGATTAAATATATGCCTCAAGCGTAAAGTTTATTTCCGTTTAATAAATTTCTTATATCTATTACTCCATTCAATTCCCAGTGTAGCTTATTTGATTTTTGATCGTTGCAGAGTCAATTCACTTCAGTTACTCTTAAAATTTAAGTTTTCTTTATCTATGTTGTTAAGCTGCCTCTTGTTTATCTTGAAATTGTTTTCAATTATCTTTATCTAAGAGAGTGTGCCCACTGAAAGACGTGGTCTCCTCTTCTTATCTCTGAAATTCTTCAATTAAAAGAATTATTTCACATTATCTTTATCTAAGAGAGTCGTGCTCACTGAAAGACGTGTGGTCTCCCTCTTCGGTTTATCTCTGGAAATTCTTCAATAAAAAGAATTATTTCACTTTATCTTTATCTAAGAGAGTCGTGCTCACTGAAAGACGTGTGTCTCTCTCTTCTTATCTTGGCTGAAGAGTATACTTTTACTCTGACTATTATCTTGGTTCAGAAACCCTATACTCTGACTATTATCTTGGTTCAAAAACCCTACATTTTTTGTAGCTTACTAGAGTATTTTGGTTATAACGCTATATTTTCCTTTGGCAATTGCTTTAAAATAGTATATTTTTGCACTGGCAACATTTAAATATTTTGCTTTGAAATAGTAGATTTTTTCTCTGGCAATTTTATAGTATTTTGCTTTAAAATACTATATTTTTTCTCTGGTAAAATTTGAAGGAAATTTTTATATTTCTTTTGGAATACCTTTCCTCATTAAATTTTTTTACCCTTCTGGTACATAGAATCACCTTATCAAAACTTACCTGTTTCAAAATTTAACTGAATTTGAACATCACGTTTTGGGTGAGGTTTGTTTTGTTTGGTTTTAAATTTTGTTCATTTTTAATATTTTTTTAAATTATTAAAATTAACTTATAAATTTAACTCCAGAATAGCAGATTGAATTGCTATTTATTATCTTTGTTCTTTCACTGTAACTTTCCAGTCTTTTATATAGACTGAGATTTTTATTGTATGCTATCATTTGCATCTATCTTTTGACTCTCGATTAAAATTTGAAACATAAAACTTGAGGTTCAAAGGATATCCTTCGTTCTCCCCGTTTTGTACATATTTTGATTCCTATCATCTTCTTCGCATGATATATACCACGGAGGGAACCCATCTACGGAGACGGAAGGACTAGTAGCCTGGGAGGTCTTACAGCACATCAATATCAGCACTGGTCCGTGAAGATCAACTAAATTCACGCCGATAAGGGGGTCTGAAATCAACTATCGAACCACCCAAGACCATCTTCATCGTAACCGCTGAAACCAAGCTCCTCCTAGAACCGCTGAGACCAGCTTCAAGAAACTAGCCTTCATCTCTCTCGCTCAAGATCTCCGAAGGTATATTCGTGGCACCAACAACTGGAGGAATCATAGGTGTAAATGTTCGAGTTTTGATCGGAGTCAAAAATCCTGGTTTTTTATGTAATTTCTCAATACTCTTCTAATATTTGTCCAATCATTTTAATTCCATCTGGAATACATTTGTTAAGTTGATTTATTGCATATTTATTTGCCTTCCCATACAAGCTAGGTAACATTTATTTAATTTTATTTATCTTTGACTTTTGTCTTTAGCAAGTCTGGCGCCCAACTCTTGAACTAGTCAAGTTAATTAATGTATAATTTTTTTAGTGGCCAAATTTGATTAACTAAGAAAAGTCATTAATTGAACCTTACTCACGGCCTAACCGTATCCATCTGAGCAGCCTATCGGCAAAGTGATTTCACCTTCTTAAATTTGAATCATATAATTTAAAATCTGGGGTTCAGAAGTAAGGGGTGTTGCACGATTTGGTTCCGGTACCGGAAATCGAACCCGAGCCTCCTGGGGGAATCGACAGAAATTTAACTTTCAAAGAACACATTTCATACATTACCAATAAAATATCAAAAAACATAAACTTCTTGTTTAGAGTGGCACCATCTTTAACACCTTGGTCTAGAAAAACAGTATATAATACGATAATATTGCCCCATTTCACCTTTGCTTCGTCTATACTGTACCTGGGAAATAAAAATGAGATGGGACGGATGCAGAAGTTACAAAATAAAGCCATGAGAACTATATTGAATGTTCCAAGAGACTCGTCCATCAAGTCCATGTTACGTACATTGAATTGGCTCTCGATACAACATTACTTGGAGTACCATACTATGATTTTAATCCATAAAATGAAAATGTCATTAACCCCATCGTATCTGTCATCTAAATTAGTATTCAACAACAGTTTGCACAACTACAACACACGAAGAAGATCTGATATACGAGTCTCAACAAAAAACAAAAAAAGCTCAGAAAACTCTATTTTCCATAAAGGCATAGTGCGTTACAATGAATTAGAAGATTTCTTGGAAACCTGCGGCACTATTACAACTTTCAAAAAAGAATTGAAAATATATCTGTTACGCGAGTGTCACACATGATTGTCACTATTACTCTAGCCTACCTACCCAGTTCAGAAGTTTTAATGTGTTTGAATTACAATGTTTCTACTATTGTTTCTCTATTGTATAACTCATTTCTCACATCTTTAGTGTAATATATTTGTTATACATGTGACTGTATTTTTACTTCGACAATGTGAAATTAGCTTTATGTGCTGAATAAATAAATAAATAAATAAACGACACCCAAAATTTCAGCTTTTTACGGATGCAAATACCGCAGTAATGAACATTTAATTGAAGCCATGTTTCGCACAAAAAATAAGGAAATCAATTAATTTTTCGAAAACCGCTGGAGATAGGTATAGGGAAGTATTATACAAAAATATTCGGAAAGCAAAGCGAACAATGCAATAATATACAGGGTGTCCATTCAAAATATCAAAGCTGTTGCTACTTTACAACATAAGCGGCAACGCCGCAGCGCTGGTAGTATTTTAGATCGATAGAGCAGAATTAATTATCAAAAAAACAAAATTCCAAAACAATCCTATGCTCCGTTCTCCGTAAACGACTAACCTACCATCTACCGTGAGTGACCTATATATCTTCGACTACCTGTCTTGATTATTTAACATAATACATTGTTATTGTTGACTTGAAGAAGCTACTGTATAACGAAACACGTGGTTTTGTAAACCCAGTTTAGTGAAAATCATATAGTGAAGTCTTTTGTTGGCTTTAACATGGATTGTCATCAAGTATCGGCCGCATCAATTCAGAATAATATCTTTTCACCTGTATGTATGAATGTATGTAACGGAATGTTTGAAATTAATTTTCACCCACATCTGGACTTCCGAATCATTTGAAATTTTGCACACGTATTGAGAACCTATGACAACACAATAATTTCATAGCTATGACCTGATTTGGTGAGTGCGCTGTTCTGATCTCAGCACATTCACCAAAAATTGGTTAAATCAATCCAAGAGTTTTTCTCCCGTAGTCTTTTTCAAGTCTGTTGTAGCAATATGGGCTGAAAAGTTGAGAATAAAATTATAGTTCAAAATAACAGAAAAAAAACACGCTTATATAGCAAGCAATAAGGCCTAAACAGTTGAAAATAATAAGAATAAAGTCATTGACCAAAAAATGGTCTGCTATGTAAAAAAAGCGTGGGGTGTTCTTCACTTACTTTTCATAATGAATCTACCTTTACGAATAGCTAGCGATAAAAAACTTAAGATAACTGATATCAAGCTAGAACGCAAGCTGCAGACTAGATTAGATGAAATTTCTGTCATATGTACCATTTCATTCAAATGTACTTTTAGGATTGACTGTAGATTTTGTACATTTTAGACAAGTTTTATAAGGATTGTTATATAAGTAAACTAAAAAACACTTCACTACGATTTTCACGAAAATTGTTTTACAAAACCCACGACACGTGTTTCGCTATACTATAGCTTTTTCAAGTGGAGAAACTAAATTACAATTACTGGGGTTTGATATAGATAATAGAAGCAGGTAGACAGTTGGACCCAATGAAAATTAAGTGATTATTGGACGAAATATTATTCAATTTCTAGTGAACAGATTTAAAAGAGGCAAATTATTCAAATTAATCTAGTCATTTAATAAGTATTGTGAATTCTTGTCTTCGTTAATCTCTAAGCTCTCTAGGAGATCGAGTTTTTTTCACCTTTTTTTTCTACATGCAAAAGTTTAAAGTCATTAGCAAAGCAAGGCTTTCCAGTCCGGAGATGGTTAGCGAAAGTTGAATCAGATTTGCCCTTAATAAAACTGTTTCTATGCTCAGATATGCGTTGCTTGAAAGTTCTACGTGTTTGCCCTATGTAAAAACTTGGACAAGCACCACATGTTAGTTCATATACTCCAGATTTTTCAGAGTTTTCAATTCGATCTTTGTTGTTTTATTAAATTTTCCCAAAGTATTATTTGTTCTGTAAGCAATATTAATATCTTTATGTATTAAATAATTAGAAATTTTCTCTGAAGGTTTGCCGAAATAATTATTAACTCTGACATTTGGTTTTGTATCTGAATCGGTTGCTTAAACTTCCCGAATTGTCTTTTTAACCGACGTAATCAAGAAGGAGGAGGTTCTCTAGTCGACGCGTATATTTTTTTTGTTTTTTTATGTATGATCACGCATAACTTTTCACAGAGCGGTTCGATTCCGATGATTCTTTTTTCATTGGATAGGGTGTACTTCAAAGTTGGTGGTCCCATTCGAATTTTAACAAAAAAAATCCATCCCTAAGGGTAGCAACATTGAGGATATTGATCGTTCATCCTCTGAATTTTGGTCCGTTAACCGATTCCATCAGGCATAACTCTATAGTGGGTTCTCCGATTTGGATGATTCTTTCTTTATTAGATAGGGTATACCTCATTGTTGATCATATTTCAATTTGGAATGAAATGATTCACCCCTATGGGTAGAAAAATAGGGGATGATTGATTTTTCACTTGTGAACATTGGCACACATGTAGTTGACATTGACAGATCCTCCTACATCCCTCACAATAATTACATTATATGTAAGGATGGAATTATATACGAAGTGATGAAATCAACTAATCAGAACTTTCAAAAATAATTGATATTATATAACACTAAATAGTTAAAGTGGATAATCATATTATTTAACAGTTAATAGTTGAAGTAAGCTATGTAAGTGAGTATTTTGGAAGTAATCAAAAATTAGTTAGTAATCAGTAAATTTCAGCCACAAAAAATTGAAAAATAAAAACTTTTTAACAAAAAATCAAACCGACAAAAAAATCAACTGAAAAGCAAAGAATAAAATAAATATTCTAAGTTTTTATGATAATTGAGCTCCTAAACTAATGTAACTAATTTTGAGTCGGCGCCAAACAAACTAGCCATTGAATTAGGTAAATCGTAAAACGATGGCAGCGAGTTGTAAGTAA
This sequence comes from Gonioctena quinquepunctata, assembly GCA_018342105.1. Taxonomy (NCBI): domain Eukaryota; kingdom Metazoa; phylum Arthropoda; class Insecta; order Coleoptera; family Chrysomelidae; genus Gonioctena; species Gonioctena quinquepunctata. Next base: position 262,648 of record JAFIRS010001569.1, read on the forward strand.
TACAATGATCTTCGATAATTGTTTGTTTGGCGCCGACTTATAATTAGTTAGGAGCTCAATTATCATTAAGGCTAATTTTTTTATTTTCTGCTTTTCAATTGGTTTTTTCGTCGGTTTGATTTTTTGTTAAAAAGTGTTCATTATTATAGAGTTTTCTCGATAGAATGCCGTCAAATAAACTTGAGTTATATGTTATTGGCTGCAATTCGGATATAACGCATATAATTCAAGTTTAGTCGAAAAACTCTATAACAAGGCAATTCAGGAAGTTTATCCGACCGATTCGAATACAAAGTCAAATTTCAGGGTTATTACTTATTTCGGCAAACCTTCAGAAAAAATGTATAGTTATTTAAGACATAAAGATATTAATATTGCTTACAGAACAAATAATACTTTGGGAAAATTTATTAAAAACAACAAAGATCGAATTGAAAAGTCTGAAAAATACGTCCAAGATTCCACATAGGACAAACAGGTAGAAATTTCAAGCAACGCATAACTGAGCATAGAAACAGTTTTATTAAGGGCAAACCCAATTCAACTTTCGCGAACCATCTCCTGACTAAAAAGCATTGCTTTGCTAATGACTTTGACTTCTGTATGTAGGAAAGAAAGGTCAAAAACTTGATCTCCCATAGATCTTGGAGATTTACAAAGACAAGAATTCACAATACTTATTAAATAACCAGATTAATTTCGATAATTCGCCTCTTTCAAATCTGTTTACTAGAAATTGAATAATCTTTCGTCCAATAATCACTTAATTACCTGATATCCAATTGACTACCTGCTCCTATTATTTATATCAAACCCCAGTAATTGTAGTTCCTCTACTTGAAAAATTTAAAGTATAGCGAAACACGTGTCGTGAGTTTTATAAACAAATTTTTGTAAAAATCGTAGTGAAGTGTTTTTTGATTTACTTTAATTATGGATTTTCATCAAGTATCGGCCGCGTCTATGTCAAAATTCAAAAAAAAGATTGTTATATAATGTATATAAAACACGCCATAATCAATGAACGACTATACTACCAAGAACATATAAAAATCATCTTCAATTATTATTGAGTTGAATGCCGGGTTCATATGACTTTTTTATTGTTTAAGCTCATATTGAACTTTTTTCTGAATGAATCAGAATGATAAGTTCCCAATCGACAATCAATCAGAAATAATACGCCATAAGCGTGAGCTGTAACGTAAAGCATTTATTTCCTCACATGTAACCATCAGTTGATATTTCTTCCTTTTGTGAAAAATCGCAAAAGTGCAGAATAAAATCGCAAGTCGCAAAAAAAGTAAAATAGCTCGAAAATTGCGCTTTTTGCGCCTAATTGGCAACACTGTTTCTCAAGAACCAACTGTGTTATGCCAAGTGGAAACATCCATACGTCGATATTTTTCTCACTTCACCAATACATATCTGTAGGCATACGGAAAAATGCTTCGAAAGAACAAAAACAAAACTTCCAATATACTTTGATAAGCCATTTGGGATATCATCGTTGTTCTGATCTCAAATAAGAAAATATTTCCAGCTAATCTTGCCTCTTAATATTATTTCCCGGGAATTCTGATTGTTCCATCACTTCTGGTGTGAAGTGTACATCATCCACGTCATTATTGAGCATTTCGGTAAACCTATTGATCCTGCGAAGATACAGGGGGTGCCTTCAATGAGATCAAGAATAACTTTACACAGAAGTGATTGCAGACTGCACTCAAAGAAAATGCGCTTTAGTAGAACATGTCAATAAATATGATCACCATGAAGTAAAAGTGATAGCGATGGAAAAAATATAATGAATAAAAAAACTGACATTAATCATTGTAGTAAGATTTACTCCTTCTTACTGTTCGATTTAACTACAGTTTCACAAATTTAAATTTACCTTAGAGCCAGAATTATCAGTTGGTACACACTAACAGTTGGTACCAAACTTGGTGACAATTAGACATGTGTCAATTGTCATCTATCATAACATTGCTGGAATATTTCGAACCAGTCAGTTGTATTCATCGTACCGCATGGGGCAGACAATTTCATTTTCATTTTATTGGTATGAACTCATGAAATTTGACGTGTGTTTCAACTTTCATTGTAGTAAGATTTACTCCTTCTTACTGTTCGATTTAACTACAGTTTCACAAATTTAAATTTACCTTAGAGCCAGAATTATCAGTTGGTACACACTAACAGTTGGTACCAAACTTGGTAATAATTAGACATGTGTCAATTGTCATCTATCAATATTTCGAACCAGTCAGTTGTATCTATCGTACCACATGGGGCAGACAATTTCATTTTCATTTTATTGGTGTGAACTCATGAAATTTGACGTGTGTTTCAACTCTCATTGTAGTAAGATTTTCTCCTTCTTACTGTTCGATTTAACTACAGTTTCACAAATTTAAATTTACCCTAGAGCCAGAATTATCAGTTGGTACACACTTACAGTTGGTACCAATCTTGGTAATAATTAGACATGTGTCAATTGTCATCTATCAATATTTCGAACCAGTCAGTTGTATTTATCGTACCACATGGGGCAGACAATTTCATTTTCATTTTATTGGTGTGAACTCATGAAATTTGACGTGTGTTTCAACTCTACTTTCTCACAATTGTATCACGCTGAAGACTATAATATTTGTCATTGAAACCAATATTAACAAAGATGTAAATACGACTTTATATGAATTTCTCAATGATAATAATTTTACTTTGTTATTTCTTCTATTGTAGTCTCGCTGATGATAAAAATGAAGTTTTTTGAAAGCTTCAAAGAGGACTGAACTGATCGATAATACTTTCTGATTCGCTGATAAGTTGCTCAGTACTTTAGCCAGATATAGCTATGGTAGTACCGTCAGCAAACATTGTAACATAGCCTTCCATAATGTGTTGTGGAAGATCGTTGACGTACAAGAGAAATAGTAACGGTCCTAGTACAGAACCCTGGGGTATAACAAATTTAAGAGTTTTTGATTCGGAGGACGAGCCACTGCAGAGTATGACCATATCGCTATTCAGCATATAAGATTTCATTCATTGCTCAAGTTACAAATAAAATCAAACTTGGATAGTTTATTAACTAGGAATTCAGAGCACACTCTATCAAAAGCTTTTGATAAATCGCAAAATAGTGGGATGAAATATATTTATTGTTATTGATATCTGTGGATATTTAATTCAGTACATGGTGTACGAGGTTATTGGTTTTCAAATTATCCTCAATTCTGACGGCTACAACTTTTTCAAATAATATGAATATGGAGCAGAGTATAATAGTTAACAATCTAGGTTGGATTACCCTTTTTATGTACAAGTACAATGAGTGCTTTTCAAAAACTTCTGAGAAGTATCCTTGCACAAGAGAGGGATTCATTAGGTACAATAATGGCAGATATAATTTTTTTCATTAAAACAATTCAGAGTTCGTCATTTCAAATAGGGTTTCGGATATCTCATATTCGGTAATTGGTTGAGCTTGGCAGGGTTGAGTTACAAAACCATTTTCAATACCAGTACGACGGTGAGACAAGTTTTGCCCGAAGTGATTTGATACGGAAAGTTCTGCTGCATTTGAGAAGTATTCAGCGAACAATTCCGACACTTTATCTGGGTCTGTTATTTTTAAGTTTTCCTAGTTATGTCTCTTTAGTTTTGTTTTGTAAATTGTTTATTTAAGTGCTAAAATAAATCTGAGAGGCTACTTATTCACAAGGTGATATAGTAGAATTAACGGACATTCCATCGTTTGAAAAGTGTCCAATTGTCCAGTCAGCCATGAGCACCCTGTAGGAAATTTTGTCATTCTCTCATCACGCATGCACTCACTTTGATATGGAGTTGAATTCCAAATCTGTAATCGCAGTGTATTTTAAAAATCATGAGAGAGATTTCAAAATGAAAAAAAAATACAAAATAACGTTCCATTTTAGGAATAGAGAAACCTGATACAGCTCAATCAAAAATCACACGAAGAATCCAGAAAAACAATAATATAAAGAGCATTCCATTGAAAAAGCGAATGTTTGCTCCACCCTGTATACACAAAGCAACTTTCCTTATGATCTTCTCCAAGGGAATTTTTTAGCTTACTGAAATAAGGGAGATATCGGAGGTGCAGGCTCCATAACTTTTTTCTATCCAAGATATCGACTTGTTTTTTATAACGATAGGTCCGACAATGAGGCACATTCTAAATGTATTTCTATTTATGTACAGGATGTCCCACAACTGAGTTTTTTTTATGGCAATTCCCCATTTTTGTTCATTTTTGGATTTGCCAGGTTTCCTGACTGATTTCAAAAAGTATTTAACTTATATGTCAAAATAGCGTCGTGCATAGACTCTTAGAAAAAAATATAATATCAGAACCATTTTTTTCCAGTCGATTCCTTTGGCTTTAGCGTATTCTTTGGGATACATTTTTTTGAAAATGACAAATTACAAATTGGAATAACTCGAATTTTTCAAATGAAACACTCTATATTTTATTGCATGGCATTTTCCAAGATCTTTTTGCTAAAACAGGGTTTGTGAGGCCTAAACCGACGAAACCAAAAAGGTGGAGGTTCTCTAGTCGACGCGTTAATTTTTTTTTTATGTATGACCACGCATAACTTTTTACTGAGACGTCTGATTCCGATAACTCTTTTTTAAATGGATAGGGTGTACTTCGCAGTTGGTCCAATTTGAATAAAATCCACCCCTAAGGGTAGCAAAATGAAGGATATTGATCACTCACCCTCTGAATTCTGGTCCGTTAACCGATTCTATCAGGCATAACATTGTACTGGGTTCTTCGATTTGGATGATTCTTTTTTTATTAGATAGGGTAGTTGATCATATTTGGATTTCGAATGGGATTATGCACCCTTACTGGTAAGAAAATAGGGGATAATTGATTTTTCACTTGTGAACATTGGCACACATATGTAGTTGACAATGACAGATCGCTACTGTCATTATTTTTGGTCTACACCCGTCACAATCATTATATTCTATGAGTGGATGGAATGATAAACAAAGTAATGAAATAAACTAACCAGAACAACAAAAATAATTTATATTACAACAAATAGTGAAAGTAGATAATCATATTATTTAACTGGTAATAGTTGAAGTAAGGTGGGTAAGTAAGTTTGATTTGATGATCTTCGTTGATTGTTTGTTAATCGCCGACTCAAAATTAGTTACTTACATTAGTTTAGGAGCTTAGTTATTAAGACTAAGGAGGTTTATTTTATTTTTTGCTTTTCAATTTTTCGTCGGTTTAATTTTTTGTTAAAAAGTTATTATTTCTCAATTTTTTGTAGCTGAAATCTACTAATTACTACCTATTTAATTTTTATTTCTTCCAAAATACTTACTTACCCACCTTACTTGAACTATTAACAGTTGAGGTAGTTGTCGTGCTACAAACAGTGTCAAAAATTAGGCTCGATTGTAGCGCGACGCGATACATTTTCAAACGCTGAATCAGTGGGATCTTTTTTAAGGGAACTGTACACTCAGAAACGCAACTAGCATGCGTGACACAGCAAATGAGCCATGACTGGACTGTTGGCAACGTCGCAATCCAACGATCACTCGATTTAGTTGTTCAAGATACAGTGCAGTTTGTTCTAAAAATATTGGCGAGGTATCGTTTTTGAATATAAGAAAAAAAATGAATTTGGAACGCAGTCATACATATGCTCAAAGATACGATTCTGATTAGATAAAAAGAAGACTGATGGTAATCAAGAGACAAAAAGTTGCGCGGAGTTGATTTGACCAAAAAAAAGGGAAATGTTGGAAAAATCGAAGGAAAAGTCACTATTATTAAAAAACATCTAATCAATATCAATAAATTATTCCATAGTTTATTTTGATTTAGAAACATCTGGATTGTGCATGACTGATGACATTTTACAAATCGCCGCTAAATGTGAAATTAGATAATTTTATATATATGTTAGCCTGTGGCGACAAAAATTACGGGATGTAGTACAATTCCTGGTCAATTATATTTGAATGATGTACAAGTCGATTCACTAAATTTAGTAGATTGTTTGGTAGCTTTTAAAGAATTTTTAAATTTATCTGCAACTCCAAATTTACTCGTTGTGCATAATGCATAATGCATGATGAGATTACTAAGAGCAATCATCAATAATAATTTAATAGAAGATTTTACCATGATAGCAGGATTTGTGGATAGCTTAATTATTTTTAGAAAAACGTTCCCAGATTGAAAAGGGCCAGGAATGTTCGAGCTATCAAAATCAGCCAAAGGATTCAATACCAAACGGAACATCAGATAATTTCCACGAAGCGATGTATGATGTATACATTTTGTAAAAATTAGTTCGCTTCATTGGTAAAGAGTCAGAATTATCAACATATATGAAATCATATAAAGGATGTATTCCAGAGCCACCTTAGAGCGAAAGAATATTTTGTAATTTACCTAATTTAAGTGCCTTAAAAAATGTTAAATCACGGGAATTATTGAAAAAAAATGCGCAACAAAGTATAACATACGATTTTCTGAAACAAATGTATTACGATGAAGGAGAAGAAGCTGTGATTAATCACCTCACTGAAAAATTGGAGAATAGAAAACATAGAGTTACTAAAAATAGGAAAGCATTAACTAAAATCATTAATGATTTAAAAATAAATGTTTAGTCAAGTGTTTATTTAATATAATAGTTAGCAGAATAAATAATATTACATTTATTGTTGTTTATATTTTTTGTAGATTTATACGTTATATTTTATCAGTCTGTTAGAAATCTGAATCATTTTTGTTTATGTTTAAAAATATTCGAATTATGTGATACGTACATGTGTATAAATAAAATAAAGTTTATTCACTGTTGTTTGCCGTTACTCGCTGAACTACATTTTACTTTATATCTATCCCTATTGTAATATGTTTAAAATGCATCAGTATATATTAACGCAATTATTCACAATTATCATTCATGAATATGTGCATTTCAAAACACAGTTCAATTCAAACCCCCAAGAACCTAACGCTCTTGCTTATTTGAATCACGAGCGCTCGCTTGAGGCGTTGCCACGATTCTCAGCCTTCCCTCTCTTGCACTTCTCATACGCAATAATGTAGAAACTTCTTATGGCAATAACTGAATAACTGTATGGCTACGCGTGTTTAATTTTTTCTATAAAAGTTATCACTTAGCTTTTAATAATAAACTAGTTTTTCAAAAAGATCTGAAAGGAGGGTTTTTAGTTATGCCTTAAAATGTGGTGTCTGCGGTAGCTCACGGTGTGGATAATGATTCAAAAAATTTAATGTGCTACAGGTAATAATGTTAACTAAAAGTGGTATGAATATGAACGAAATCTGATTGGAAGTGGATTTCACGACAACTACCTCAAATAATATGATTATCAACTTTAATTATTTATTGTTATATAAAAGACATTATTTTTGATAGTTCTGGTTAGTTTATTCAATCACTTTGTATGTAATTCCATCCTTTCATAGACGGATAGTGACGGATGTAGGAGAACAAAAATAATGACATTGGCAATCTGTCAATGTCAACTACATATGTGTGCCAATGTTCACAAGTGAAAAATCAATCATCCCCTATTTTTCTACCCATAGGGGTGGATTATTTCATCCCAATTCAAATATGATCAACAATGAGGTATACACTATCTAATAAAAAAAAATCCAAATCGGACATTCCAGTACAAAGTTATGCCTGATAGAATCGGTTGACGAACCAAAATTCAGAGGGTGAACGATCCATATCCTCCATTTTGCTACCCTTAGGGGAAGATTTTTTTTTTCAAATTCAAATGGGACCAACTTCGATGTGTACGCTATTCAATGAAGAATCATCGAAATCGAACTACTATGTAAAAAATTATGAGTGATCATACATAAAAAAAAATATACGCGTCGACTAGAAAACATCCTCCTTTTTGATTTCGTCGGGTAAAAAAACAAACTATTTTGGTGTGTTGTTATGATGACAATGTATTTTGAAAATGGAAAATCCATGTTCATAACACTTCTATAGACTTTTGTACCCACTTCATAATATTCATTATGACTAAGGATCACAACAATATCAAGAATATTTTTTTAGGATATCGTTTTTCGTACTCTAATGAAAAAAGGGTTTGTTAGCCTCTCAAAAGCTGTTTGACAACTGTCAGACAACTGTCAGATTACGTCAATGACAGTGCTCTATTAGACTTGTACAATTATTGAAAGTACACGGTGTGTCAATTTTTTTTTTTTTCGAAAAAACTATTATTTTTTTATTTTGCGGCAAATCTCGCAAACTTCACAAAGTAGACTCCACAAACCTTATATCGACAAAAATCTCTTGAAAAATGCCAAGCAATGATGCAATAAAATATGGTTTGTTGTATTTATTGCCATTTGCATTTTGTCATTTTCAAAAAATCGAAGAAGGCGATGGAACATCGATTCCGAGTTCGCCTCAAAACATGCGCTAAAGCCTGAGGAATCGACTAGAAAAAAGTTGTTTAAGTTATCTTGAATGGTTCTGAAGTTATTACTTTTTCTGTGGATCTATGCAAGAAGCTATTTTGACACATAAATTGACATAAGTCAAAAACTATTGCAGATAAGTATAGGAATCCAAAAATATAAGAAAAATGGGGTGTTTCCATTTAAAAAATAGAACTCAGTTGTGTATCTTATTTTGGGACATCCTGTATATAAATAGAAATATTTTTAAAATGTGTCTCCTTGTCGGACCTACCGTTTAAAAAAAATCAAGTCGACAGTTTGGATAGAAAAAAAATTTACAATGACCAACGATTCTTTTGGAAATCTGTAGATTCGTGGAATGTAGTCTTTCATTTCCTCAATCATTTGGAAAATATAGATTTAGCGGAAAAGTACGTACAGTGTTGCCGTTCCGCGTTTATTTCTGGCATGATATACCTGTGACGACTTTGATCGATGAATGAAAAATCACTCACCTGATTCTCCGCACACTGTATCACGTTGCGTCACTGGTAGCTCTATCGGCGTCCCGGGCGTCGGGGGTGGCAAGACGACTAACTGAAGCCATCGGCGGCATGCTGCATATCTGATAGCGATTTACCGATCTCGAAAGTTCGCGCACAAGCACTGGACACCTGCTTGCCTGTCGGCTGCATTTCACCAGGACTCAGGACGAGTTTGAACCGAACACACACAAAGGATCATAGCGGTGGCGGTAGGAGGAGGAGAGGCGGTGGGGGTGGATTGTTGGGCCGATCCGAGTGCATATTGGAGTACAAACTACATTTCTGAGGTGATGTACTATTCCATTTGCAGTAATAGCCTTATTTCTGAAACGAACGCCCACACATCAACCAGTTTGATGTTTCTTACGAATTTCAAACGCCCTCCAACAGGATGGCATATAAATGAAATGGTAACAATGTGTTGTGGTGAATCTTGAAAAGTAAAATACGAAGGTGGACAGAAAAAAACCGACTTAACGAAGACTATTACCAAGCCATTCACTGCCCATCTCTGCCGGACTATTACCTTTCTGACAACCTTCTGACATGAACAAAATCAGAGAGTTCATTGTAGATATCATGAAAGCTGTTGATGAGGTTGATAAATCGATGAATCCTTGTCTGCAACAGTCTAGGCTGCTTCCAGCTATCTTAGAATGACTTATCCGGAAAAGGTGAGCCCTACTAACAAAGGTGAGGAGAGAAAACAATAATATAAATCAGCTTCTCTTTTATTTTTCAGAAACACCTCGCATGCGATAATCGGAGAAGGAGGGCGATCCAAACCAAGCAGTTGGTCGAGAGAACGAGGCCCACTCCCAAGATCGATAGGGCTTATGACTATTATAGATCAATCTATAGAGATTTTTGGTGTCAAAAATACTACCAGGAAACAGACTGTGCCATCATACGGAAGACGGTCCGTAGTTATATCCTGTTGTATTATTAGTTTTGGCACAAGTTCAATTTGATTTTTTTAATGCACTTTATTGCAGCAGACCTGGATCATAGGTGGTCCGATTTCAATTGTTCTAAAAGATTTTGAGAGTTTAAGTATACTACTACAAAATGCTGCGAAATAGGTAAGAAATGGAGGAATGCATGAAAGCGGCTGAGGAGTGGGGAGAGCAGCAGATTCATAACGGGCGAAGCGCGCTTGTATTAATTACATACGCTTCCCCGCGTCTGCTGCTCTACCCCCACTACTCAGCCGCTTTCACGCACGCGCCCATTTTCGGTCATGTTTGCACCTATTTTGCAGCATTTTAACGCAAAATGAGAATATACGTTTTGTAGTACTATACTTTTTCTCTGGAAATCTTTTTGAAAAATTGGAATCGTACCACCTATGACGCATCCAGGTCTGCTGTAATGAAGTGCATTCAAAAATTCAGATTGCAATTATGCCAAAACTATTAATGCGACAGTGCCTGAGTTTTTCACACAAGTATATATTAATCACTACTATGTCGTGAGAAGCGTGCACTACAACTTAATAAGTGCCGGAGTTTTGATTTATTTTTAAAGCTGATTTTTTCCAGGTTTTCCGTTTTTTCTTCGTTAATAATTATCCGATCGAGTCGCGTTAGGGCTCATTTTTTATATTTTAATTCTCTACAATTCGTCCATTGAAAGTATTGAGATTGCTTCATTGGTTTTCAAGATAAAAGTCAAAAACGAAAAAAAAAATTGCTTTTAAATGTTTATAACAAATTAGGCAATGACAGTTGGGAGTAGGAAACATAATAGGATATAACTACGAACCGTCTTTCGTATGATGGCACAGTCGGTTTCCTGGTAGTATTTTTGTCACAGAATCAATAGAGCAGAAAATCTCTATTGATTGGCCTATTATTATTATGTTATCACTTTTTAATAAACACATGAATTTTCCAAGTAAGCGTAGACTTTTCATTCTATGAAGATATTTTGATTTTGGCTAGTGAATTCCGGACCGTCACAGAGTGTCCCATGGCTCTTTGGAAAAAAATATCCACTATATTTAGAATTTCCAATCTCCAAATCAGCTAGTATAGTCAGAAGATTGTCATCTCATAGGCAAATTTTTGTACGAAATATATATGATGTTACTGGATGAATTACAATCATAAGTTGAAAAACATTATTACAATGTGCAAAGGTAGTTCGGAGATGATACAAATTAATTTATACATACCGGGTGTGTAGATCCATGGGGATCTCGGAAACGGTAAGAGCTACAGAGAGGGTTAAATGGAGGCAAAGAACGGAGTTTCATTACTGTTATGATAGGTATTTATTTTTCAAAGTTATTAAATAATAAAAAAAAAACAATAATAATCATTATAAATAGCAATATCCCATCATAATAACATATACATATAACATGTGAATGTTCCAATCAAAGGAAATTCGGAATGAATTTTTTAACTGATTATAGTCTCATAATATATTCAATTCTACCCAAAAACATAATTATTTAATTCGTGGCAGGAAATATTCAACATACACAGGGGATTTGGAATTCAAAAGCTTTCGATATCATCAACATTTCAGTCGATATGAAACCTGGAATCATGTCAATTCATATTATGAAAGGGACATCATAAGATACCGTCACTGTTCTACGTCAATTCTTTACACCCCTCGTAAAATCAGAATCCCAAGATATGCGTTCATGATGATCATACAAATTATAGAGAATTTCATGTTGATTACCGCAGTGAAATCTTTTTTCTTGTTACCCTTACAGTTTTCGAGAAAATGTTTTTTTTTATCGGGCAACGTCAATTTGGTTCACCACTCGTAAAATCAGAACCCCAAGATGTACGTTCATGAAAATGATACAAATTAAAGAGAATTTTACCTTCACAGTTTTTGAGAAAATGATTTTAAATCGGGCAATTATGATTCTCACGAACGCACATCTTGGGGTTCTGTTTTTTACGAGGGCTGTAAAAAATTGACGTTTCCCGATTATTTTTTTCGAAAACTGTATGACTGACAAAAAAAACGATTCCACTACGGCAATCAACGTGAAATTCTCCATGATTGGTGTGATTTTTATGAATTCACAACTTGGGGTTCTGATTTTACGAGGGTTGTAAGAATTGACTTTGACCGATAAAAAATCATTTTTCCAAAAACTGTATGGGTGACAAGAGAAAGATTTCACTACGATAATCGACATGAAATTTTCCTATAACTGGTGTGATTTTCATGAAAGATTCCACTACGATTGATTTTACGAGGGTTGTAAATAATTATGGTTTACCGATAAAAACCAATTTATCAAAAACTGATGGGTGACAAGAAAAATGATTCCACTACTATAATCGACATCAAGTAACTATAAATAGTGTGATTTTCATGAAAGATTTCACTACGATAATCGACATGAAATTATCCATAATTGATGTAATTTTTTGAACGCACATCTTGGGATTCTGATTTTAAGGAAAAAAAAAATCATTTTCTCGAAAACTGTAAGAGCGACAAAAAAACGATTCCACTACAGTAATCAACATGGAATTTTCTATAATTGGTATGATTTTCATGAACGCACATTTTGGGGTTCTGATTTTACGAGGGGTGTATAGAATTGACGATTCCCAATGAAAAAATCACTTTTTCAAAAACTGTAAGGGAGACAAGAAAAACTACTTCACTGCGCTAATCAACATAAAATTCTCTATAATTAGTATAATATTCTTGAACTCACATCTTGGGGTTCTGATTTAACGAGCAGTGTAAAGAATTGACATCATCTTATAATGCCCCTTTCATAATATGAATTGACATGATTCCAGGTTTCATATCGACTGATATCACGATGATATCGAAAGCTATTGAATTCCAAATCCCCTGTGTATGTTGAATATTTCTCGCCACAGATTTTTAGTCCTGGTGCTGATTAATATGTTACCCAGCTATAGATTTTGATTTTCCACTATGTCAGCATATGTGGCTGGAAATCTATGGATAACTTCACACCAAATATACTTTTTCGTTTTGTGCTCTACAACTGGGTGAACAAAGAAAAATCCCATTCGATTAATTTTGAACCAACCAGTGTGAGTTCTCTGATGAGAATTGAAGATTTAATTTTGCCTGGATGAACTCTCTCAATCACGATCGAAGTTAATTGACATTATTTTGTTATACAGGGTTCTGAAATAGGGGTACATTAACCCCTCATTTTTTAGTTCGGATAGGAGAGAGGATTTCAATTCTTCTTGTTGAATCGTAGTAGATTAGTGCGGTACCTAATCCAAAAATGCAATAACTTATATACATAGTAAATGAAATGTCTTTCATTTGAAAGCCCTGTTTCCAAAGTAACTAGAGAAATATTTTGTATGATTTCTGTGGAATGTGGGGTTTCTACAAAATAGGGGATATTTCCCAATCAAGCCGACGAAAACCTAGCCTGCGATAGTAAATATCTACGTTTTGTGGATATTATATATATATATATATATATATATATATATATATATATATATATATATATATATATATATATATATATATATAATATATATATTATATAAAAAATTTTATATATATATATATATATATATATTTATATATATATATATATATATATGAAAGAGAGTAATATCGAGGGGACTGTTAAAAACTATATATATATATATATATATATATATATATATATAAATATGAAAGAGAGTAATATCGAGGGGACTGTTAAAAACAAAATGGAAGGAATTTAATGGACATAGCCCTCAGAGGAAAGTGCTAACCGTAGACACGTGTTTCGGGCTCTCGGCCCTCATCAGTACGGTGGAGAAGTGCAAGGATGAACAACACTTGGTAGAAAACGACAAATCAACGGAGTCAACAAACAGAAGCCAGCCGCTCATTTGTGATTTATATATATATATATATATATATATACATATATATATATATATATATATATATATATATATATATATATATATATATATATATATATATATATATATACAGGGTGTCCCTGGACTTCCTCTTTTCCTCTCGGGAATGTATAGATGGGGTCAAAATATCACCAGTACTTCATTTACTTTTGTTCCTAAAAGCCTTCGTTACCAAGTTACGGGCCCTCAAAATTACAAAATGAAGAATGTTTTTCTTTGATAACTTTCGAAGTGAATATTCAAAATCATCTAAATTTTGGTGATTGACTAAACCAATGAATTCCTTCGATGAGCTTTCATGCAGAAGTCAATTGTTTTGCTACAAAGTCAGGAACGGACTACCCCCGATGATCCACACCCCAAAACTTTGAAATGACAGATAATTTTTCAATAGTTTTCAACAAAATAAGGTTACGTAGACAATTTTCTGAATAAAAGTACTCGTGTGGAAAGTCGATCGGAGCAACGATTCTTAATAAAATGCAGTTTTACTCGACGACATCAAACCCGATCGGCCACCATTATTTGGAATGAAAAATGTTCACAGTAGAAATACTAATGCTAATATTAATTCAACAACATTTATAACAGGAATAATACAAAATATGCTAAAATAAAGTCGTAAACAAAAAGTACAGTACCTAGTTGAATGTTTCATTCACAATGTAGATATTTTTTCAAATGAAATATCAAGTTATGTAGATTCGTGGTGTTTTTGAACTAACAAGCTACTCCACTATGAAATATCTAATTCAGTCAATATTTTGTTTGTACGCGTGGAATGAACACGTTTCGAGTTGTGTTATCTGAATCTCATGAAACTCAACATGTGGATGTTGCAAATTCGTATTCACAGCTCAAATGTTGAGGAGTTTCACTGATAAGTATAATTTCATGGGAGAAAATCTTTAACCCGAAGATAAATTTAGCTGTAAAAACGCACATCGGAATACATAACTAATAAAAAGCAAACGAATAAACTACAAAAACGGCTGCACATGAATAGGTGAAAAATATCCGGTGACTAAATTTATGTTCCATTTCTTCCACAGATGTTGACAAAAACAACTAGTAAAAAGAAATAAAATTAGTGTAGATCGCAGCTTGAGGGAGACAGGTATGTCTAATGGATAATTAATTGGAGCCTGTTGTTTTATTTCAATATTATTGTAGGTTCAGTTTTGCCAAAACGAGGGGGGGGGGCGCTCCTAGGGCTGTGCGTACCGTTGTATTGGAGGAGAATATTTTGGAAGCTGTCGCTGATGATCCTTCAATAAGCATCAAAAACCTATCACAACAGTTCCATACTTCCAAGTCCACTATTCATAGAATAATTAGGGAACTACTGCTCCACCCATATCACATCCAGAAAATACATGCCATGACACCTGAAGATTTTCCAGCACGACTGGAATATGCCAATTGGTTCCTGGATAAGCAGAGAAAGGATATGACTTTCATTACTCGAGTTTTATTCACTGATGAGGCAGGTTTCAGTGAGATGGAGTAATCAACTCTCATAATCTCCACCTATCGGCCGAAGAAAATCTCCATGGGATATTGCAAACCAAACACCATCGGAAATTCTACGTGAATGTTTGGGCTGGTATCATAGGAAACCATCTTATAGGACCATTCGTTCTACATGACCGATTGAATGGAGAACGTTATTTGGAGATATGTGGTTTATGCATGATGGTGCTCCTCCTCATTTTAGTTTGATTGTGCGGTACCATCTGAATCAGATTTTCCTCAATAGATGGATTGGTAGAGGTGGGTCTCCGGATTCAAATCCATTGGATTTCTTCCTGGGGCATCTAAAAAGCCTTGTTTACGCTACACCTATTCACACCAGAGATGCCTTGTTGAATAGAATTACATTACATCTTGAAGCCATACGAAACGACCCTGGCATGCTATTTCAAGTGCAGAGAGGGTGTTTGCGCCGACTAAGAAAATGTATTGAGAGAGACGGGGGTCATATCGAGCAGTTTTTGTAGCGGATTTTGCATTTCTGTTTGCTCTTGAGGCTTGCGATTGATTATTTACACCATGAGTTCTGTAAGGTAAACGTGTTTGCATGATAAAAATTCGTAATGAACATTGTACCTATCAATTCTATTTTCATTACAAATTAATATTTTCGAATAATGGTAGACATCTCAGGTTGGATGTCGTCGAACAAAAATGCATTTTTATCAAAAATCGTTTCTCCGATCGATTTTCCACACGAGTATTGACAAATCCCAGTCATTTCAAAGTTTTGGGGTGTGGACCATCGGGGGTAGTCCGTTCCTGACTTTGTAGTAAAACAACTGACTCCTCGAAGGAATTCATTTGTTAAGTCAATCACCAAAATTTAGATGATTTTGAATATTCACTTTGAAAGTTATCAAAGAAAAACATTCTTCATTTTGTAACTTTGAGGGCCCGTAACTTGGTAACGAAGGCTTTGAGGAACAATCTATACATTTCCGAAAGGAAAAGAGGAAGTCTAGGAACACCCTGTATATATTTAATTTATTCCAATATATTTCACACAAAAATATGAATAAGTATGAATAAAAAACATTGAATTCCACTAAAAAGGAAAAAATAATTTCTTCAGGGGTGTCACGTTATTCTGAGATTAACAGATTCAAAAACTTGTCGCTCGAGAATTCCTATTTGTATTCAAACTGAAAATATTGCGCGGCAAGCTTTTGAATCTGAATAGCATGACACCCCTGAAGTAATTATTTTTTCCTTCTCAGTGCAATTCATCAAAAGTTTACCTTCAAAAAGTTTTTTTTTTATACTTTTATATTTTTGTGTGAAATATATTTAAATACATTTCAAAATTAGTTCATTGAATAAATATCCAGAAAACGTAGATATTTACTAACGCGGACTTTCTTGTAGAATTGATTTGTTGATTGCATTCCAATCCTAGGTTTTCGTCGGCTTGATTGGAAAATATCCCCCATTTTGTAGATACCCCATATTTCACAAAAATTATATAAACTATTTCTCTAGTTTCTTTGGAAACAGGGCTTTTGAATGAAAGACATATCATTCATCATGTATATAAGGTATTACATTTTTGGAATAGGTACCGCACTAATCTACGAATATTTTTCAACAAGAAGAATTGTTCGAAAATAGCCCATTTCTGTCTCCGATAGACTATATGGGTATCAATAAAATCCGAACATCCAAAAGTATGTAGAACTTCTCCCAGCAATGCTTCCACCAAGTAGTACTCGGCGTCTTTCTCTGCAAAATAATAGTTTACGTAGGTGATGGCCTCCTCATTAGACGAACATATCTGTCCTCCGAGCGCAACTTTCAGCTTGAGGCTCGTTTACATTTGGATAGTTTTCTTTCGGAATGTACTCGCCGCCAGTAAATTTGCCAGTTGTAAACCAGACGAGAGTGCGGCAAGTAGCAAGTAAAGTTGAGGAGGGGGCTAGTTTAGGGCCCAACTTTCCTGTCCAGACGTGTAACTCTCTGCGTGTAAATCCAAACGCTTGGCAAGTGGCAAAAGAAAATTGTGAAAAATGAAGTGGGTTCACGGTTCTACTTCATTTTTCACAAAATAATGAGTATGAAGTATTGTAGGATATAAGACAAAATGATTATAGGAATCAATTAAAGTGAAATACTGCTTTTGACCATCTTTTACAAGAAATAAATAGAGGGTTTTGAAAACACGGATTTGATCAAGCTGAAGACTACCGCTCTTGTAGTAATTTTGTTTCTGTACTAGCCGGCAGGTTAATTATTCAATGTGTACTTTCCGAATGTAAACGAGCCTTTAGAGAATAGAAAAAACTCGCTTGGGGCTAGACCTGGTGAGGAAGGAGGGTGGCCCAGCAATTCAAACCGTAATTCGTGAATTTTCGCTTGCCAAGGCAACCGCTGAGATGTGAGACGGCGCATTGTCTTGGTAAAACAATTTTTTCCGAAAATCGATCAGAAATATTAACATTTTTTATTATAATTTTTAGTCGTTGCCAGGCAAAGGAAAATAACTGTTAGGAAATATTTATTTTTCAACAGTCATCATCACTTATCATTTTACACTTTACTTCTGCTTTTTAGAACGTTTGAAAACGCGGAAAACGTTATGGGAATAAGCCAAAAAATAAACTTTTCATGCGTCAAGTTTGGAAATTCAATATTACTTTGTTTCCTAGTTACAAAACAAATATTTCAAGGCATCCTTTATTTCTGAATAAAATTAATAATGCTTATTTAAAAAAAAATTACAAATTGATTGTAATAATGTATGTATGTACTATGTCTGCAAATGTGGGCGTTTTTTCGACATTTCAGCTTGTCAAGTAATGATGCGTGATATGCTCCTGTGATGGTTTTTCTTTTTTGAAGATAATCGATTGAGATAACTCCATGGCTATCCCAAAACACAGTCGGCATCACTTTCCCAGCCGAAAAAACAGTTTTCGCTTTTTTTGAAACCGATTTCCCCTTCGCAGTCTAATGTTTTGGGTGAATTTTTGTTTCTGGGGTATAATGGTGAATCCAAGTTTCATCTTTAGTAATTAATCAGCACCAAAATTCTGATTTATTGCTCCTGAACTGCGACAACAAAGCGTAGGAAATTTTCATTCGAATATGTTTTTAGTCTATAGGCTCATTTACATTTGGAAAGTTTACTGGCGGAAAGTAACTGCCGTCAGTAAACTTGCCAGTTGTAAACCATAAGGGAGTGTGACTTTCTACTTGCCGTCGAATAGCAAGCAAAGTTGAGGAGACGGCTAGTTTAGTGGCCAACTTCCCTATCCAGACGCGAAACTCTCTGCGTGAAAACCCAATCGCTTGGCAAGTGGCAGAAGAAAATCGTGAAAATGGACTTGACTAGTGACCAAATAACAACATTTGTAAATATTTATGAAAAATATGAAGTATTGGACAAAATGAGCATAAGTATCAATTGAAGAAAAAAACTGCTTTTGACCGTCTTTTACAAGAATTAAAAGAAATAGAGGGTTTTGAAAAAAAGGATTTTTACCTTGCCGATGGAGGAAACATTGCTAGTTTGTAGAGATATTGCAGAGAAATCAAACTGTCGCCACTAGCTAAGTATCGATATATTACTTCTCATTTCATTCTGGGTGACAGCGGAGTTCTTATCCACGTCTCTATTTTTGTAAGTTTTGATTCAACCAGCTTCCTCAAATTTACTAGGGGATAATCTCATGAAATATTTGTATGATTCAGGATCTATTATCTCTTTGAGAAGTGTAACAGAAGTTCCTAGAGTATTTCTAATCCATTCTCTTATACATAGGCGCTTCTTGTTTTTTTTTTCTTTAAATCTTCTAAAAGGCCAATAACTTCAACAGCAGCACAAATTACTGCTCTTGTTGCCATTTTAGCCGACAAGTGAACTGTCCAATGTATATACAACATAAGGGTGGCAAGTGTACTGACAGCAAGTACTTTCCGCCACTAACCTTTCCAAATGTAAACGCGGCACCCAACGCGTGGACAGCTTTCTCATGCCTATTTCTACATGCAATATGTGACAAACACATTCCTTGGACGACATATTCATAGCCTCTCTCTCACTTTAATTTGACGGTCGTCTATCACCATTTGGTGAACTTGGTGTTATCGTCAGTGGTTGCAGTTTTTGGACGTCCCAAACGTTCATCGTCTCCCAAGTTGGTACGGCCACGTTTAAATTCAGCTGCCCAAAATTTCACGGTAAATGATGGTGCAGAGTCCCCGTTACAGCGTCAACTGGTCTTTGATTTGCGTAGGCGTATCTTTCAAGAACAAATATTCAATGGCAGCCCAATACTCGATGTTTTCCATTTTCACAAAAACATCACATCGACTCACTCACTCAAAAAACAACTGCACTTCCAAAATGGCTGCAATTTTGGTGAGTACCTTTCCAAAGATGAGCAAACACATTCCCAAGCTATTGTTGACGAGTGCTGCCATCTTCATGTTCAGGTCGAAAACTTCAGACTATCCTCGTATATCCAAAAACTAAATACGAAAACAGAGACATAGGGAAGGAAATGCTCGAAAATAATTTTTCATTCGAATGGGTACCACATCTCCATAACTTCAATAATTCCAACAGAATATACAGTGTGTCAAATTTAAAAGTTGCCAGTGGGCATATGTGGAAAAATGAAAAGATATCGAGGCAAGCTCGGAGAAACCCCCCATCTCCCCATCAAAAGAAGTTTTCAGTTCTCCATTTTGACTGTTATCGATAAATAAGCGTCCTATAACTTTACTTTATCCCTATAAATTCCACATGTTTACTTCTTGAGGATGGTAAGAGTGCTCTTCCCTAAAACGGTGGAGATTTTCATCACTCCAATAACGATAGTTTTTCTTATTGACCCATTCAGATAGAAAGTACATGCATCACTGAAATAAACGTTTTTTATGGTTCCAGGCGCAACATCAATTAAGTTAGTCATCAGTTCGAAAAAGTATATGCTTCTATGAGGGTTATCATCACCTAGTTCTTGCAAAATGTTCATTTTATTTTTTCGCAAAAAACTTATGATGATTTCCTAGCAGCCTCTCGCAACAAAAATTGAGAATTCATTTGACATTATCCCAGTACTACCACAGTAGCAGCTCCATCAAGTACTCGTGTTGTAACCCCCTTTTTATTCTTTACAGAGCTCGTTTCCTCAAATTTTGTCACCAACTTACGTATGTATTCGTGGCAATACACTCGCAGAACTTACAGATAAATATTCGAAATTTCAAAAAGCCTTTGCTCAAGTCCAATAACTCTTCACAGCACATTTCCAAATTAGTAGAAAGGAATTTTATAACAGCAATAAACGGTATACCTACCTGAAATACGAAGTTAATAATAGCTTCGTCCTTTTTGTTCTTCTGCCGATCAATAAATGTAAAAACGTTCCAACTTCGTGACTTTTTCCTTTGATTGTCATTTCTTCAGTTTTTGCAGTTTTTTGGGGGCTTGACTATGGTTTCTTTCCTTAGTGGAAAGAAGGATTCACTGTACGCCAAGAGAATAATTCTTTTAGAATTAAGTATTTTTTACAATAACATTCCCTCAGCCCCAAAATTGGGTACCGCTGAAAAACATTTTTAGAGAGCGTTCCAATGGTGTATCACATATGTATTTCGGATAGCCTGGTGTATTCCAGCAATGATTTGTTGACGAAGTTGTTCTTAGGTTTCTATTGGCACCGTATAAACTGGGACCTTCAAGTGACCCGACAAAAAAATCGATTGGATTGGACCTCGGAGGCCAGAGTTGATTTGGAACTTCAGCGCCTAGACCAATCCGTATGTTTCTAAATCGCTGATTTAAAAATTCACGAAGTATTGAAGTAAAATACGCTGGCGCTCCATCTTGCATAAACCATATTCTTTGTCTCAGTAAAAGTGGAATGTCTTCAAGTGATTTATGCAAAATATTTTCAAGGAAATTATGATAAGAATTTCCATTATGAGTCCCTGATCAATCAAATAATCCCCAACAATGCCAATCCACACATTCAATGAAAACTGGTGTTGAAACCTGGACTAAACTATTGCGTGAGGGTTTCCGTCACACCACACATGATTAGTATGAAAGTTCATTATGGCGTTCTTTGAAAAATGTGCCTTGTCAGTGAATAAAATCTCTGCAATAAATGGAGGGTTTTGGGCAATTTTCTGCGGTATCCATTGGCAAAATGTTACACGGGGAAGGAAATTTCGGGGCAACAGTGCTTGGACACGCTGTATGTGATTAGGATACAACTGATTTCGTTTGAGAATCAACCAAACCAATTTGTGATGTACGTTCAGATTTTGCGCAATTTTTCTAGTGCTTGTCTGTGGATCTTCTTCGATTTCCTGAAGAACAGATTCTTCAACTTCTGGTGTACTAGTAGTCAACGGTCTGCCTGCCACTGGACATTTTCTAAAGGATCCAGACTCCATAAGCCGCTGAAAAAGGTTTCTGAATGTCTGGTGATTCGGCGCTCGTTGATTAGGGAATATTTCATTATAACTATGTCTAGCCTCTTAGCAATTGCCATCGGCAAGACCGTATACGTAAATCATATCAGCCATTTCGCTATTCGTGTATCCTGCCATTTGTATAAGATTGGAACACAAATACAGAAAACAACTTCACTGTCACAAGAACGGATTGAAACGACATGACAAGTACTCAGCTGAATGTTATTTATTTGAATCGGAATCCAAAAAAACTATGTAACAAAAAGCAAGAATCATTTTTTCACTACATTCAAGTGTTGAATGTAGAAGACCATTGAATGAAGGAAGACAAATGCGTTAGCGTATCTTTTACGATATTTACTACTTAAAGGCGACTTACGAGCCCCACGGAAATAATTCAAATGCATCGATTATTTCAAATTCCAATAACTCGAAAACAGTTGCTCGCAGCGACCTCTACCGATAATATATTTTTTACACAGGAATGTTAGAAAAATATATTTTACTCCTAGAAAACGCGATACAGGTACGTACAAAAAAGTTATGACATTTCAAATGACTGAAAAGACATGTAGGTGGCGTCAACCCCCACGTAAGAGACAAACTAACATCAAATTTAATTTTGTCATTGGAAAATACTCCCAGATACTTTTCTCGAATATCGCAATTATTTTGAAATGTACTCACAAAAAATTAAAATAAGAATTCAACTTTGACACCCTGCATCTCAGACACGAATAACTCGTGGAAATATGTTTATGGGAACTTTTCTTCTCATTATTTTGACGTCAGCAACGCTCCTAAATTTTCTACACGTACTTAAAAAAACACCGTATATATACATATATATATATATATATATATATATATATATATATTTATATATTTTAATATGTATTGACTATTTTTTCATGTCTGAATTTTATACGTCAGTCGGTGAAAACTACCTCTATCATAAGACAGGTCAGGTTATGTGAACTATGAACTGAATTTATAAGCTATAAGGAATAACAAAATTGGGGGAAGAAATTTTCTTAAAATTCCTTCTACACTTCACTATTTTTCATAATAAGATTATCGGAATCCAATGTCGTTGAATCCAGATCACCAAATCAAACATTATGTCTCAAGTGTAATTTTTCTTTTTTTTGTACAATCCCTAAACAATCGTGACAGTTGTGGAGAGGATCCCAAATATTGGATAAAAGAATGGGTTTAACGATGGATTGATATATCGTTATGACTGTACTTGATGAAGTGAACTCTTTAGTTAATCTGAGGATAACTTCAAGTAATCGTAAAGTGCACTGAACAGTTTTCTCAACAATCGTAGCAGCTCTTCCCATCCAGACCTACGCATATCTTCAATTATCCCAAACCTCTCCAGAATAGGGTTACCAAATATAATATTCGACACCATGAAAACTGATGAAGCAATCTCAATACTCTAAGGGGGGGGTAGAGAAACAGACTCATGGAAGCGTATATTATATAGTAATACAAGCGCGCTGCGCGCAAGTTATGAATCTGCTGCTCTTCCCCTACTACTCAGCCGCTTTCGGTTTTTCTTCGTTACTGATAATCCGATTGAGTGGTACCGGGGTTAATTTTTTTCGCATTTTGATTCCTACAATTCGTCTATTGAGATTGCTTCATTAGTTTTCAGTTACAAGCGAAAAACGAAAAAAAAACACGATTTTTTGCCCTTAAGTGTTCATAAAAAAGTAAGCAATGATAGTTGCGAGTAGGAAACATAACAGGATATAACTACGGAAAGTCTTTCGCATGATGGCACTGTCGGTTTCCTGGTACTATTTTGGTCACGAAAAAATTTCTATTGATTGGCCTAAATGGCCACTACGGATTTATTTGTGCCATTTGGATTGAAGAATGTTTTATCAATTTTCCATCGAGTGATTTGGTATACAAAAAGAGCGGTGCCTCTTCTATATCGACGACATCATCGTTTATTCACCAACCATTTATGAATACATAATGAGACTTACCAAAGTATTCCAAATTCTTCGAAAGGCCATCTTAAAGATTGAGACAGATATACGCAAATTCTTGAGTATATTGTAACCCAAGATAGAGTCTAATGAAGTGTAATTCATTCAAAAAATTTCTGAACCTGAAACTATAGGATTAACCGGTTAGTAGCGATGATTCGCATACCCTTAACTAAAGTAATACGAAAAGATCCACCATTCAATTTCTACACAGGATGCAGACAATTATTTGGCGGATAAAAAAAAAGCTATTCTTATACACTCTTCTCTTTCGACATTGGCGATGTATTATTGTCACAGGGACCAATCAATTAGGTCCTACCAATAGCATATGCATCCAGAACTCTCTTCAATGCCGAATGAAAGTACTCAACCATTGAGGGAGCTTCTTGCCATCGCCTACACAGTGAAACATTTTCGCCATTACCTCTTTGGACGGAAGTTCAAAGTATACCCAGGAACTAGACTCGTACGTTGGCGACTAAAACTCTGTGAATATGACTATGAGATAGTTCATAAGCGTGGTAAAATAACAAAAATGAGAAGTAAACAGATTTTTGGCAACATGTATATAATGTTTATTGAATAAGTCAGCTGTGTCTGCTTTATTATCTGTTATCTTTATTCATGATTGTATAATTCCACCATTAAAACAAAAATTCAAGGTCCTTGTAATAGTATCATTATTTGCAATTTTAGACCAAATGGTCATGAGCAACTTTATTTCAACTGGGTTTATTGAAATTATGTTTTTATTAGAAAAAAATGGCAATATATTTTTTCAGATGTAAGCCTGTAATGTCGGCATATCTGAGCATAACTTTCCATCCTGAACAACATTTCTCAATATAATTTGTCATATTTTTAAAAGCAAGGGTAGTTACTTTATTCCTGATCAATTTTTCTTTTTTCTATTCACCTGCCCTCCCTATAAAACCATGCTACTATCATAATCTTTCAGACCATGCTGTAGTCGCCTTTTAATCAGGCGAGAAGGTTGGATGCGCACAACACCGATTTCCTATAGTTAACGCCCACTCTGCTGTAGACAGCGGCATATATGTTAGTTTGATTTGTGCTTTGGTGCGATAAACTGATATGGCAAATGAATCCAAATAACATACACACCTATGGTCATAACAACAAACCAATAGAGACAGCTTGCGCCGACTTTCGCCAGGATAAATGAATATTAATGTATGTACACAACTTTTCTAGTCCGTATCATTTCTGCAATTCTCAGTCTCTTTTCAATTCCCTGCTGACGTGATTTTATAATCTGTCAAAACATCACGAGGAACGTTCCATATCAATCACATGAGCTATTTTTGCAATAGTAGTAATTAAAAAACAACCGACAGAACAGAACTTACCCCTTTCTTATATAGTATAATAGGCAACTTGCCCTACTCCTATTGACTGCATAAAAATGTTCAATTATGATAAAAAATTAGCTATGCAAAATTCCAAGCCCGGGAACAGACGTCATTCTTCACGACTGCTGGCTAAAAAGTAAAATATTATTTCTATGGATGTGTGACGTAGCCGTGAGTTAATAGATTCAATAGCTTGTCGCTTTTGTATTCGAACTGGAAACTTTGCGCAACAAGCTTCCGAATCCATAACTCACGAAATAACCTACGTCACACATCCAAAGCAATTATTTTTAATTTTTTAGCGCATTTGAATAAAAGCTTGTCTTTAAAATGTATCTTTTATTAATTATTTTATTCAAAGATTGTGTTCGGGTGTAATTTTGCTTTTCACTGTGCACACATTTGTGTTCCTTCGCTATGGATGAACTTCCACTGACAGAAGAGGCTCATCTTCTATTTCAATTAGATGGCTGTTCCATCCACAGTAGCAGGATTGTGAGAGATTGGTTGGAAGAAAATTTTCTTAATCGGTGGATAGGGCGAAATAGTGCATTGATCGAGTTTCCCCCAAGATCCCCGGACTTGACTTAATTGGATTTTTTTATGGGGCTTCGTTAAAGAAAAAGTTTACAAAACTCGCCCAACGAGCAAAGAGGAACTGCATGAAAGATAAGGACAGGCTTACAGAGATATCACCCCAAACCAATTATCGAATGTTATGGTTAACATTAGAAAACAATACGATAAATGTATCGAATTAAATGGAGATTTGATTGAACAGTCCGAAATTCAATGTGTAGGCACTGTCGTGTCAATACATTCTTTTGTAGTAGTTCATTTATGTTATTAATATTGGTAATTATATTATTGGATGTAAAGATGTGCATTTCTATTCTTTGACAACAAACTGCAGTGTTCTAAGAGACATAACATATCCCACATAGAGCCGTTATGTTCTGAAGGAGTATTTTGAACCATTTTATTTACAAAATTGTGATTTATATGACAACTATTTGAATTATTTCGATATTGATATGAATATTTTACTTATGCTATATTTCTGTTAAAAAAAAAATTATCGTGAAATTTTGGTCCCACCCATTTGAGAGCATCACGAATCCAGTGGCGTCGTCAAATTTTATTAAAAAAAAATCGCTAGTATGTTGTTTTGATTTTTGACCTTGAAAAAAATTCGAAGTAGGCCGTGAAATTTTTATTTTTATTTCGAAGTTATGGTATTTAATCAGAACTATTGATCCTCTATCTACTGAAAAAAAAACTTCTGAATCGGATAATAAATAACAGTTTTAGCGAGGTGGCCCGCTTTCAAATGGGTCACTCTGTATAAAATAGGTGAACTTGAAATTCAAAATGGATACTCGCATGAAACATTGAAAAATTACTTAATTAAGAGACAACGGGGTAAAAAAGCATGGCGCAAACGAAGGCCAGCAAACTATCATAAGGGAGGAATGGTGGGTGACCACTCATTTGTAACATTAGTAACATCGAAAAATTGTAAACTTCAATATTTTTAGATACGATCAAAGTCGCTGTTAAAGGAGAACTGATATGTAGGCAGCATAATGTAGACAAATTAGAGTGAAATATGTCTATAATAAAAATTGTGTGAATCAAATGTCTTCTATCGGAGAGAAGACAAATGATATAATTGTCGATAAATTGAGTATTGAGTAAACAGTAATAGGTCCAGAAAAAAACTAAAATTCTAAAGAGAGCTCCAATAGGAAAATTATGTTTTTTTTTAATAAATGAAAATGTAGGCCATACAAAAAGAAATACAATTAAATTTGATTCGTTCATTCTATATTATTCTCTTTGTTGATTCTGTTAATCTCACAAATCTCCAAGATATTCAATTTTGAGCTCTTGTTACAGATGTGAAAAATCTCAAGATTTGAATCAATGTAAAATTTAATTTTGTATGCGAAAACTGTACGTCAAACTAAAAACAATCAAGATATCAGATTTGCTCAGAAAGGAATGAGGATCAAGAAAAAGCAGTGGCGTATCACTTTTCTCTTTAAAATGATTCAGTGCAAATCCCGCACGAACGCCACTGGCAAGAATAAAGAATTATGTTGTACAGCAGATAATGCCTTTTGATGCATAGCAGATGCGTACTACGTTTCACAATAATATCTAGGGTGATACCAAAGTTACCAAAAAGAAAGATTTTTTTCTTAAAACTAGTCCAAAACGTCAAAAGTTCTAGGACATATGTTCATATGAAGTTTTTTTCTCTAAATGGACCCAAGAGTAACCTCCTTAAATATTAGCATGTTATTAAGAAACATTGTCTTCATTTCAATAATTATTGTCTGCTTTTTAGTTTTGTGTGTATGATATGATATTTTGCAACCGATTTTTAACATGATAATGAGATTATGACAAAGACATGTGACAAATTTCAGGTTTATTTCAGTTTCTCTTTACCTTCATATTTGCAATAGAAAATTGTTATACTTACCTACCAACAATAAGGTACCTGGGGTAATGAGGCCCACCTAACAAAAGGAATTTTTCATAAAATATCTGTTTATTTCTTTTACTTTTATTAACCTCAGATGCTTAGACACTTAGAAGGTCGTTATAAAAAGAAAATATAATGAAAAAAGTAGGTCCAACGCAATCTACAGAACCCACAGCTGCATCTGCATAGGATGTATTCTACAATACATACTGAATACTACTAAAGGGTATCCTCAACGTTTCTCTTGTTTCTGTGAATAAAAATATTTAAAAAAATTATACACAAGCTTTCATTCGAATGCACTGAAGAGGAAAAACATTCTTCCAGATGTGTGACGTAGATTATTCTGTGGGTAAGAGATTCAGAGTCTTGTCGCACAGGAATACCTATTTATTGATATTCGAACTGAAAACATTGCGCGACAAGCTTTTAAATGAAAGATAAGTGCCATGTGAAGTGGAATGAATAGAAAAATCGAATTAAACGGTTTCTTTCACATAAAGGATTCAATATAAAATTGAACCAGAAAATGGTAGATCTCAGGTGAAAAACAACTACTTTCCTGGCAAATACCACGCAGAACGTTGAATGATATTCACCTGAAAATCCATGCATACTTCCATATAATATCAATGGACATTGAATGCAACTGTTTCTTTCTGATAAGCTCGATTATGTTTAATTTATGTCGTGTTCACCTAACAATCCGCATACCGGTTTCAGGCTTCTTGGCCCTCATCAGTACGGAGTAGTCAACCAGCCAAAGGTCCAAAGAACTCTGGCTGAAGTGAGACACAACGTAAACAAACCATCATCGAGCTTGTAACACCTATAGGTACGCCGGAAAAGATAAACTTTAACTGGCGGTACCTAGTGACAGAAAGAAACACTCCGAAAATCTCCCACCTCGATATGTTTCTAAATAAAAGATTCCTTCTCAGTAGGAGTGGCAAGCCCGTCTAGCATATAGTGAAAGATAGTGCCATGTGAAGTGGAATGAATAGAAAAATCGAATTAAACGGTTTTTTCACATAAAGGATTCAATATAAAATTGAACCAGAAAATGGTAGATCTCAGGTGAGAAACAACTACTTTCCTGGCAAATACCACGCAGAACGTTGAATGATATTCACCTGAAAATCCATGCATACTTCCATATAATATCAATGGACATTGAATGCAAATGTTTCTTTCTGATAAGCTCGATTATGTTCAATTTATGTCGTGTTCACCTAACAATCCGCATACCGTTTTCAGGCTTCTTGGCCCTCATCAGTATGGAGTAGTCAACCAGCCAAAGGTCCAAAGAACTCTGGCTGAAGTGAGACACAACTTAAACAAACCATCATCGAGCTTGTAACACCTATAGGTACGCCGGAAAATATAAACTTTAACTGGCGGTACCTAGTGACAGAAAGAAACACTCCGAAAATCTCCCACCTCGATAGGTTTCTAAATACAAGATTCCTTCTCAGTAGGAGTGGCAAGCCCGTCTAGCATATAGTGAAAGATAAGTGCCATGTGTGTTCAATTTTATATTGAATCCTTTATGTGAAGAAAACCGTTTAATTCGATTTTTCCAAGCTTTTAAATGTTATACAATAACCTACCTCACACATCTGAAGAAATATTGTTTTCCTTTTTAGCACCTTCGAATAAAAGCTTGTTTTCAAAAATTCTATCAGTTTCTTTTTAGTCATGAAATCCGCCATCTTGAATTATCTAATTTTCATCAGAGGCTATATTTTCTGACCTTTAAAACCCCTAAAACATACCATTTATGGATAGAATCGCTCCATACATCACAACACTCTTTCTTCCGCCATTTCGAATTTCTGAATTTTGACAACAAATTCATAATCATCGATCTCAAAAATCTCCACACCCCAATTTTGAATAGAATCGGACCTTGATCAGAAAACTCGTCCGCCATCTTGATGTCGTGAATTTTCACAGAAAATTCATAATTTCCGGCACTAAAAACCCCCCACTTACCAATTTTGAATAGAATCGAAATATAATAACAGAATTCGTCCGCCATTTTAGAGCCGTCATTTTGTTTTTTTACTCCAACAAACATTCCATAATACGTTTTCCTGCCAAATTTCACCTTAATCGGACGACTAGAAGTAGGTCAAATTTCCATCACAAATTTTGAACAGGAAAGACATACGAAAGAAGCAAGTTAAATGAAAGTTTGTAATACAAATAGACTTGAATGAGTATTTATATATCACAAATAAAACATTAACTTTGTTGAACCCTGTATGAAAAAGGTACATTTGCGCCTAAAGCCTATATCAAGATTTGTATGTAAAAATATGGGTTTATAAATTTTCCCAAATTTGGAAGAAATGACCAATACTCATAATAAAATTATTTGTCTTTCTTCTGTTAGACATCCAGTGTATAAAGATATTGATCTGTCAAATAAACTGTTTCAATAATCACCTACCTATCAATGTGTCGATTTGCGAAAGCGACCAGGTATTATAGTTATTCTAATCCCAATTGGAAAGGCAATAAAAAAAAGAACACGACGAGGAGTGTTCATATGCACTGCCCGGCAAATGGGAAATTTATATACTACCAGTGTTTTTACTTTCAAAGCGTTCCTGGTACAATCATAAAAAAGTTCAGTCGTGTGGAAGAGAATTCCTTCTCGAAACTTTTTATGTCGTTCCAATTGGGATTAGAAATACTATACCATATCATTCTTTTCAATACATAGTTATCTGCCTTCACTCCTCGAAATTCTCCAAGTGAAAAACATTCCGCATTTTTTATAAACGTGGCAACCATAAACATATCTACATGTGGTAGATTGTCAGATTGTCCTTTCAAAAATCCTTCGTCAGTCATTTTTTAGTATCACCTCGTCCACAAACCAGTTCTTTCAAAACATAATCCTCCCACTATCAAATTAAACAGATGACTGCATGTGTCGAGTCAAAGCGCCAACGTATTCATGAAATATGACGTCACGGCCAATGCGGCGCGTTTCCACCCACGTGATATTATTTGAATTTTAGAGCACTTTTAATCCTTCATATGTACGACGTTAAATGATAAAATATTATTTTTTGTTGAATATATATATATATATTTATATATATATATATATGTAATATATATATATATTGTTATGTTTAGAAGTACGTGTTAAATCTTCAAAGAGTTCAAATGAAAATTATAAATTGAAAAAGCACATAAATAAAAAAATGTTCATATTAGAATTTATTATTTTTTTTTTTTCTCAAGATTA
Organism: Gonioctena quinquepunctata; assembly: GCA_018342105.1. NCBI lineage: Eukaryota > Metazoa > Arthropoda > Insecta > Coleoptera > Chrysomelidae > Gonioctena > Gonioctena quinquepunctata. The sequence goes on from JAFIRS010001569.1 coordinate 293,682, forward strand.
TACCGTTTTTTCTGAAACCTTATATAGTATTAGTTGATACCTATGTTTGAAATCAACATGTTTTCAACATTACAAGCAATTGGCTTAATTTATGAAATTATAAATAAAATTTACTATTTGCAAAAAAAAAAAAACATTCTGTATATGAAATTAGATCTGAACACAATAGCCAATGAGATGCCAGGAAAGATCTTGAGAAAATTATGAATATTGAAAATATAAAAGCAGAAAACGTCAAAAATGTTTTTTATATATCATGTATATAGTATGTAAGGTATTTAGAAACGATTCGTGAATGAAAACTGTCAGATAAACGAAAATAATGAAAAGTGCAACGAAAAGTGCGTGTAAATAGAAAATTCGAGAAGAAAACAAAGGATGTGTGGTATCAAGGGAAAAAATCAACAAGGTAGGAATTGAGAAAAAAATAATTTTAGAAGAACCAACTCAAGAAATTTGAATTTGAAAAATCAATCATATTTTCGCTACAAAAACAGTTATTTGCCAATACAACACAAGGAAATACTATGAAGAACTATATATACTATAGCTGATGAAAAACCCAGATGCAGAACGAATCTTACCTTCTCATTTGAGACATATACCAGTACGAGGGCGAATTAACAGACGACAAGGGGGCTGCAGATTGGAACGGCAGTCTCCAGGAACGGGAGAGCGATCCGAGACATTGAACATTTTCGTTTCAAGAAGCCACAGGTACGTTGAACCATAAAAGTCACTAAACTCAGTGTTTTTCAAAAATAAATCTTTTAAAAGAACCCGTTCGATAGAACACTTTCATGAATTAGTATACAGACCACATAACCTACAAAAATAGGTTACATTTCACTTTTTATTATCAGATAGCTTCATTTTTCATATATATTTTGCTATGAAGCACTAATTTAAGTTAATTATCGCAGAATAGGTAACAGTAAGTCTGCATGTATAGAGGAAATTATTATTTTGAGCAATTTCTGCATTATTTTCAATGTTTGAGCAATAATAAGTTGCCATTTTCTGAAATCGACATCAAGAACTACCAGAGGGCCCCACAGTAGAACTGACTCCTGAGATTCCATAGGCGTACCGATTGAGTCAGCTGAGGTAAAGAAAATGAGGTAGAAGAGTCAATGGGAAAAAGGTGAAATACATAGCCGGACATTTGAAATTTTTATATGGGTATTTATTTATTAACATATTAAATTAAATTCAAAGGGCAACTACTTAAAAAGATTTTGAAAATAATAAAAATTAGTAAAACAAAAAAAAGGCTTTTTTTTGTTATGATGTCTGATTGTGAAAATAAATAGATAAATAATAAAATAAAAATAAACCATCATCACGAATATATTTGTGAGCGAACAAGCAAAATAATCATAACATATATCTATATAAATATATATATACATATATATATATATATATATATATATATATATATATATATATATATATATATATATATATAATCACAGTGTCCCCTTTTGATTTTCAATATAATTTTCTCATTAGAATTTTAAGGCAAGTTCCGTATTGGATACCATTTCTTAGTTTAGGAAAAAAAACAAACAAACACTTTCAGTCGATACATTTTATTTTTATAAATACTGTTGTACATTCCTACCAAACTATATCACTAATTGACTAGAGTTCACAAATAACTAATTAGTTTATACGACATATTTATTGCTATGTTTCAATTTGAATCGTCATAATTATTCTACGTGGTTTTTTCGTAGTTATGAACGAAATACTCATAAAATCAAATGTGGAATAATCTACGACTGAACGATAAATTTCAATTCAATCATAGACTCCTCCAATATTTTCTTTGACATAAATATTCTATAGACGAAAGCCATATTTTATTATTTTCGTCGGTCGAAAATATGGCTTCAATCATCATGATTTAGTATTCCACGGTAGGTTCATCGTGAATGAGATCATTGTTACAAATAAATACTCACATTATTTCAAAACAAGTAACGGAGAAATTAATTTTGAAGAAACTTCTCTGAAGGGTTATGCACACTGAATGTGAATAGTAATATATTGTTATGTGAATAGTAATATATATATTACCTGTTATATTGTAGATCTTACCATCTGGTTTTTTTTTTCAAAGAAAATTCTTCAATATAATGATACAGGGTACTGAAGTTGAAAAACTGAAAATACTAGTATTTCCAAGATTTCCTGTAGCTGAAATAACGGATGAGAGAAGTTTCTCCCTTATTCAATTGAATAAACAGTTGAAGGTTGTTTGAAATGTTTTGGTTAAAGTTGATGTTAATGGTGGAATAGAAATTAATTACAGGGTTTCGCCAAAAATTTCAATGTTTGGAGAAAGTATAACATTTTTTTCTGCGATAAAAAGTGTCAATCTCCATGATAACAACACAGAAGGTCACTTTTACTCCTAATAACACAGTTCATTATAACTAACTACTTCCAAGTTCTCAAGTTCCCTGCCACCTGGGCTAGACTTTACTAGTCTTTATTTATAAATTGAAAATCGGAACTGATGTAAAAAATTGGAGTGGGCGAAAACATTATTTCAAATTCACTCCATACTGACTACCGTTGTGAACAGGTCTTCTTGTACATCCCAAGAAAAAAAAATGTTCTGAAAACGAACTCACCAAGCTACAACATGCCTGTGTCGCATCTATCTGACGCAACGCCAGTTTCAAAAAATACCGATCGGATGAATCGAGGAATTCCTAGAATGTACAAGAAGCGACCGTTAGAAATATTCTGACCTTTATTAGAATCAGCCCACCATAAACGGAGTTATTTGTTATTAAAAAAAAGTGATGAGACGTTCTCAGACTGGAGTACTGTTTTCTGATTGTATGCAGAATGAGAACTTTAATTCACCAGCTATTCTACTATTTATTCTCCTTTAGAAATCATTTCATTGATTTAAAATGTATATCTATGTTTTAAAATAACGTCAAGTTTTTTTTGCGTACCTTCGAATTTTGCAGATGTAACATCGATTCTGAAGTTTAATTAACAAGTAGCCAATGTAGAAATTGAAAAATCTGATATCCATCTTTTACATCAGTCATCCATTCTTTTATTTTTTTATTTTGGTGAATTGTAGATTTTGTCTTCCCCAGCAAAATTGTCATCGTCTCTTGGCTTAAAAGAATTAGCGATGTAGTTTCCCAGATTGAAAGTGTTGAAGTGAAATATGCCTCAAATACAAAATATAATGTTTTTTGGGTGCTTATTATAATGCCCCAATTCTCAGTTTTGAATCTTGTATAAATAGTTGAGATTCTGCTCATAAAATCTTCATTTCTAACGAACTCATATTCGCGCTAGGTATATTTTACCGATTTGACGTCACATCAGACGCTCTAGCGGCTACTACCAACAATGCGATTCATTGCAGTGTGACGTCAAACCGCTTATAGATTAAAGAAAATAGGTAAGTTCTCATTTATGAAATTTATGAATTCCACCTATATTTTATTTTCAAATTAAATGTTATTGCAAGTCCTTTTTCAATTATAATTCCAGGACGCGTGGAACAGATATTCTATTTTGTTTCCTTGACGTGTAATACGTATTTAAGATGTCCGTGTGTAATATCAAATATTTCGGAAAAAAAATACACAGGATTTGGTTGAAATACCAACTATTTATTGAGAAAAATCGCATTTTCCCTCAACTTTCTACGCATTAAAAATTGCACTGAAGGCAAAAAGGCAGACAAACTGGAAAACAAGCATTCACAAGATACTAACCCAACTACTAATTATCAATCAGAGAGACAAAATGACTTCAAGAATTCCATATTCACTTATTTCTGTTAAATTATTTTACTTTGAAGTATTCAAGTCATAATTCAGGTTGTAAAAACCATAGTTAAGACTCTATAGGCAAAATGCATAGCGGAAAATCACTTATTATCAATTTCTAATAATGTCCCCAAGGGAGTTATAGTCAATTACCAGGTGAAATTTCACCCAAAGCTCACGGACATAATGTCTTCAAGGTCCAAGAATTTTCAAGGAAGTTTTTTAAGTGAATATTCACCTAACTGTAACCTCAAATACGTTCATATGGTCAGGGAGTGAAGAAGTCGATAAATAGGTCGAATTTGTACATTTTTACCTATTTTTCTACCAGAAAGTGAAGAAGGAACTTTTAGACGTTTTACCCACTCATAGGTCCATCGCGAAACAGACATATGTGAACATATTTCAACTTTCAAAGTTGTTAGAATATACGGAATTCCATCTGATTTACACCATGTTTCAATAAAATTGGTAACTACAGGACATTTTATTGAAACAAATGTAAGAAACATTCCATCAAAACAAAATTTATCACAACTATTTTTTCCAGACTATGTAGAAATAAAAAATAAATCGGTAAACTTGAAGAAGTCCCCAGCTAGGGACGAAACGTCGTCCAAATGATCTTATAAAATCGTTTTGCTGTCAACCTGAATCCAAACCCCAAGAAAAATATCCCCACTTACTAAATATATATATATATATATATATATATATATGTATATATATATATATAAAACGGGATAGCAAAATAACGGGAAAACGGTATAACCGGAAAACGGGTAAACGGAATAACAGGAAAATGGGATAACGAGATAACGGGAATAACTGGATAAGGGGATAAGGGGATAAGGAAAAAACGGGATAACTGGAAAACGGGAACACAGGTTGACGGGGAAAGGGATAAAGGGAAACGGGATAAAGGGATAACGGGAAAGGGATAACGGGATAACGGAATGAAGGGCTAAGGGGAAGCGTGCAGAGTCAAAAGCTTAACCTAGATGGAACAACACAAAGAAAAACAGGAAAAAAGAAATCCCACTCGGACGAGAGTTTTCAGGAAATAGGAAATATAGAAATTTGGACAGGACAACGTTTGTCGGGTCAGCTAGTGATTTATATAGTTCGACTTTGACTTTGAGAAAAGTGAACGTTCTGATTGTAGAAAGAGGAAGACGGAGTTTTGTCTGTCAACGGAAGATAAACTTGTCAAACGTTCATTAAAAATGTCAATGGTAGTTCACAGCGATTTTCTGTTTGTGTGTACGTCTTAGATAAAAATAGACCACTCAAGGGAGATTTTCAGCTCTATTGATTCTGTGAAAAAAATAGTACCGTAGTTATATCCTGAAATATTTCCTACTACCAACTATCATTGCTTAATTTGTTATAAACGTTCAAGAGCAAAAAATCGTGTAATTTTTTTTCGTTTTTGTTTGTAACATGAAAACTAATGAAGCAATCTCGATCCTCTGGATGAATTAATTGTAGAGAATCACAATGCGAAAATGAGCCCTAGCATGACCTAATCAGGTTATTAGTAACGAAAAAAAGCCGAAAAAATCAGCGCTTTTTTTTAAATTCATATCACTGCCATTTTTAAAGTGGTAGGCCGGTAGGCGCAGGCTCTTCGCGACGTAGTAGTGAATAGTTTTGTTTTGGTTCGAAGCCAGGATGATTCCGAATCGGTTCTGAAGAGTAGGACAAACGTAGCGTGAATGATTTTGTCCGGATCCGTTTTTTATAAACGACTTTTTGACTACTTCGAACGGTTCTACTGCGAACCGAAATAAGCACATTGATATGTACTTCATGTGTAGAAAACTCAGGCGCTATCGGATTATTAGTTTGTGCATAATTGCAATTTGAATTTTTCAATACACTTTATTGGAGCAAGCCTGGATGCGTCATAAGACCCGTTTCACAAAAGACCGATGATCAGGACTGACGATCCGTCCAATCCATTGTTTTAAATTGATCGTTCACATGTCCGCGTATCATCTATCGGCCGGTAAAAAACGCGCGGGCGTTGGTCAAGCCCGTGGCACGTGCTGATCATCGGTTGAAGTCAAAGCCATTTGATTAAATAGAGATTTTCACATCAGTTGCTGTTTTGATGCAGTATTGTCACGTTGCTATTGAGCAAGTTTGGAAACGTTTTCACTGTTCTTTTTTGTGATGTGTGCAACGCAAAATGGCAAGTGCTAAAGAAAATTACAACTAATAATAACATCAGTAGAACAAATACCATATATCTGGGATACATCTTCAGAAGAGTACAAACATCGTTATGCGAAAAATAAAGCTTGGGAAAAAGAGGGTGATATTGTGATATATGATTCGTTAATCTTGATGGGGCAAAACAACAAGAAGCAAGTGATTATTCATCAGTTATGTAACTAGGAATACTAGATATAGGAATTACAGAAAAATTCGATTTTTTTTTTAGATGTATTTCATTTTATAATTAGACATGATACATAGAAAAAAGGACCCTGCTTTTTGCCAAACGTCACTACATCCGATGCTGTGTACTTCTCACATACATGTTAACGACTGATGATCACGCGTTTGTGAAAACAATTTAATTCGTCTGATGATCGGTCCCACCGATCATCGGTCCATTGTGAAACGGGCCTAAGTGGTCCGATTTTGCAAAAAGATATTGCAAAAAGAAGTATAGTACTACAAAACGTCTTTTCTCATTTTACGTTAAAATGCTGCGAAATAGGTGAGAAATACTTGCAAACATGACCGAAAACGGGCGACCGTATGAAAGCGGCTGAGTAGTGAGGCTTCTTGCCTCCAGCCAATCCTATAGTACTTCAAAACTAGCCACCGCTTTTTCAAGTTCATTCCGTTATTTGTTGGTTGAAGTTTTACTTTTAGCGTCAAGTTGTTAACATAATTAACAAGCATTAATTGATAGTTGACGTAAAAACGCCTCGTTTGTTTTGCCCTATGGAAATGGTCATTTGGATATATCAGCACTTCAAAAAAAGTTGCTGCTAAAAGCTGGTATGGAAGGCAGCCTCAAACAAGCGCGCTGCCTGCAAGTATTTCTCACCTATTTCGCAACATTTTAAGGCAAAATGAGAATAGACATTTTGTAGTACGATACTTCTACTTGTAATATGTTTTCGGAAAATTGAAATCGGACCACCTATGACGCATCCAGGCTTGCTCCAATAAAAAGCATTACAAAATTCAAATTGCAATTATGCAAAAACTTATGATCCGACAGCGCCTGAATTTTTCCCACGTAAAGTAAATACTATTCACTATGTTATGCCATATAATTACAGAAAAAACTTTCTTCGATGCAAAACAACGTAACATTCTTGAATGAAAACTTGATAAACAGTAAAGGTCAATAGGGACCACATGCTAGACTGAAACAGCTGATAAGCATACGCTCGTTAAAACCATAAGTTGTTATTGGAGAACAATTAAAAAAGTAAACAAACTCGTAATTCACCCGGGGATCGACCCGTCTAGACGCCATAAATTCACCGCGTATGACAGTCATTAAATATAACTTTTCCTCGAGAAGGCATAAAATTATGTTTTATATATTTTTATCTATGACAGAAACAAAACAACCCATTAATCATCAATGCGTGCAATGACCAAAACAACAGCCATTAATTTTGGTTGAAGATAATTATAATTACTAGTCGCCGTGAGATAGATTATCACGTGATTCGATAACGGAATATAAAAGCGCGAGTTCGAGAGCAAAATAAGTATTCGATGTTCAACAGTGAACTAGAAACATGTCATTCTCAAAAGTTAGGTTAAAAAGTCAGTCGAACTACAGTATCGTACAATAATAATGAGAGTTTCCCAATCAGTGTAGTGAACTTCAGAAAACATAAAAACTCAGCCAATTCAAATCAAGTATTGAAGCTCTTAGTAAAAACACGAGTGAACAGTATAGTTTTCCACAAATTGGCTATTTTTGTCAACGCTTCCAGAACAGAGATAATACAACGGGGTTCCGCAATTTCAATGGTTCACGATCACTTAGAAAGATCTTAGCCGTATACGAATATACCGGGCGAACTAAAATAAAATAACCGATTGACGCGGGAGAAAACGAAATAATAATAAATTCAAATCTAATTGCCGTTTAAAAACTACTCCAGTGAATAAGTGTTAAACAGGGTGAGTCTAATGTTTGTTTTTCTGTATTTATGTTTATGGCAAAACCCAACCTATTGAAATGTGTATATGTCTGTAAAGTATCTCTATAGTTTTCAAGATTACAAAGATCTCAAAAGAGAATTATTTCTAGCCGTTTGTGGCAATTGAATTTCAAGATTGTTCTTTTAGTAAAATTATTTCTATTGTGTAGCCAACTGCAAAATCATCTGCCAATAAGCTACACTCGTTTTCGTTGTATGAATATTGTTGCATATCATTCGTCCACAGAACGATTGAGATAATTGTGTCAATTTTTATTAAATATATATGTACATTCTTAACATTTTATGAGTGCATTATTATTTTGTTTAATCATTGTTTGGTTCGAATCTTTCTGAACGGTAGTATTTCCTGAATAAACAACCCATGTTCCGGTATTGAAAGAAAGGAACTTGATCTATGTTGACCGCTCCATAGATCATATCCGGTTCGACGCTATTCAGATAGTCGATGCTTTTAATACTGTTTTTCCAATCTAACGAATAATGTCTGGTATTACAGGTGTGGTGTGTTAATTCACAACACCCCGTAGTCCAAGCATTTAACATTGGTTGGTCAGGTGTGTGGTTTACACAACACCCTGTATAGGCCAGCCTTACAACAACTACTTTGTTGCAAAGAGCATGCGTTACAATTTGAGAAATGTCGGTGTTATAAAGTTTGAAAAAATGCAGATTTTTCCGTTTTTTCGGTTTTTTTCGTTAATAATAATAGTGAGTCGAAGTTACTCGACCGGAGACACACAGCGCTCCTATCGGTTTTTTGTAACTTGAGGTAGCCTAATCTATATGATGTGAATCTCTATTGTTATTTACATCATTCAAAAAGCAATTATAATCCGCAGCGGATTCCAAGAAGTGAATACGGATGTTTTTCGAAAATAAAGCCTTGCAAAAGGGGCAGGTTTATTGAAAAGTTGCCACATAGACAACGTCTACGAACAAACTGATGGCAATTTTGTGATAATATGTGGGAGAGTTTTGCGGGAAACACCCGGAGATCAAAGTTCAAAAACTAATACGAATTTTCATGAAGTCACAGTTGAGGTGAGTTCAAATAAGTACTGAATATATTGAATAAAAATAATCTTAGGTTTTGGTTCATATATCCATAAAAAAAATGTCAGTGCGTTTTATTTCTCTTCTAGGGACTGATCTATTAAATTAGACTGTATTACAATTCAATAATTTAATTATAAATATTCAGAAAAATTTATCTTATTTCATTTTCATCGGCATAATTCTAATTAAATAATATATCTTTTTTAGCTGAATATCGACCGTTCAGTAGGTACGTGAGATCAATTACAACTGCGAAGGTGGAAAAGGCTTTTGCAAATATTTCAAATGAATATGTGATCTTAATCCTTCCAATTGAAGAAAAGAACTGTATTAAAAATTGATTGTTAACGTATTTCGGCCTGCTTTTGACAAATTCTCGAATCATTTTATGGACAACCATTTACTAAGCAATAAAAATCTACACAAAATGAGAAGGATGTGAATCTCGAGTTGACTAGAACGGATGAATTACTTAAATTCCAAGTTTTCTTATCCATTCATAAGATCAAACTTCTTAATACCATTTATTTTCACAAAACTCTCCGTCAAATATTTGATAACAAAACCTTTTCAAATGAAAAAAAATAAACAAATTTCCTTTGAAATTGATAATATTGATAATCATATTATCACTCAAGAGAACATACTTATCGATCGGGGGAATTCTGATTATTGTACCTACATGTATATATTTCAGACACATAATGTAATAAAACCTACAAATATTTCTGTGCCTACTTTGGATTACTCACATTCCACGATCAAAATCTACCCAACAATCATGGAATCATCATTCCTAGTTTCCGTTATTTTAAAATTAGAATATATTTTTCAATTGAATGATTATTGTTACTGAACATCAATACCATAGCCAACGTTAAAAACTGAGCTCAGGATTTTTATACTCAGAATTCGAGCAATCAACGACGTTACAATTTTTTTTTGTTCTTTTTCTCACAAAACCTGCCCAATCCATGCTGGCTAGAGCTCGTCCAGTATTAAACCGACCGTTTGGTAGGTAGAGACGGGGGAAAACACGAGTGGACCCGATTTGATGTGGCTGCTTATGCTACGGCGAATCTTCACCAGTGGCTTGTCATGCAGCGTTTGGAAGGTTAGGTTTGTTTGATTAATAAATAGGTAGTGTAGTTATTTATTCAACTTTGACAAAAAAAATCATAATCTCCGACCCCAAAAACCCCCGCATACCAATTTTGAATAAAAATCGGACCATAATCACAAAATTCGTCCGCCAAAAACTACGTCTCGTGTTTCGCCTATACCAAATAATTTGGTACGCCTATGGAATTTCTATTAATAACCACAGTTAGACAATGATTCGAGCATCTTCGAGAAAAATTGGTTGTTAGGTAGGGGAAGGCCAAAGTGGTAGTTTCAATACGGAACGAGCTATACACAACAAGGTACCCCGAAATTCAAAAATATCACCGAACGGTGGCGCTGTCAACATACTCCGACTCCCTATACGATGGAGTCGTGCTGGGACTTTTTTTTTCGCATTTTGGTTCTCTACAATTTATCCATTGAGAGAATCGAGATTGCTTCATTAGTATTCATCTTACAAGCGAAAAACGAAAAATAAAATGTTTTTTGCACTTAAATGTTTATAACAAATTAGGCAATGCTAGTTGCGAGTAGGAAATATAACAGAATATAAGAACGGGTCGTCTTTCGTATGCTCGCACAGTCGATTTACTGGTACTATTTTTGTCACGAAAAAATCTCTAATGATTGGCCTATATATGATTAGTTCGACCTAATGGGTCACTATAAAATCCCTCGGACAGTGAGGATTTGTTTGAAGTTGATAGTGATGAGTTTCTGTATGCATGTTGATATTTGATTATTTATTAGAGCTCAATCATTACCAGTATAAAAATTATGTTTAGAAAGTTTTACAGAAAACAATTAATTCTCAAATGGGCATTTGGGTAAGGGTAAGAGATATATCTATACCTTGAAAAAATTCGTATATCATAATATTACTATATTTTCATTATCTCTAACTGATATTTGGAAATCTTTGAAAGAATAAGGCCAATGTTTCATTGATATACATTTTATCAGCTAACCAGAACATTAATACTAGGTTTTTCCATCGTAGGTTTTATAGTTATTTGTTAATATCTGGGATATAATAGTTGTTGATATCTATGTATTATAAGTATCGAAATCCGCTTTGATAAAACGTCTTTGTGCTCATTGTAATTTAACATAACCCAAAAAGCAGAATTTTGACACTGACGGATAAGTCTGGACATTACTCAAATGTCAGAATGCATACAGTTTTTACAACCTGATTACATATTTTAACTATGAGTTATGAGAATTCGAAAGTAAAATATGCGTGGTGAAATTTTCTTCTAATATTATTCTAATACAGTAAAATAGTACATTCTCACGTACATGAAAACAGTTAGTAGCGATTTTTTCACACAATGTTCAGGATTACGTGGTCAAGTTTTCGTCCACGCCCTCCGGAACATAGTTTCCCAGCCCAAAAACTGCAAAAACTGATTTTTCGACCATGACTATGCATCCCTTTTTTTAACAAGATAGAATTTGCTATAGACCCAATAGTTTCCGAGATACAGTTCTTCAAAGTTTGGTGATTTTTCAAATTTGCAAATTTTCAGTCATTTCTCTTGCTTTTCATAAAATCGCCCTCGTACTTTCATATGGTTCTGCAAAGTGAATTTTTACAAAATGTACATTTTAGAAAAGTGTGGGTGGGGGGATGGGGGGATAGGGGAGTATGCAGGTTCGAAACATCCCAACTGCGAGTACTTGCCTCTGAGCCTGTACAAAACAAGTTCATGAGGAGTGATCAAAATCCCCCACCCTCAGCAACCCTTTCTTTTGACGACTCGTGAATTTCAATTTTTCAACGAAGCCCGAAGGGTTTGCACTCCTTTTTTTTTTCTTTCACAAGTACAACGTCTCCTTCCCGCAAACTCTCACCACATATAAAACACGTGGAACTCTTTGAAGATCAGGTTTCCGATATCCTGATATCTGAATGACACTACAACAATGAATATAACGTCACAATTCACATACCGAACGTTGGCCATGGTTATTTTATAATTGCAAAAAATTTACAAATTTGAAAAAAATACAAAATTTTGAAAAGCTATATCTCGGAAACTATTGGGTCTACGGAGACAAAAAAACCTCGAAATTTAGCAAATTTTACCTAGTTTAACAAAGGTAACTATGGTCATTGTCGTAAAACCACTCGTTCATGGTAAAAATGGCCAAAAACTGAAAAAGTGCAAAAAAATTGCAGTTTTTGGTCTGGGAAACTAAGTTCCGGAGGGGCCCCGAGGTCGGAAACTTGACCAAAGTACCCCCCGTCATCCCGAACATTGTGTGAAAAAAGCGCTACTACCTGATTTCATGTACGTGATATCGATTCTGGACTAAAATTGTATTGTTTTATTTGGGGTATTCAACATTTTCTGGAGTTGTAAAAGAATATTGATATTATCAAAATTATTTTCATTTCGACGACCTGTATTTCGAAAACTTATCGACTTCTTTTTGGATAGTTTTGCTGGGGCATTTAATCTACAACATTCCAAAAAACCCAGGAAATCTGAATAGAAGTCATTTTCCATCAGAATGGTGTGGATCTTCCTACCTGTACTGCATCTCTCAATTCTATAATCGTTTTCCTAACACATTATATAGAAGATCCTGCTCCACCCCCATTTCCCCCACTATTTCTGGAATTTTCAGCCTGCAGCGACTGTTGCTGTTGCAGAAACTTGGCGGCTGCAGGAAAACCTTGGAGATCAAATCCGGGCGGCGCGACGATTGCCGCCCCAACGGCCCCGGCTGTCCCCTGGAGGTAAGCAATGAGTCTCTTCATTTCCTCCAGAGCGTTGGCTTGCATGAGGATGTAGTTTTTGGCGAGAAGGAGGGTTGCGATTTTGGACAGCTTTCGAACCGAGGGGGAGTGTGCATATGGAATCACAGACCTGTTCGGAAATAATAATTAGTTTTTTAAATTGGAATTCCGAAATGAGGACAAGTAGAAACAGGCAAACAATTAACGATAATTACGGAAGTCTACAAACAAGTTTTATAAATCCTATTTTGACAGAATTTTCCGTGCACGGCAAAATGGTTAAAACTATTAAATTGAATTGTTAACAGATTGCAAACCTAAATAAGTATTAATAACACGGTTTTCAATAATATATGATATTGGAAAAGCATTTGAATAGTAGCAAAGTGAAAAATTATGAACAAGCAATATTTTTTTTAAAATAAGCAATATTTTTTTAAATGAATATCTAGCGAAAATGTCTAACATTTTGCAAAATATTCAGTTACTTTGGAGAAATACACATGAAGATATGAAATTACAAAATCTTGAGTGACATTCAATTGGTATGACGAACTACAGTGCTTAAAAATCTGAAAACATGTTTTGTTCTTTGTAAAATTAGACTGATTCCGCCTAATTCCAGGTGACCTGCTATGAGGAAAACTTCGGCAATTGCAATAAACATGTAATTCTATATTTGAGTAAGGTAGAATTTTGAACTGATTGTTTGGTAAATGTATACATTACAGGCTGCTTGCGATAGATATTCAATTTCAAAAGGAAGAAAACAACTAACATTAATATATCCAAAGTGGTGATAAAGTCAGAACTAGTTGACTTTATACTCTGCTTTGAGGCAATTATCATAATTATCACAGTCGCTTATAAGAAACAATCAATAGAAACACTATTGAAAATAGAAACATTCGCAATTGAATATTGTTTTGAAAAATAAAATCACGACCATTGTAGTGATTCAGTCATTCAGAACACGTGAACTGAACACTGTTGCCAAGCAAGATTCTCGCATGCACGGTTTCCAGAGCTGTCTACGAACGAAAGTTTGTTAGATTCTACTAGTGTTTTCTGATTGGCTGGTGAATGAAAGATCTTGAGATCTTAATTGACTAATCAGAAAATAGTCCGCGATGTGCACGAGAATTAATTTGAACATTATTGTGTCTTTAAAATTTTTTGCCATTCCATCAGAAAATAATGTATATTATATTAATTATATCTAGTACGAAAACGCCCGCACAGTGACTCCAGAATCTAGAAAGTCCACTTTGACAAAATGTTCATCGTTTTTTTAAAGTAAAAAATATATAACCATATACCCACTGAACTGAGGACAATAAATGATTATAGAAAATCTAGTAAACTTGTGAAAGATGCCCTTATGAAAAAAGCCTACTATAATATTGGGGAACTTCACAATGAAACTCTGATATGACCTTATATAATACACTAGATCTTTTCCTCACCACCAATCCTGACCCGTATAGAATAGAAGTTTGTGCCCCACTTGGAAACTCTGATCACACCCTCATCTCCACAACATGCTCTTTCCATTTACCATCGAGCTGCACAATACCACCCCGTCTCATGTGGCATTACAATTCGGCCGACTGGGAAGGTCTTCGTATGTTTTTCTCAGCGTTTCCATGGAAGAGAGTTTGTTTCTCTTCAGTAGATCCAACACGATGTGCTGAGACAATTTCTGAAATCATCATATTGGGGATGCAAACTTACATACCGAATACCGAAAGAAGAACATCATCCGATAAGACCTGGTTTAACAGAAACTGCTCTAGAGCTGTGGCTTCCAAACAGGCAGCATACCATCGATGGCTAAAAAATCCGGGCCCTGAGACCAGAGCAGCATATGTCGAGGCTAGAGGCATATGCAAAGAGACAATAGAATGCTCAAAAGATGCCCACAATGCCAAAATAAGAACAAAACTTGCTGAATGTCCTAACGGATCCCGTTCATTTTGGTCTTTCGCCAAAGCTGTGGGAAGAAACTTCACTTCCAGATCATTTCCTCCTCTAACCAAAGAAGATGGAACACTAGCAACGACTGCCCAGGAAAAAGCCAATATCTTTGCGCACCTATTTGCTGGAAATTCCACTCTGGATTCATCAGAAAAACAACCCCCGAACATTACACCTATTGACAGTCACATGCCCGAGATCACCTTTCGCCAACGTACTATCAGAAAGATTTTGCTGGGTCTCAACACCAACAAAGCATGTGGATCTGACGGAATCCCGCCGATTGTTCTCAAGAAATGTGCCCCGAACTAACACCTGTTCTTTGCAAGTTGTTCAACCACTCTTACAATTTGGGGGTATTTCCGTCCAATTGGAAAATTGCAAGAGTACAGCCAGTCCCTAAAAAAGGCAAAAGGCCCTACCTAGCAACTACAGACCTATCGCACTGCTATCTATTATTCTCAAGGTCATGGAAAAAGCCATCAACATCGAGTTCATGAAATATCTGGAAGACTCAGGAATTGTCAACGATAGGCAATATGGCTTCCGCCATCAGAGATCAACTGGTGACCTGCTCGCTTACGTCTCACATATATGGCAGCTATCTATTGAAAAGTATGGAGAAACTTTAGCTGTGGCATTAGATATCTCCAAGGCGTTCGATCGAGTTTGGCACCAGGGACTCCTTGCCAAGCTTCCGTCTTATGGCTTGCCCCCTCAGCTGTGTTCTCTGCTTGCTAGATTTCTCTCAAACAGGTCTCTCCATGTAGTGGTCGATGGAGTTTCATCTGACACTCTACTCATAAATGCTGGTGTTCCGCAAGGATCTATTCTCGCACCAACACTTTTTCTACTTCACATCAACGACCTGTTGAAAGCAACTCCATGTCCAGTACACAGCTTTGCCGATGATAGTACCCTCCATACCACTTTCTCTTCCAGGGCCCCTATATCAGCCCGTGAAACCAGAAATGAACGAGGAAGAAATGTTAACCATATAAATATGGACTTAGCAACAATTCTCGAGTGGGGATCTAATAACTTGGTAGAATTCAATGCAAACAAAACACAAGCTTGTCTTTTCTCTAGAAAAGCCGATCTCACTGTGCCTAACATAACTTTGTCAGGAGTAACCATACCACTGAAGTCATCCATATCGATGCTTGGTATTACTATCAGCAATAACCTTTCCTGGGAAAATCACGTGAGGTCCATTGCCAAAAGTGCATCCCAAAAACTTGGTTTTTTGTTTCGTGCCAAGAGCTATTTCACCCCCACTCAGCTGCTTATGATCTACAAGGCACAGATCCGACCTGTCCTGGAATACTGTTCCCATATTTGGAGCGCGGCACCTAAACATATCCTGAAGCTATTGGATTCTGTCCAAAAAAGGGCAATTCGTCTCGTCGGTGATGCCTCGCTTACAAACTCGCTCACTTGTCTGGAACACCGTAGAAAAGTTGGCGATTTGTCTCTATTTTATAGATATTTTCATGGGCGATGCTCTTCTGAAATATCAACAATCGTTCCTGCTTTGGCAGTCTCTTCGAGATTAACCCGTCAAGTTCAGTCATCACACCCCTTCGTGGTCACTTTGGAGACCTGCAGAACATCACTTTCCAAAGACTCGTTCATCCAACGAACAGCGAGGCTTTGGAACTCATTGCCTAGGGAGGTGTTCCCCGAGGCATACAACCTCCAGAAATTTAAGAAGAACACCAACTCCTACCTTATTTCCCTTGGTTCCCACGATGTTCTCTGAACATTACAGGATATCCCTTTTCGTGGGAACCAGAACAAAAAAAAAAAAAAAAATGTTGTACTATGTATCTTTATGATACTGATCTGCTATGACAATTGTTCACTTCTAATTTTAATGTGTACTGTTAACTTTTTTTATAACTTTATTCTGTATATGTACATTTAGTTATATACTTATGATATACACTTTTCTCCTAATTTTAACACTATGCTTTGTTAATAAGAAATTCTGGTTCTTAGATAAAGTACATACATACATAGATAAAGTACATTTCTCATTCTCTCTCTCTCTCTCTCTCTCAACCAGAATTGAAATTTACTACTTTATTCATAAATGCGACGAGTGATTCATCTTGTCTTCTACTTTTCAAAATACGCACGGAATAGCTTGTTGTTTAGTTTTAAGAGCCAGCAAAAGACAAAGACAATACTGTTCAAATTAACTTTCGTTCGTAGACAGCTTTGTAAAACATTCATGCGAAAATCTTGCTTGGCAACGGTGTTCAGTTCACGAGTTCTGAATGTCTGAATCACTACAATGGTGATCTTATTTTTCAAAACAATATTCAATTGCGAATGTTTCCTTTTTTAATAGTTTCTGTTGTTTATTTCCTACAAGTGACTGATAAATATAATAAGTATCTCAAAGCAGAGTATGAAGTCAACAAGTTCTGAGTTCATCACCAGTTTGGATATAACAAGGTTAGTTTTTTTCTTGACTTTGAAATTGAATATCTATCTCAGGCAACCTGCAATGTAAACATTCACCACACAATTAGTTCAACATTCTACATTACTCAAATGTCGAGTTGAATGTTTATTGCATTCGGAAATTGCCAAAGTTTTTCTGTGAATGGGTCCCCTTAAATTAGGCTGGTGGCGTTACCCAAAATTTGGTCGAATTTTACAAAGAACAGAATATGTTTCAATTTATTTTCCGATTTTAAACCACTGTAATTCGTTATAAAATGGCAGTATACACTCGTCATTCACGGGTGTGCAAGAGGTTAGATTACACCCTGTGACTATGAATAAATGTAAAAAAAAATTTATTCATCTGCAAATCTACAGAAAAAACACATTCAGGATGTGGTTAGCATATTGTTTCTACGAAACTGGGGATCACAGCTATCAAATGTCATTGTCGAACTTCACTTTGAATAACTGTACTGTACTCCAAGTGATAAAAAAATCAACTAACTCGCCGCATCCACCGACGCTTATATGAAGTCAGTATTGTCAGAAAAGTCTCGTCAAGTGCTTCTCGAGTTACTGGGAAATTTTCGATTGTTCGGCGTGAGGTCAACCAGTCAGTCACGCTACAGGGCGGCTAAAAATAACAACGAGCAGTGGCATCCGTATTCGTAAGACTGACTCCCCTCTAATTTTGATCGTCCCGTTTCGCCGTAAAATGATTTCATTTCAGTTTCTCCAGATGATCAACTTTCATCTTAGCCCTAGGGCTTCGCTGGATTTTGTATACCACGTCGTTATTCCTCTTCTTCATCTCCTTCCTTTCAAGACTTCACCTTTTCTGGGTAAAACCAATTGGGAAATTGATGCCCTCTCATTAGCTGACTCCCATATCCGTATAAGCAGTCCATTTTCCACAACCATTGTGCCCACATTTCTTCGGAGATGGGATCTCTCTACGAATAATCTCTTCAGCTGTGCCTACCATTCCGTCCTCTTTCCAATATAGTCCCAAATGTTGGTGTCGGTTTCTTGGTCCTCTCCCATGTGTGCGGTAGTAGTCCATTCGTCTTCACTCAACAGTCTCCTTAGTCTAATATCGGAGATTCGTTCATGACATTCAGTATTCTGACAATGCTTACAGACTTTTGGACGCGATCTTCTAGATAAGGCATGCGCATTACTATGTAGTCGTACTAGACGATGTTTGTATTTGAAATGGTACTGGTTCAGGTTTTTCATCCATTCAGCTATTTATCTTCAGGGCCTCATGATCGGTTCTAATACGAAACTCCCTTCCATATAGATATTTGTGAAATACGATCCTGACTATCGCTAGAAGTTCCTTTCGGGTGACACAGCAGTTCCTTGCTGTAGTATCCGATGACTTTTTTCTGACATTGAGCCTCTGGGTAGGCAAGCTGGATCAGTAGGCAAGCTGGATCAGCCTCTGTACGTCTGCTTGAAACTCCTGCAGACGTTCCCCCGATTTCTGCACTCTTACTTACGATGTTGGTCTTCCGAGATGGTTTACAACGTTGCCAAAAGTGCAGTAGCCTTTTTTTTCATTCCATCCGTTTGCCGGGGACCATATGTCCTCAAAAGTCGGAGGTTTCCCTGAATTGTTTGATGTGGCAACCTTGTCCCAGTGAGAGTGAATCTTCAATGATGCAACTTTCTCTTCTAGTTCTTTCAAATGCTCCATTGTTTTCTCATGCACCACCAATACTTTTTTCTTTGCTTCTTTTCGTACTGCATCAACTCCTTCCTTCATTCAGGTCTTCGATTTGTTCTTCGGTTTTCTGGATGGTAAGCATTTCAAAAAGTGCTGTACATCGCATATTGGCTGAAAAATACTCCGGAAAAAATTGTAAATGGTTCGTTTGAAAGAACAATAGGCATATCGGGGTTGAAGTAAACAAAATATACTTCACTAAATGATTTTCATTAAATTAAGTTTACAAAGTCACTACACGGGTTTCGTTATACAGTAGCTTCTGCTCTGGGCATGATTTCACACCATTTTGAATTTTTGTGAATACAAACATACCTGAGTTCGTCTAAGGCATCGTTCAAGTCGTGCATTCTCCTTCGTTCTCTTGCATTTATATTCAAACGAACAGTTTTCCCCTGTCGGTTTTTGCCTTTGGAAGATGAAGGATGTTGTGGATTTTGCAGACGTGACTCCTGTGATCTGAAACAGTGTGTATACTAAAATGTGTTTGTAGGCGAGTGTCACAAAACATTAAGTTAATTGAATAGCGCCCCTAAAGTGCAAATTTTTTGGCCGTATTTATTTCACGGCCGCAATTACTTCATGGCCGCTTTACTTCACAGCCGCTTTTACTTCAAGGCTTTTGGAGACAAATTCGTCGTGAAGGTAGCCTACTAGAAACACTTAGTTTGAGTTATTTACCCATAAAACAAAAGAAGAGGTTGCGTTGCTAGGCAGTTCATCTACAAACTTTCCGTTTCTATAATATTTAAAATAAATAATTATTACATAATAAAAACAGTAAAAAAGCAAAATGAGTGGCAGTGATAGTGACAATCCAGCTAATAGTTATGAAGCCACCAATGCAGAGACTTTAAATTTATTACCAGAAAAATCCCAACAAATTTATCTAAAACAGTATGAGATTTTTATGAAATGGTGCAACATACATAACATAAAAAATTTAAGAGAAGAAGTAGTTCTGGCATTTTTTCTGAAAAATTCCAACGTTTTAAAATAATTAACGTTATGGTCCACATACTCGATGTTAAAATCTACAATTATGATAAAAAATAACATTGATATCAGCATGTTTTCAAAAAACATATGGTATCTAGGGGTTATAATAGACACGCATCTCAGATGGGATTGTCACATAGACTACGTAATAAGAAAACTGCGAAGTATTTTACACGTATTTAAATATCTGAGAAAATATTTACCAGCACAGTACCTCAGGACTCTTTATTAAGCACTAGTGGAGAGCCATTTACAGTATGGTATAGCAGCATGGGGTGGAGCTCTGAGAACCCATATCAACGCACTCGAGATTCTTCAAAAAAGATTTCTGAAACTGTTATTGTCAAAACCACACAGATACGGTTCAAATTCACTATACTCAGAAGCCAAGATATTTGAGATAAGGCAATTATATTTTTATAAAATCAATTTAAAATACCACCAAAACAGACACTCAGCCAAAATACCTATCCACACCTACTGCACACGAAAACGGCATCTTCGCACAATCCCAGTTGTACATAAGTCGGTTTCAAAAAGATCACATTCATACATGGCACCCAAGCTGTATAATTCGCTACCTGACACCGTCAAAATATGGAATAGCCTACTACCATTCAAAATAGAATTAAAAAAACATATCTCCAATGAACCCAGGGAAATGATTAAAAACTTAACAGAGAACACATAATATTTCGTGTGACTAATGACTAACTGTACCTCTTATCAACTATTATTATTATTATTATAAATATTAATCAACACAATACTTTTAAACGTAACCCATTTTAACATGCACTCATTCTTGCTTATACATACTGTGAATTATAATCTTCATTCTTTATTCTATGTTCCAGAAATACCTAGTACAAATAAGTCCTACATGTCCTCTATACATATATGTATAAGTCCTACTTATGTTTATTTCTCGAAACAAGTATTGATTTACTTATCGAGTATCATTTATTGTTAAACTATATGAATCCTTAGAATAGATATTATCTAATTTTAAACAAAGACACATATTTCATTGATTTTATATTTAGTATATCCTAAAACCTTGTACCTTATTATTATTATTATTATTATTATTGTTAACAATAAATGAATGTATTATTTATTATTATTATCTTTAAAAGAAGCATAATGTGGGTTACGAAGCGAAAAAGTCAGCAGTTTTTACAAGAAATTATGTGAATTAACTCAAAATGAGAACTATTTAATGTGGATGGTAATGAGTCGTAATATTTTCAAAGGTCATTCTTTTTATAACTTTATTGTGGTATTTCTAGGTGTGTTTGATAATTGGATTAACTGGTGTTTGTAGTCGAAATGAACTAAGACAAATGTCTATAAATGATATTCAAGACAAAATAATCCAAAGAATTTGGATTAGATGGTACTTTAGTAAACAGCTTTCCAGCAAAGATCATTATTACTGAAAATCATGAAAATGAAATGGCTATTATTAATTTCTTGTCTAAAAGTGGTATACCATTTTCAAAAAGTAATAAATGTACATTTAACATAACAATTGATAACAAATAGAGCCTGCATTTGTTAACATTTTTTATAAGCACCACAAGTTCTGTTTATCATATTGACTGTTAGTTAGTAGTAGATGTCCTGATCACGAATCTAGAGTTTTGAGCCTATCTTGCCCCCTAATATTATTTTTCGCAAAAACTGGTATATCAATCCCCTCTGGCGCGCAGTGTATATCACTCAGGTTAACCCCAGAAGAGATTTTGACTCATCCCTGGTATATATAACGATCGTCAAAATTTCAGAATCCTACTCCAATAATTACCGAAGATACGAGGGGTGTTTCCATGAGAAGTGAGACACACTGTATAATACAGTACCTCACTTGGTATGAAGAAATATTTTAACTTTTTCAGAGATTCAAGAATATAATAATATCATTATTTTACGGCCTGATTTGCATGGAAAATATACAGTGGGTTCCTTCACTATTTTTTAGGGACTTGAACTTTTAATAATCAGTATGCAATATGGATAGTTGTGGGGTCTGAACTCATGAGGTGGGGTATAAAAGTAGGAATGGTTGTACTCATAACATAACATAGTTGGGCCACAAGAGTGTGTGTGTGCGTGTCTACACACATAATGAAATGCAGATATAATAATCATTTCATTTTTGGTATCATCTTTCATACCTGGATCCTTGCGCTGAACACCCTGGATCTGGATTATTTTCGTCCGACGGTGGTCCATGACTGACAATATTCGGTTGGCATCCCTGGAAATAAAATCCACCAAGTCCAACTGCTCCCAGAGGAGTTCTTCTTCCAGGAATTTGATTCTCTTCGGGTGTGTTTGAAGGGAAGGGCGCGAAGCCTGTCGCTGGATCTACGGTGGCCGTGGACTGGGATGAGCCCGCTCCTGTTGCACTATTGGCTGTCTGTGAATTTTTGAGTTAAGTTTCGTCATAATAATAATGGAGACTAAAAAATAATTATATAAATACATAATTGGTAAGAAATTCTGTACACAAGTTCTCAGCGGGCCATCTTATATACAGTATGTCTCACTAAGCTGGAACCATATGGAAAACTTTTTTATTATTAATTTTAAGAGAGAAAGTTATTCTTCATAAAAAAATCTGCATATTCTAAAATCTAAAATACAATCATCAGATATCAATTTTTTTCAGTCGTATACGCGGTATGTCAAAATATATGCATTTTACTCAAGAGTAATGTACCTTTATATATATAATATCGAAAATTGTAAAAAAAAGTTGTTTAGAATTAAAAACTACGTTCAAAAATGCAATTACATCCATTTACATGGAAAAATCATTTTTTCTTATTTTGTCTACAATAACAATGCAAATGTAACTGTAGTTACGTGTAATCTAGGATGCACTGACAAAGAAATGATTTGTTGATTTATTGAAAGCAAGATATGTTTGACAGTGGATGTCAAAACAAGTTAGAATTAATAAGACACATAAAAATGGTAGCGTTATTAACTTGTGAAGAGAAATTAGGAATTGTTTTGATTGTGGGAGAAAACTATAAAACGCATAGAGAAGCAGCAACTCATTTTAATAACAGACATCCCAATAAAAATATCAATCAATCAACTGTTACGAAAATAGTAAATAAATTCAAGAATACTGGAAGTATTAACAATCATTTTAATGGAAAACGCCGAAAACTGGTTGCCGATGAGAATATGCAGTTTGAAGTAATTGAGAATATGCAGTTGTAGAAAATCCAAAAATGTCATTGCGTAAAAGGAAGTAGTCGATGCAACAAAATGTGAGCAAAGATACAGTGGCAAAATTTTTAAAACCGAATAAATACAGACCATTCAAACCAAAAATCGTTCACACATTGAAAGAAAGGGATTATGATAGGCGCTTTGATTTTTGCCATCTTATCCAAGGAAAATTAGAAGAGGACTCTTATTTCACGAGGCGTATAATTTTTTCCGATGAGTCAACATTTTCGTCAAATGGAACTGTCTCGTCACAACATTTTCGCTGGTGGTCTGATGAAAATCCCAATTTTTTTATAAAGTCTCATGACTAATATTCATTTAAGACGAACGTGTGGTGTGGCATTTATAAGAACAGATTAATAGGACCTTTTTTTTCCGCCAATCTATAAATGCCGAACGTTATCTACAGTTTTTACAAACTCACATCAATGACTTCTTGAACGAACTACCCTTACAAGAACGTCTATGTATTTGGTTCCAACAAGATGGTGCCGCATGCCACAGTACATTAAATGTTAGGGAATATCTTGAACATACATTCCATGGAAAAGTTATTCACATATATTCTGATCTTTTTTGGCCTGCTAGACCCCTTGACTTAACCCTCATTGATTACTTCTTATGGGGTTGCTTGAAACAAAAAGTTTATCAGAAAGGGCCGTTTCAAGATGTTGACCATTTGGAGAGGATAATTTTAGAAACATGCCAGGAAATTTCTCCAGAACTGATAAGGAATGTATTACGTGAATTTGCCAAAAGAACGATTACATGCATTGAACGAGAAGGTGGATATGTCGAGGCATCAGTGGAATGAGGAAACATTGAATTTCTATTTATTTCCAGAATTAATATTATGTTAATTTGTTTGAAAATATGAACAGGATGTTCATAAAATCAGATTTGGAATCATCTGCGACTGAAAGATAAACTTTAGTCACTATCTTCCATCGTTCAAGATAGTCTCTTGTGGGGTATTCATGTTGAAAAGGGAAACATTCTCAATTGAATATTGAATAGAAAGAATTTTCTTCAATTGAGATTGCTTCTAGAAAATGTGTTTCCATTTCTTCCGGTCTTCCTGATGATCGTGGAAGCGTGAAATAGATTTTCGTCGACAAAAATATATTGAAGACCTAGTGAATGCGATGCCTCTCTTGCGTCAATGTTACAAATGATTTCTGGTGAGTACTCTTTTTTGGAAAACATTCTTCTTTGCCTCATTCATCTATATGAGTTCTTAATTAGGACTGGAATAGAAAATCAAATAACTATCTGAATAAAAATGCAAATTTTCAATTTCAGATTTTTTCTTAGTTAGGATCCTTTCAGAATATCAATCAGATGTAGTTCAATGTCAGCGTGGCTTTAGCCGGGGAAGTAGTTGTTTCCTGTTCGACATTCACAAAAAATAACTTCATTTTTATCGTGGATTTTTCAATTCACAGAAAAATATTTCTATTAATTGAGAATGTTTCCCTTTTTAATATTATGTTAGTTACACAACTTAGTATTTGTATGTATTTTCTTATTTGCAAAATATATGCATATGCATTCATTATGTGTTTGAATTGCAAAATTGCAAGAAAACATTAAGAAACGGAAAGGTGATCATGTGTTACATAATCAAAAGACTCTGAATGTAATCGCATATTTGAACGTAGTTTTTAGTTCTGAACAATTTTTTCAATAAGAATTTCCGATATTGTCGAATATAAAGGTACTTTACTCCTGAGTACAATTCATATTTTCTGACAAACCGCGTATAACGACTGAAAAAATTTGATATCTGGTGATTGTATTTTAGATTTCAGAACATGCAAAACATTTTATGAGGAATAACTTTTTTACCTAAAATGAATAATTAAAAAGTTTTCCATATGGTTCCAACTTAGTGAGACATACTGTATATATATATATATATATATATATATATATATTGGAGTATTCTTGGGTATTAGGATTCGTAGAAAATTCAGAGAAGGTTTGTAGTTATGTATACTCGTTTGTAGAGTTCAGAAAGATTGTCGTAACTCGTGAGATTTTGCAAACATGACTTCGGTACCGATGCGTTCGCAAACTAAAATAGTTTGACGGCTTTGGATTTCTGGAATGGGAATAGAGAATCAAAAACAGATTGGAAAGAGATTTGGAACCACTCATGGAGGATCCAGAAACCTATGAAAATTGAGGAGTTCAGAAGAAAAGTTATCAAGGCCAGAGATATTTTGGTGCAATGCAAATGTGGTAAGCACACTATATCAATTATTTTAAATATAGCCATATGTAATACCCTTAACTGAAGAATGCCATTAAATAAATCAATTTTCGTTCGAAATCAAAGTCGGCCGCATTTATAGTATAGTTCTTCTAATCCCAATTGGAACGGCAATAAAATAAGAGCACTACGAGGAGTGTTCATATGCACTACCCGGCAAATGGGAAATTTATATACTACCAGTGTTTTTACTTTCAAAGCGTTCCTGGTACAATCATACAAAAAATCTGGCGCGTGTATCCAGTTGCCCAGATTATTAGTAAAGGCGCTATCAAATATATTTAAGTAATGAAAGCTCGGCTAGCTGGAATGGACATATGTTATCTCCAGCTGCATAATATCCTGATTTTACGATATTCCTTAATCACTGCCGTGCCGTGAGGTTAGGAATTATCCATTGAAAATAATTTTATCATTATGGCTTTCTGGAGACCTTTCGAAACAAATAATAAAATCCAGTTGAGATAACATGTGTCTACTTTTACATGGGGTGATCAATTGCTATGATTGTAAGAACAAGTAACCGAAGAAATACCTCTGAAAAATAATATTCGAACGCCTATGTCAATGCGGCAAGTGCAAAGAGAATCCCTTCCCGAAACTTTTTATGTCGTTCCAATTGGGATTAGAAATACTATAAAATAATGTAACTACTCATAAAGTCGACACTTCTCCTATCACTCGCTGTCGGCACGTCAAACGAATTTCCAACCATATTTTCAGACAATCATAACTAATAGTGCGTCGCGACAGATGAATGACCCGCGGTCTTTTGAAAGCGATAAAAGGCGCGACTAGGTAATTAACGATTCTTCGACAGCGGGGAAAAAACATAAACTCGTAAAGATCGCCTCTCAAAGAGACCGCTGTCACGTTAATGATCCATTAATCCAACATATCATGGCGGCGTGTCAACTCAAAGGGGTACTCGCCGACACATAAATAATATTTTATTGTTTTCGGGCGGTATCGTTTGAATACTGAACGCTATATATATAAGATTTTCCCTAATCGGACACTTCATTTCAGAATCCAGTCGTCGATCTAGTCAGTCAGTACAGAGCTAGTTCTGCTTCATTATAAAGCGAATAGAAGTGAAGTTTAATTTCAATTAGAGAAGATGAAGCCCCATCTTCCTACGCGAAATAAGGTAGACTTCGTACAGTTTATCTGAAGTAGCAAATTAATCAACCATATGCAGAATCATAGTGAAAGTGTAACACATCAGAAATCATCTCAGTAATAACTAAATGAATGGAATTAATATTTATCAAGAAGCTAAATAATTATAGTACAACAAGTGAACGCGTAATATAATTCGATAATAAAACGGAATAATTAAGTCCTAATTGAAATATTGTGTATTACTTCAGTGAGGGTAAGAAATCAAACTGTTTATTTGACAAGGTATATATGTATAGTGTAATAAAAATATATTTCAGTATTGATTTCATAGTAGAAGAAATTATTGATTCAACAAAAGTAAAATTATTAGCAATTGTTTAAAATAACTGAAGAACAGTTATTTTAATTGTCAGCCCATATTGTTTCTCATTTTAAATTATTGTTTATTCAATCTCATTTTGACTTTCTATACCTTTTCTCAGTAGATTATACTAGGTGTATCAATAGTTGTTTTTATATTTTAGAAAATACATATATATATATATATTATTACAAGTCCTAATTGTATTATTATTCCGAAACAATCTGAAATTGGTCATTGTACTGTCAAATCAAGTCCCCCGCTTCATTACATACTGAGTGAAACAAAATCTCAAGCCGCTCTGGGATGTTGTTCCGTTATTGGTCAATAGACTGATAACCCTCAGTATGGTTAAGGCATAGCTAAGTTAACAAAAACTAACGAGCAGCTATGACACGAAGAGCATGTTTGAAGCCCTGAAAAGTACCTACACTAAAAAAGGGTTATCTGTAAGTCTTGATCTGAATGAAATTCGGTTTGTTAGAGGAAACCTGAAAGATTTCTTGGAAGAAGTTTTTCGGAAAGTGCAGGAATTGAAATCAACTGGTGCAATGGTGGATGACGAATAAATAATTGCTATGTTGTTGTTAGCAATGCCTAGAGCTTACCAAACTTTGACTACCTCAAAAGATTTTTTTTTCTCAAAAACCTGCTGAGGTAACAGTAGAATTCATCAAAAACAAGTTGTTTCAGGAGGAAGCGAGACAGACTCGAAAAAAGGTGCCTGGAAGAAGTAGTTCAGAACATGATGAAGTTAAGTTTTATTCTAGACAGAGTAGAGGCCTCCATAAAGGTTATTCGAGCACAAAATTCAAATACAGATGTCATTTTTGTCACGTCCGTGGGCTCATGAAATCTGATTGTCCCAAATTGAAGAAAATAATAATATTGATGACAGAGAAGGAACTATGGCAGATTTGACAGGAAATCGGAATGTTTGCAACAAATGTATTTGTAAATACGAAAGAGAGGAGGAGGATGGAACTAATTTTGTTGAGGCCGTGGAAATAGCTTGTATCATCAGTAATAGTGATAATCTAAAGGTCGGAAATATTGTCGCTTGATAATGTCGAAATAAAAGAAAATCAAGCTTTGTTATCGGAAAGTGGAAACTCAAATGAAATAGTTTTTACTGCTGATTCAGTCTGTACACAACACATTGTTGAATCAGGATGTGATAAATATCTTTCCAAAGTTGAATATGTTTGTGTTTCATTCAATGTAGCCAAGAGGAAAAATAAAATAATAGCAACAAAACTCGGGACTTTGTGTGCACAATTTGGAAATCGAACATTCAAACTAAATGATGTTTATGTGTATAGCGAGTTGAACTATAACTCAATGTCAAGGATACGAAGTACTTAATGTTAGCAATAAACTAATCTGGAAAATTTTAAAGGATCACCAATTGTATCCTTACCATATTCAACGAGTCCAGGCACGTTTGCCGCGAGATTTTCCCCATCGAGTAGACTTTTGTCAATGGAGTCTTCAAATGATTACCCAAAATGCTCAATTTTTGGAAAACGTAATATTCACTGACGAATCCAACTTTTCAAGGCAAGGGATTACAAATTTCCATAACAATCATCTATGGGCCGAAGATAACACCCACGTGCAATGCAAGAAGGTCGGTACCAATATGAATTTTCACTTAACGTATGGGACGGAATTATTGGCGAACATATTATTGGACCGTATTTTCTACCGTTAAGGCTAACTGGTGCAACCTGTACATATTTTCTCCAGGAGCAGCTCCCCATTTTACTTGAAAATGTTCCACTAGCTATTCGACCACGAATGTGATTCATGCACGATGGCATATCTGCTCGTCAGTACTTGGACTACGTGTATCTGAATCGTTGGATAGGCAGATCAGGACGTCAACCTTGGCCTCCCAGATCTCCAGACTTAAACCCCTTGGACTTTTGCATCTGGGGTCACCTGAAGTCCTTGGTTGAATGTGTGAATGATTTAAGGAATCGCATCATTGCAGCCTGCGAGACAATCCAAAACACACCAGGAATATTTCAACGTTTGCGCCAGACTATGACACGAAGACTGTCTAATGGTTGGAGGTAGTCATTTCGAGCAGTTTTTACACGCTTTATATTAGCTTCACTTGTATGTTTGTTTGTTTGTAACCGACTCCTTTGGGCGTGATTTTGACCCACTTCCAGACCTCCGAATGATTTGAAATTTGGCAGGTGTACATAATTCCGGTGACAATGCATTAAGAAATATTTGTGTGGAAAAAAACGAAATGGCGGCTACAATATGGCCTACGAGTTTTGTGATTATGGTCCGATTCGCGTCAAAATTGGTATCTGAGGGTTTTCGTGGTCGGAAATGGCGGCTCCAAAATGGTGGACGAGTTTTGTGATTATGGTCTGATTCTATTCAAAATTGGTATATGGGGGTTGTTGGGGTCGAATATTATGATTGTTCTGTACAAATTGAAAAATTCAAGATGGCGGCTTCAAAATTGCGGCCGACTTTTTTGATTATGGTCTGATTCCATTCAAAATTGGTATGTGGGAGTTTTTGGGGTCGAATATTATGATTCTTCTGTAAAATTGAAAAATTCAAGATGGCGGCCGAGTTTTGTGATTATGGTCTGATTCTATTCAAAATTGGTATGTGGGGGTTTCTGGGGTCGAATATTATGATTCTTTTATAGGAAATGGAAAAATTCAAGATGGCGGCTTCAAAATGGCGGCCGAGTTTTGTGATTATGGTCTGATTCTATTCAAAATTGTTATGTGGGGGTTTTTGGGGTCGGAGATTATGATTACCTAATTTGAAAAGATTATTCCATTTTTTAATTTGCAAAAAAATTATAAAAATAATAGTTTAAAGAAAACTAAAAAAACACGCTTTTATAAATAAACCACACTAAAAAGTAGGAAATAAATAATAGTTTAAAAAAACTGAAAAACACGCTTTTATAGAAAACCAGACTAAAAAAATAGAAAATAAGAAAAAAATTTATTTTATTAAAAAAAAAGCGTGGGGTGCATGGTATCAATAATTATATAGTACATTACACACCTAGGGCAGTAAAGTAAGAAATGTCTCAGATCACAGGTAATTGTTGGCCGAGGCAATACCATGCACCCCACACTTTATTGTAAATAAAATAATTTTTTTTCTTATTTTCGATTTTTTCAGTCTGGTTTTCTATAAAAGTGTGTTTTTTAGTTTTTTTAAACTATTATTGTTATGACTCAGTTCCCTTTGATCTGGTTGCCTTTTTCTTTGTTGTTACATAATTTTGTTTTGGTTGAATTTTTAATTTGATATTCTATTAAAACAAAACATGGTACTGGTAGGTACATGACTATATTAAGATTTTAAAAAAGCGGAATAATTTGAAAATACTACGATTGAAGTCACAAGATTTTTTCGATTCCATTTACTGAAGATCCGTTCATGCACAATGTTGTATTTAATTTTTTTATTTGGAAACTATAGCTTTTACGGTCACACCACTGGAGTTAAAAAGGTTTTGCAATGAATCGGTCTTCTCAACACATTTTTTTCAATTGAGAAATTTTGTTTCGTTAAAAAGTTCTGGTAAAAAATTTAAAATTTAAAAGATCACAACACAATATAAAGAACATATTCATATGTAGCTTTTTTATTGGTAGAACATGACCACAAAATGTCATTTCTTCAACTCTTCAGCAATTTCAAGAAAAAAAAACTATTTTATTTTTTATTTTTGAAAGCGTGTAACTTTTCATGGAATCACCCCCCTAAAAACTTTCGCACTTATTTGGTAACACCCTGTATATATCACCAGGCCTCAATGATTAAAAGAAAACTATTTGTTCCTTGTCAAGCTTTCGGAATGTCTTTATTCCTTTCTCAAGACATCTATGAAATGATAAGAAAATGACAAATATGTTGATAATCAAAAGATGTGTGATAGTTACTAACTTGAGGTTTAAAGTATAAAATCGCAATATTCGATAGAACAGCATAATGTTAAAACACGTCACTTGTTTAAAAACACATACTAATTACATGAAATAAACAGGTTACAGATTGAAAACACATACTCATTCTACCAATTATTCATTTATCTACATTCGACACTAAGTCGTATGTAGTAAAAAACAGAGAACAAATAGTAAAAATTGAAAAACCAACACCCATATAGAAAACAGACTATAATTGTTCTAGATAAAAATATAAAAACTTGCAGTAATAACACGAAATAAGATACAGGAGGATGTAAAATTGAAGTACATATTATTTGGAGATGTGATATACTTTGCGTTTTATAAAGAGTGATAATTGTTCTGTTCTAATTTTGAAATGTATCTGTAAATTTTACCAAGATTGTCAATCTAATGCACATGATTTTTTCTTTGTTTTGGAGTCGCTTCTATGTTTGTTTTTTATAGGTTTTATGGCAATCTGAACATTCAATTTTGTAAATGACCTTTGATTTGTCTTTAACTTTAATTGTATCTTTAGTTTTCGTGAAAAGAAGCATAACATTTGAGTTTATAAACAAATTAATCAATTTCGTTGTCAGTTCTTCAATGTGGGGTAGTGATTTATATACATTAATGTTATTTTCATGTTGTCTTATAATGATGGTATTTGAGGCTGGTTAATTATCAGTTGATGTGTTGACTTGTTCTCGTTTCGAAAGTGAAGCACTGAATAATATTTTGTTGACAAGATATTTAGGATACGAATTTTCAACAAGAATGTCACGTAATTCTAACAGTGATTTTTATCAATATTGGGGGTGTGTTATACAAGTCACCCTATTTTTTTAAGTATATATAAGGTTAGTTTTCATTCGGTTAGGATGATATGAGTGATAGTTGAGTTAACGATCACTGCACATTGGTTTTCTGTACCATTGCGTCGACAGCCTGTTATGAGGATGCTGTTGTCTATTTATTTTTCAAGTGTAAGCTGTATGTTTTCATCATAAGCATTAAATATATCAAGTTCATTTATTTTGTCCTTTGGAACAGAGAGGATGATGTCATCATATCTTTTGATTCTTTAACCAAATCATCTAATACGAAATTTACTAGAATTGGTGAAATAGTAGAACCCATTGGTGTGCCAAAAATTTGTTTATAATGAATATTGTTGAAAACCAAGTAGTTGGAATCAAAAATAGATTTTATAATTGTCAAAAAGTTAGCCAAATCCAAAGTACAATGGTTTTGAATTTCTTCCCAGTGATGGGTCATGCTTGATAAGATCAGTTCTAAGGATTCGTAAATAATATATGCAGTGCTTTTCTTTGATGTCCCCCCCCCTTTTTATTTTTTGAACGGGTCAACTCAAAAAATTGAAACTTGGGATAATGAAATTGATGCATGAATACTATATTTTGGAGTGAGATAGCGACTGGGCGCCACCTGGGAAAAAATATTAAATTGAAAGGGGGGTCTTGTGATACATCCTTTTGAAGATCCTGACGAATACTTCACAACCCTAGAATATAAAGTCAATATCTTCACCAACTACAAAATGGCGGAACATTTAATAATTGCTTGAATACATCCACGTTTAACTTCATAATTTGAGGAAAGAAGCTGAGTTCAGTTCAGAAGATGCTCGAAACGGTTGCTTTGAACTGCTTGACATAAGAACAGCCTATCCGATATTTCACGCCGAACATTTTCGAATACAGTAACGTCGATATTTCTACAAATATTTATGATTCTCTGCCGTATATCCAATATTGAAGCAGGTTCAGTTTCGTTCAGCTTTTGCTCCAAATAGCCCCATACAAAAAAGTCTACAGGTGTCAAATCTGGCGAGCGGGCTGGCCATTCCGTAGGACCTCGACGGCTAATCCAACGACCGGGGCAAGTATTATCCAAATAGTTTCTTACTTGTCCGTAGTAATGTGGTGGTGCTCCATCTTGTTGGAATACAATATCCATATCGAATTCATTAGGATTCGCTTCGACGATTTCGGTTATTAGAGGGTCAACAGTATTTTCCAGAATATTCAAATACAGTTCTCCTGTTAAATTTTGTTCAATGAATGGAGGTCCTACAATATAGTTTCCCAATATTCCTGCCCAGGCGTTAATTTTTTCTGGATATCGAGTATGAGTTTCCCGGAAAATGTGAGGGTTGGTGTCAATAACGGCAATTTTGTCTGTGAACCTTGCCGTTGAGATAAAATGTAGATTCGTCACTGAAACAAATATTGTGGAGATAGGTAGGATGCCTTGCAATGGTTTCCGTCATAATTTCGCAGAATTCTGTTCTTCGGTCAGGGTCATCTTCAGTTAACTGGTGTACCATTTTGATTTTGTATGGATGATACTTATTCCTCTTCAAAAGTCTCCACACGATAGAAGGACACATCTCACAAACATTCGCGTCGGAGGAAGTAGACTGTTGAGGATTTACTATCACCTCACCAATTAGTTGAACTTGATGGTCTTCCGGAATGGACGGATGACCTGGGGGCTTTTTGTTCTGTACACTACCGGTAGTTGTAAATTTGGTTACAAGTTCCCTTAAATATTTCCTACAGATAGGACGATTCGGGAAACGATCATAGAAAATTCTTTCGGTTTCGTGAAAGTAAATACAAATCGCTTCAATTTTTTCTTCCAATGGACGAGAATTTACCAGTTTAGAGATAGTTCACGTGGTACCTATTCACTAGTAAAACCGAAAACTAAATGAGAATATTTCAACTGAACAATGATGTTCGTTGTCGTACTGGCATTTCTTGTCATTTTTTGATCAAACAAAAAATTATCTACCAAACCTTATCGGGTTGTTGGGATTGCCATATTGTAGAGAAAAACAAATATTTCTAGATGTATCGATATTAATGTGTATATATTCAGGTAATTATTAAATGTTTCGCCATTTTGTAGTAGGTGAAGATATTGACTTCATATTCTAGGATTGTGAAGTATTCGTCAGGAGCTTCAAATTTTTTTTTTCTCCGGTGGCGCCCAGTCGCCATCTTGGAAGTTTCATCTGTCCAAAATATAGTATTCATGCATCAATTTAATTATCCCAAGTTTCAATTTTTTGAGTTGACCCGTTCAAAAAATAAAAGGGGAAGACATTGAAGAAAAACACTGTATACATATATCAATTTTTTTTATCCGCAGGATCTGCATGTGATATTCTTGACCTAACTTCATCTGAATCTTCGCTGTCCATTATGAATTCCGTTATCGACTTGGAACATATCTTCCTGAGGTCATCCACCAGATCAGCGGCATTGATGCTCCTTTTTGTGCTAGATGGAAATCTCTTTGTCCTTGATATCTTCGGTAAGCTCTACTAGGGTGGTTTCTGTTGATCTGCCCACCATTATGGATAAACCGACCTGGATTTATAGACACCTTCTTGATTGGCTCAGTTGTGATACAGTTGTCTACAAACTCCTTAGTCCTTCACTAGGATGGACGAAAGATAGATCGGTCTTTCAGCTTTTCCTTTCCAATTCTGGGAATAAGGGTTACTCATCTATACAATATTCTATATTCCACAATCTTCGATTTTATATACCCTAGCGCTAGGCAGCAACTTCTGAATCGAAATATGTCCGATCTTTTTTCTTTGTCTTCTTTGTAGGAGGCTTGAGTGGTTGGAAATAGTTGATTACCATTGGGGTGATTGTCTCATAGAAGCATATGAAACTCTTCCACTTGACCTTCCTTATTTCTTTGATGAAGTTAGTCAAACTTTTGGTGTAGACCTCCATCTCGCTTGGCTTTATAAAAGTTCAGTTAACTTTGGATCTCAATTTTGACAGATGTTCATTGCACAAAAAGTAAGGCACAGTGTTTTTTTTTCTGATTGGACAATTTCATTAGTATGCATAAATATTAATAAATAAATATAAAACACGAATCTGATGAAGTTTCGGCCAGATTATTGGTTTTATAGTAGTTCTCTTTCCAGGCTTTGAACTACAAATGATTTGATTTAATGTGAAAATGATTCATGAAACGTATACTGGACTGTTATTCGACCGTTCATTTTTGAAATTTTATAAACAGTGCTCGTCTAAAGTCCGTTTCCCCCCTACTAATTTTTGAACCACCCATTATATCACAACGAAATTTGGAGGGCTTGAATAGGAGATAAAAACCTACTCTTTAATGTTTTAAAATGGCGGCTGAGCGCCATCTTCAATAAAATTGTTTAATAGAACATCCCGTATATTATTTCATTTTCGAAATCTGCTCATAATTCTCAACAGTTTTCTCCAATACACTTTACTCCTGAATTCAATTGTTTTCGAAATATTAACGTTTGAAAAGTGACATTTTGGTCCCAACCAAAAACACTAATGTCACTTTCAATCAAGTTTGCATTGGAAAAAATCGTTGTCGCGGTAACATCTTGTTTACTGCTAACTGTCAAATAGTCCGTTGAGCGCCTAAATCCTTTTATGAAAAGTGTGATCATGGCTCGTAGTTTAGACGATGAAGCAGTTTTGATATTTGGAGAAGCTGGAAGAAATTATCATCTAGCAGTCCGTATGTTTAATGATAGATTTCCCGAGAATCCTATTTCGAGGTACTAGAAAAAGAAAAGTTTCATCCCTATAAAATGAAAATCCTGCATGCTCTCACGGAGGATGATCCAGACCGGAAAGTTGAATTTTGTCAGTGGTTAACAAGAACAATTGAAAGAGAACGGGGCTTCCTAAAACGTGTATGTTTCGCAGACGAATGCACGTTTTTTCTTAATGGAAAAGTCAAAAAACAGAATGTAAGATACTGGCGCGATACTAATCCGCATATTTTTGAAGAGGGACATATCCAGTTTCCTTAAAAGGTGAATGTTTGGCGGGGATTTTGGGCAATTGCGTTGTTGGACCGATTTTCATCAGAGGCAATCTTACAGGAGTTCTTTACAGACATCTTTCAGAAACTAAAATTGAACCTCGAATAGGACAAATTGTATTAAACAATCAGGAAGAGTTTGAAAATCGTGAAATCATATTTTAGCAGGATGGGGCACCTCCCCATTTCGATACAAACTTTCCTGGGCGATGGATAGCTCGCAGGGAAGTACAGAATGGCCACCAAGATCTCCGGATCTTACACCTCTAGATTTTATCCTTTGGGGGTATCTGAATTCAAAAATCTACGCCACTGAATGCCAAACAATAGAAGAGTTGGAACGCAGAATAATAGATACATGTGAAGAAATAGATGAACAGACTTTCATCAACGTGAGAGAAGCTATTTATAACAGGGCACTTTATTGTCAAGATTTAGGAGGGGGCCACATTAAACACTTGATGAAATAATTGTTGGGGTTGGATAAAAGTGTTATTCAAAAATAAATTATGATTTTTTAGCCAACTAATTTGTTTTGATTGTGAATTCACAGAACACATTCGTAGGCTTCGAGATTTTCCGGTAAGCGGTACTGTTAATCCTTAATAAACTCTCTTTACGCCTCTTATCAGTCGAATTCATTAAGAGATTTGACTACAAATTAATAACAACGTTCAGTTAGCAAAATGTTTTACCGGAAGTGACCAAAATCCAAACTTCATTTTAAACCGGAATGTCACTTTTCAAACGTCAATATTTCGAAAACTATTGAGTATTTTCGAGAAAACTGTTGAGAATTATGAGCAGATTTCGAAAATGGAATAATATACGGGGTGTTCTATTTAAAAAAACTATTGAAGATGGTGCTCACCATTTTGAAACTTTCAGCTCATGAAAAAGTAGGTTTCTATCTCCTATTAGTAGGAGATTTAAGCCGGTTCTGGGTCTCCCCCCACCACTATGACGTCACGTGTGACCTTGAATGGTTGCAGGTGTGCAATGTGGTGTGTGTTTGACCTTGAGATTTGACTTTGAGATTTGTCATTGAGTTTTGACATTGGGTTTGGTCGACTTTGAGATTCGACTACAGTTGTGACCTTGAGTTTGACCTTGAGATTCATAACATTAAGTTTTGACTATGAGATTTGACCTTGAGTTTTGATGTTGGGATTGTTTCGGCAACCTTAAGATTTGATCTCGATGTTTGTTTGACCTTGACTAAAGTTGTGGTGTAGGCATACATATTCTGTGTAGTCATGACCTTCATGAATCCTTGTACTCTCCAAGCGAGGAGGGCATTCATCCTGTGAGAGAGGTAGGAGTGAACTGCGAGTATTGATGAATGTGCTGATGTTCAAGCGCGCACTGACCTTCACACTCCCATCTACTGGAAATGGGGTGGGGATGTCTCTTATAAAATGTGTGGAGTCGTTGATGGGAAATCAGATGTTAGATAATATCATCAGAGTGAATACAGAGTACGAGAAGTTTCTCAATTGAGTGAGTGTATTTTTTATAAGGTGAAATAATCTATATTTTTTTCATACAGTCTTACTATGTCTTTTCTTCCAAAAGTTGTAGATTTGAAGAGAATCAATTCTTCAATAATTGAAAAGAGGGTGGGAGCTTTTGAACAAAGACCAATATCATCATTACCCATCGGTAAAGCTTTCAACATACTTGGTATGATGATTTGTATAACCCGATATGGGAGATCTATTCTAATGACATTACGTGATGATAATGATACTTTATTCAAATCATGGTTGTCAAAAAGTATTTCGGATGAATTCAATGCGGACGATGTCAGTTGCATAAATGCTTCAGATTTCAAATATACAATAACATATTTGGGTCAGAGTCCACAAGTAGCAGGGAGTTTGAGAACTCGACCTCTAGTAGAATTCAACTACATTAAATGATAATATTGTTTATATGTTAATAGTTAGGATATAGTGATTTTATGTTGAATATAGATATTTCTCCATTAAAAAATAACATTCAGTGTAGAAGTACTATATTTGGAGCATCACATTTTTTCTCATGTAAGTAAAATTATTTGAATGTCAATGGAATATATTAACAATTCTTTTTTCGTTTCAGTTTTCAATATGTGGATGCATTACTCGAGTCAATGTTGGACGGAAGCCATGGACATCAATACAGCCATCGATAGATTGAACTCCTACTTGAATGCTTTAAGTCAAGATGTCCTCCATGCTACAGTCTATGATTTGAATGTTTGCTTCGATGAAGATGAAATCCAAAGATGTGCACATTTATCCGAGAAGTACGTCAAGGGTACAATACTTTGTGAGGAATTCAGCCAGGAGCCTTAAACTTGCAAAATTCTGTGAAGAAATGATCAAATTGGATCTGGAAGGATTTCTCCACACCCTTTTACCATTCCTACCTGATGACATCATCGAGAAATATCAACTATATGATGAATATGATGATGAATATGATCATGTAGATATTTGATATGAAATAAAACATATATTTACAAAATCTTGTTTATTTATTTTCCATTACACATAAACATTATTGATATACTTAAAATATTCAGATATAGTACAAAAATAAAATATTGAACATTTCAAAGTGAATTACGAACAGAGCCATCCAATGCATTGTAAGTCAAGAAGGTATCGTGTATAATGAGTGCATAGACTTTGGTGTTGGCTGGAAATTTATTTTTTCTTGTTTCGAACTCCAGCTTGATATCCACTGTAGATGATTTTGTAG